>JARVGV010000673.1:5348468-5360115 GCA_031762435.1 Hypsolebias longignatus
GACATGCATTACCTGAAATGACCAAAGTATCAAAACTATCGATAGTTGGAGTTAAGAATCGATTCTTGAGCGTAACGATCTGGAATCGATAGAATCGATATTTTAATATCGATCCGCACATCACTACTGAGCAGCACTGTGATTAACAGCTAGCCAACTTTTCATCAAACTTGTTCGCTGTGTGGAAATATTTTACACTAAACACCGCATGACAGCAACGTGCAACGTCTGCAGAGCCACTGTACCGAGAGGAGGAAGCTCCGCCATAACCTACAATACATCGAACTTAATAAACGTTTGAAAAAGCACCACATTAAAGTGCACGAGGACTGTTTAGTCAGGCGCCGAGGTAAAGTTAGCTTTACGTTGGACGTTGGAGCGTCAGTGGTGTGTTCCTCTTGTTCAGGCCGAAGCAGGCAGTCTGCCCCAGCTCAGAGGAGGAGCAGACTGAAATCAGACTGTCTGCTTCGCAGCTTGACTGAATAATTACAGCCAAGATATAGTTTACGCTTACCCTCCAGGAGATATTTATCAGTACAACAGTAGACAATCATAAACACATGAACTGAAAAAATATATATACTTATATATATAAAAAAAATTAAACAAAAGCAGCTACAAGTGATGTCAAATACTAAAAACAGGAACATGTTTTTGTTGGTTTTTGCCATGAACTTAGCAGATGTTTGAAGCCATTAATCACTTTAATATCCACTTAAGCATATTGTTTCTATTGTTTTTATGCTATTAGTGCTTAGTGGATACAGTATTTAGTAGATGTTTTTCTTAGTTCATATCTTAGATCTCATTACTGCTTCCTTTTATATTTTATTGTGGGATGTAACTGGGCCCTGTGTACATAATCTCATTCCACCACATGTACCACATGTGGTGTGTATGACGATAAAACTCTCTGACTCTGACTGACTCTGACTTTTAATAAGCTAGGAATAAAAAAACTTTTTTAAAACGTATCCAGCATTAATAAAACTTACCTCGAGTTGCCTTTTTGGACATGCATGCATATATTTGTACAAATTTTACTTGCCTGTAGAGAGGAGATTATTACAGCCTCATACAAAATCAATAATGATGATATCAGAATAGCATCGGTACTGGCCGATATCCATTTTTTAGGGATCAAATCGGAAAAAAAAAAAGTGGATTGGAGCATCCCAAGTTCCAGTCAGAGTTCAAATTACTCCAAAACAGTGAAACTGCTCTGTTGAGGGTTTAAATGATGTTTTCATAGCCACAAATGCAGATGATTCTGTGCTTCTTGTTCTGTTGGACCTTACATCTGCTTTTGACCCCATTGGCCATTGAGCACCACAGGGTCAACCCTCAGATGGTTTAGATCATATGTGTCAAACTCAAGGCCCAGGGGCCAAATGTGGCCCTCGTTTACATCTTATTTGGCCCCCAAGATGTTATTTTAAATGTAAAATGCTTTTATCACTTTATTTTATCAGTAACCTTTGATTATGATGTCAAAAGTGCAACAGAGAATGTCAAATGAGACCAAACAAACTCTTGTTGAGGAAACAGTGACCAAGAAAATATGTTGTGTATCTAACTTGAGTTAATGTAGATTCTGAAACTGGCCCTTAGTTTGAAAAACATTTTAATTTTGGCCCCTTTTTGTAAGTGAGTTTGACACTCCTGCCTCTCTGACAACCTTTTGTGTCAACATCAAGGACGCTATTTCAACATCATCAGCTCTTTGGTGTGTGTGGTGGGGGGTACCGCAGAGGTCCATTCTTGGGCCTCTTCTTTTTTCTTTATACCTGCTGCCACTAGGTGCCATTTTTCGTAAACATGGCATCCCTTTTAATTTGTACTCTGATGACTGTCAAATTTACTTCCCTCTGAAGCACACTGCACGTTTTATCCAACCTCTTCTTAACAGTCTGGCTGACATCAGAGATTGGATGGCTTTACATTTCTTAAACTTTAATAATAATAATAAAGAAGTCATGTTGTTTCCCACTGATGGCACAATCAAGAACCACTACATCGACCTTTCCTCTAGCCCCATTGGAGAAACAGGTTGTCACTAATCTGGAAGGGAAATTGGACCCTTCCATGAAGTTAAACAGTCATGTGAACAACATATTTAAATCCTTTTTTTTTTTTTTTTTTTTGTTGCTTTTTTAGTTGAGGCAACTGTCTAAATTGAATCCCATCATGTCCAAATGTAGCCTTGAGACAGTAATACAAGCTTCCATGACAATCAGGCTTGATTACTGCAATGCACTTCTTTTTGAAACCAGTACCTCTACTGCACGTTTGCAACTGGCTCAAAATGCTGCATCACTATTTTTAACTGGTACAGGCAAAAGACAGCACATTACTCCAGTTCTGGTCTCCCTTCACTGGCTCCCAGTTCACTTTCAAATTCATTTTAAAATCCTTCTGTATGGTTTAAATCTCTGAACAGTTCTGCCCCCTCTTACCTCACTGATCTGCTGCAGCCATATGTCCCGCAGCGCTGTCTGAGGTCAGCGGATCAGATGCTTTTAATGGTTCCAGACACTTGCTTTAAGCTCAGAGGTGGCAGGACCTTCTCTGTTGCAGGTCCAAAACTGTGGAATAAATTACCACTGCATGTCAGGCAGGCTCCCTCTCACTGTTTTTAAGTGTCGTTTGAAAACTCACTTTTATTTCCTGGCTTTCTGACACTATGAGTTGAGTTTAACGTCTCTGTTTTTAAAAATGTTAATCATTTAGTTCTTATCTTTACCTATTTTGATCTATGTCTTTTATCCTGTGTTGTTGGTTTTGTTTTGTTGTACAGCACTTTGGTTGGCCTTGTTGCTGTTTTAAGTGCTTTATAAATAAACTGGTATGGCATGGTAATTTATTAACATTTTTCATCTATTTGTGGTGAGTTCTCATATTTACTGGAAGTTTCATTTGTGAGTTTTTTGTTATTTTTTCCTGTTTCCACTCAGCTGCTTGCACTCATTTGTTTTCTGGATGCGAAGGTTGTGTCTCTGTGATGACATCGTATATCTGTTTATGGCTGTTTTACGTTTATTTGAAGTAATTTGCTTCCTGTTCAAGTCATTTTGCATTCTTCAGTGCCTGTTAATTGGCGGTGGTTTTAATGCCACTCGGTGTTTTATTTTATTTTATTTTTAAGAGCATCACAAGATATTTTATGTCCCACTTTGATAATTTTGTTGTGTTCTCTACAACCGTCCTGTTTGTGAGAACGTATATTCTATCTTCATGGTGATTTGCAGTTTTTCTCAGTTTTTCTTTTGCATTTTGCTCATTTATCAGTTGTGTGTTTAGAGCAGTCTTGGTGTTCTTGCATGATTTATGTTCATTTTTAAATTTTGGTCCCTTTTTGTATCGTTTGTCACACATCTGGCTTTTACCAAATTTGCATATGCAGTGTTTAAAACACTTATTTTGAAAAAAATGTTCAATTGTTTTGTTTGGTGTTTCTTTATAGTTACTGTAATAATTCAAGGTGCCAATGCATCAAAGTAATACTAGTATTTTAAATATTTTATGTTTTATTTTGCTTTGTATCTTTGATCTGTAATGGCTTTGAAATAAAAATGCTAATTATATTTAAAAAACAGTGGCTCATTGGGAAAAATGCGCAGTGACTGTTTGACTTTCACACAATGTAGACGTTGGCAAAAGAAAATAGTCAAGAAAAAATATTGATTAGTGGGATTTTGGTGAAACAGATGAGAAAACGCAGCCCTTTTTCTACTTTAAAGATCTTCACAATACAAACATTAAATGACTAAAAGCGCTCAGGAATTTGGACTTTCAGTGACTGAATTTCATTTGTTTATTTTGACTGTACACAATCAGTTCAGGTTTATGATTTTTTACAAATATTCAACTGATAATTATTGATTTCAAGCTCTAAATTTTAAATTTCCCAAAACATTTGATTTTTAAGCTAACTTTTCTAACGCCTACAATTTTTAGTACATAAATAAATTATACATCAAAAAGTATTTGTTATGAGTGTCATTATTGTTAAATGCTGCATCACTCTCTATGATCATTTTAGAAATGTCACAGACAAACTTCACATAAAGTTAGAAGAAATGTCCGATACAATCTTTGTTAAGTTTCTCCAGAACTACAACAGAATAATTTAGACCTTTCGAAACAGTTTAATTTATTATTTGTTTTATTTTTTGCTATGGTTATGAACAATTAATGTTGTTGTAGGCAGCTTTTGAAACAACTTCTGTTTGAAGATACACATTTAAATAGTTTATTTATGGTGGAACTTGGATTTGGGAGTAACGTGGTATTTCTGCTGGGATGTTCATTCAGTATTTGTTAGTTGTGTTCAGTAAACGGGACAACCACCCAGGCAAACTGATGAAGAAGCTGACAGACAGGACTCTGGTAGACAACATTATAACACATGGACAGAAGAACCTCATCCTTAACACAGACAAGACTGAAGAAATCATGATGGACTTCAGGAAGAACCCTTCCCCAGTACTGCCTCTCATCATTAAAGGGACTGAGGAAAAGATGGCTGACAGTCATATAGATTCTTGGGACTGCAGGTTACATCGGACCAGAGCTGGTCTCTCAACAACACAGCCACAGTGTAAAAAGCCCAGCAAAGGCTTTACTGTACTTCATTAGGCTGCTCATAAGCAGGTCTGAACTGGTGCCCTCTCACCCAGGCCTACAGAGGACTGAAAGAGCGCATCCTAACCACAGGCATCACTGTCTGGTATGGGAACACCACACAAGCAGAAAGGAAGGCACTGCAAAGAGAACTTTCTTCCATGGCTTGATGTATGAACAGCACTGTCGAAGAACAGCAGCAGGACTCATTCCATCCAGCTCACTCTCTTATCAGACACAAAAAATGTTCACATAACCTGAGACGCAATAGAGTGGATAGCATCATCACCATAGTGCAAGGTTTTTAAATGGGTTTTGTCCTGCCACAGTCAGACTGATGGCTGAACAAAACTACTGATCAGGTGCAACAATAACCTACACTATCTAACTTCACTGGTCATGTGACCTGCTTTACTTTCTGTACAGTGTATACTTAGTTCTTATTTTTTACTGTATTTGGTGTTTCAGTGTTTTTTGAATATGACTGTGAGAGCTCTGCACAAGAATTGTTGTGTGAATGTGCCTGGATTGTTGGTCCGTGCACAAATGGCAAATAAAGAACTTTGAACTTTACAGGTAGGAGATTGATCATCTGTGGTCCTGGTGAGAACAAGGGAGAACAAGAGGGCACTTAACCCTCTGTAGACAGCAGAGACAACTTCACAATTCCATTGATTTTCACGGGTATTTGTTTGCACAAATAGTCATAGCAACAGCTAGCTGTATCCATGAGCCCGTCTAAAAAAAGCAAGATATTATTTGCCCACTTCAAAAGATCTGAAACTTGCTTTTAAGACCTGCACTGTCTTAAGATTTTTTAGCTCCAATAAAAAATTTAAGCTCTTACAGTGCTTTTACTCATCATGGCCTAGACTGTTTAACACTCTTTATGAAGGCACACGGGGACTGTGATCAATAAATTATGATACTGAGCAGAGCAGCGTGTTTGCTTTTTGCTCCTTGAGAGGTTGAAGTGATACGATTAAACACTAGCTCTGAGACGATGTGTGTAAAAAGATCCTTTAAAAAAAATAAAAAAAATTCTCAGCTTTATTACCTGCTGCTGTCTGAGAACAAAGCACAATCATTAGAACAATAAGAACAGGCGAACTTAGAAAACAATAATGTTGAGGAACAAGAACCCTGCCTATAGTGTTTCTCCCTCCGTCCCATCTCTCTCCTTCTCCTCCCTCCCTCCCTCACAGCCAGCCAGGAGGCTGACAATCGCCACAATAAAGATGAATTGAAATTGGCTGTGGCTGGATTTGGCTCCCCAAGATGCCCAATGGAAGAAGCCGTGCTGTAATTGTTGCTCTGAATTCCAGAGCGTTGTATTGCAAACTCATTTTCTCTCTGTCCTCCCCACCGTTCCCTTTCTGATGTTTCCCAGCTGACTTCTTTTGTCCCGGTCTTCGTCCTCTCCTCCTTGACTGTTCCTGCCTCCATGTAAATCCCTCCTGCCTCTTTCACTCTCTCCATCTCCGCTTGTTCAACTCACTACAGTCCATTATTGTTGTTTGCTAATGTAGAACTATAATTTCACAGCTGAGGAGCCAGATCAGGTCTAGAGTAGTGATTAATAATCTGACGGTGAATAATGATTTCATCCTTCGTTTTCAGCTGTAGGTAATTATTCGCTGTGTAATTGCGGAATAGATTCGCTCATGAAAAAACAGACTTATTCATATGAGAGATAGAAAAGGCGAGCGCCTTGGGTGTGTCGAGGCATCTGTGAAGCTAAATTTACATGGGTGTGCTCCAAATATAGGTCCAAGAATAAGATTAGAACATTAGCGTGGGCACAGATTCAAGTTCCTGCCTCACTGTCCTGCCGGTCACAACTTAGGAGCAGCGCGTCCTTTTCATTCTTTTCCATCGTTAGTTTCTCTGCCTGTGAAGATGTCAGGTTGCGTTGCATTGTTAGATGGAAGTCAGGGACGGACGTGTTTGGTGCAAAGCAGCAGAAAGTGCAGGGGAGGACTGTGGGAAAGCTGAACAATGAGCCCAAACAGTTTGTCTGCATTGTTTAGTTTTTTCAGGTTGGATGTTTGTGCTGTAACCCAGTTTCAAGTCTTCATGGCCTCTGAACGTGGCCACACAGATTAACCTCTGTGGAAACTTGTGATGCAGCATCCTCCCCGCTCTGCATCCTTAGCAGACTTTTCATTTTCATCCCTGCGTTGTATGAACGTGTCTTTTTTATTTGCGCAGCTGTGATTATTTTGGATTTTGCTAGCGATGCGTGAGCAGAAGCGTACAGATGACCGAACCAAAGGTCGCCGGGCGGCTAATCCCAGTTTTCAGCGCAGCGCTCGGAGCGGCGTGTGCGTGAGAGTGAACGCCGAGGTGGGTGTGTTTGCTCAGGTTTGGCTATTTTGGATGTCGTCAGTGAGAAGGAGCAACTATGTTACTGTAGGTGCGAGCTTCTCTCTCCGGTTGCCAGGCAACCAAAAGCCTTGAGTCAGTCCATAAAAGGCATTCACACACACGTGCACGCACATGCATTGAGGACACACACCTGGGTGTTAGTGTGGTGCACATCTGATTGTTAAACAACGGCTATCACCCACTCCCCTGTGTCCACTCTGGGATTTGTTCTCACACATCACATGCCAGGTTGTAAAAGTGTGTATATGTGTGTGTGAGGGTGCACACACACACACACACACACACACACATACACACAGCAGGGGGCTTTTAAAAGTGGCACTGTTCAGACTGTTAAGATAGTTCAGCAGGCAGGAGATGAAGACTCTTTCTGTGAGCACACGGAAACATACTAATACAGATGTGTGCATGATCCACATGTGCACGCACAGACACTCAAACAATAGCTACAAGATGCTCGTTCCCACTCAAGCATTGCAGGCTGGCACCAGATAGGTATTTCTATTTTTTTTTATTTTTTTTGGCACCATATTTTCTGGTGATGACAGGTGGGGTAATGGGCCATTAGATTAACACCAAACAAAGGAGGTGGTTTCAAATGAAATGTGATGCTTTGAGATGGAAACAAGATGCTGCTCTCCTACTGACTTTGGATTTTCTGCAGTATATGCCCGTGCACGCTTCACTCAAAATAGGGTCAATGATGATAGAATGAGGCAATCTCTGCTCTTTAGGGTGCGTGTGTCAGAGGAGAAAGAAAGGCACAGACAGGGAGAAAGGAACTGAGACACCGAGTTCGTGTGTATCCATGAGGGGGGGTGTGAAAGTGAGCATGTGCTCGTTAAAACAGAAAAGAAGAGGTACAAAAAAAAAAAAAAAGGTTGGAAGAGAATCTCTGTATCCATCAGCAAGGATTTACTGATGAAGAGGCAGAAAGACTTTCATCTCTTCCAAAGATTTTCCCTTTTCAGCCTTCTTCTCTTCCCTTTTTTAATAAATTGCCATTGTTCCGTGCACTAAATGTCCTCTGTCAGCAGATTCCCTGTGAAGCTGGAGAAAGTTTCATTTGGAACTGGTTTCAAACAGTAATTTTTGCTCTCCGTTCCAACTGTTGTCTTTAAACGTGGCTCTCTTTCAAGCTGGAACAGATGGTTGGACTGCGGTGGTCTCGGCAACAGGTCAGACTGTACAACAACAAATCTAAGCTAAGCGATAATGACTTGTAACAGCGTGATGCATAGGATTAACAACACCTTGGTGTGGAATTACATTTAAATTACATATGGCTGTTATGACCAAAGAAAAGAAGAAATAAACAGAGTTAATCAAAACTGAGGTGTTTTCTACTTTGTAAAGTTAAAAGAAATACTTGTAAAGAAAGTCATTTTTAGCTTTGTATATAAGTCCATTTCACATATGATGACGGACGACTTCATACTTTCTAGGGTGCAGACATAAGAAGAAAATTATTACAACATCTGCCTCTTATTAAAAAAAAATAACTACAAACAACAATTTAGGATTGAACAATCTTCAAAGTGAAAACAACAACAACAATAAAAACATTACTGTATATATCCTTATATCCTTCACATGGCACCATACTTCCCCAAAATTTTAACTTAATCATCTTTTTAAACATATAACTTGTTTTAGACATTTTTATGATGATATCAAGGCAATTCCATAATCCTGTTCCCTGATTTACAACTCAGCTCCTTCAGACTAGTTCTAAATGAAGGTTTTACAAACATTTACATTCCCTTAAGGTTATAATGACTCTTTTTTAAAAAAAAAAAACAAACAAAGTTTAACTGAATATTTGGGGGTAATATTTTTATGAGCTTTATATATAACTTGTAAAATACTACATTCAATCAAATCTTAAAACTTTACAATTTCAACTGATTAAATAATATATTTGTTGGGTGACCATAGTGCTTCCGACTAATAATTCTTCTTTCTTCTTCTTTTTTTTTTTTTTGTTAAATAAAATTGGGTTTGTAATAGTTTTGCATGCTTTTCCCCAAACTTCAATACAATACATTAAATATGGAACAATCATTACATTATACAATACATGCAAAGCTTTGTCATTCAAAAACTCTTTTTAATGCATAGGTGGTAGATGTCTTACAAGACATTGGTAGGTGGGCAGCATAGAGAGGAAGGCTGGGGATTCCAGTTAGATGAGGTCCTGCTGGAAGGAGTGCAAGTGGAGTGTGGAGTAGTAGGAGAAGATCCACAAGGGAGGTTCGTAACTCACAGGTAGGCATGGGGTCGAGGACTCGAGGACAGTCATGGAGGTCCAGGACAGGAGACTCAAAAACCAGGTTCTGCGTGAAGACAAGGAGAACAACAAGGTTTGATTAATCAATCTAGAAGATTAACACAAGGAGGCTGAAAGCAGAAATACCAGAAGGTAAGTAATGCTCCAGAAGGTAAGGAAGCTCTTCTGCAGCCTCTTATACAGCCTCATCTTTTGTTGGTTATAACTGGGACCCTGTGTACACAATCTTGATCCACCACATGTGCCACATGTGATGCAAATGACAATAAAGATACTTGACCTAATAGTCCTGGTGCTCGTTAATGGGGTGACTCTCAGCTGTGAGCAGTGGACTTCGACTCTGGACTCAGAACCTGCAGGAAGAGCTATAATTCCCACAGTGACTGTGGCTACTTGAAGCTGAAAACTCAACATACAAGAATTAGAAAAGTTTTGTACATGGACAATGCAATACATAACTAATCTGTTTTAAAAAACTGTTTAATGAACACCTTTTAAAATATTTTTTGATATGTTATATTGATTTCATCACTAGAAGCTTACAATAGCAATTGTACATTTTCTAAAATTTATTTTACACTAGTAATAATGTGATTAATGTAGATATTGTTCATGTCCATTCTGAATTAATTTGGGACTATGAAAAATGCTTATAGTAATTAGAGAGGAGTGCAATTAGATTTTTATTAAAATGGCTTGCCGTACATTGTATTATTGGATTGTATGCCAAAACGTCCTGCTGTACAATGAGCAGGTTCATTATGTATGAAGCCTGCCTTACTTGTGATTTGATTATATATTACATGTGCTGCCACACCCTGTGCTACAACCTGCTGAGGGTGGGTGAGACCATGTTTGAAGGGGGGACAGACACAATATTGTTTGCTCAAATTAATATGCACAATAACATTTTATTTCATGCAAGTTCACTCTCTGTGGCAACCCCTGAAGAGAGGAGCAGCTAAAAACAATGATATTAATAATATTTTACTTTATGCTAGATTATACCCATATAGCTCAGTAAATATCTCCTCTCATGTTAAACAATAAATAGGTATTAATTTTGATCAAAGTGATTAAAATCACTAAAACATGCATTACCCAAATTTACAACACAAATTAAATAAAGACATTTTGTTTTCAAGCATTTTCACGACAGGTGAAACTGCACGTCTCTGTCAGAGGTGAGATTTTCCCTGCTCCTACCCACCTCCTTTCCATTGTTCTACAACCACTTGACTCTCCTCAGCATCAAGCAGTGCCTGCAAAACAAAGAGGAGTGCCCACTCCCCAAACTGAGTGGACACACAAACAGGTGATGGAAAACTTGCTCAGGGCACAAATAGATAACTTTTTATTTGTTTAGAGCTCAAGTGCCACCCTCCTCAAGATGCCACCATGACCAGTGTCACCAATATAAAAACAACTACTTATATTGATAATTAATCAGGTTTCATACACGCTCAGTTCATTGTAGTAAAATCCAGCCTGAGTTCTGGGCGGTCATCTCCTTCACGAGCTCTAGGAGTATATGAGGTTGTGGAAGTGTTCCATACCCTGCTGGAGCATTAGATACCAACTGAACCTGCCTCCTAATCTCAAGTCCTCGATTCCTTGTCTCCTTCCTCATCCATCCTAGACCAGTATACTTATTATTGGATCTCTGCAATCTCATCTTGGCTTACCTTCAGCTGCTCCTTTGCCACTTCACCACTTCCTCGTCTGATATCCTCTACAATCTTTCTGCTATCCCTCAACCCTGGACTAAACCTGGAATCATCTGCCCTCCTCTCAACGTTGTGCATCTTCCTACATATCAGTAAGGAATAGACAACATGTTCATTATCTACCATTCCTTCCAGAAGTCATACTTCCTCTCTTCCTCCTTTCCCAGGTTCCACTGTATGTACATGGATGCATGGACATAAATACATAGATGACTCGTTTAGCGCTGAATTGAACGTCCAAGTCTCCATCATGTAGGATGTGGCAAAAGTGCATCGATAGAAGAATGTGTCTCATTGATTCAGAGCAGAAACATGGAAAAGCTTGACAAGGCTATTTTCCAAGATTTATAACTCACACACACGAACAAAGTTCATTGATGTGAATAATCAGAATCAGTGAAATTTGAACATTGATGCACTTTATTCAGAAAACCCACACGTCACATTTCAGGATCTGGTTATTATAGACCCAGATTAAATGTTGTATATGAATCTAAAAAAGTTAAGTCTGGTCCTCTGCACATTCAAAAAACAAAACAACATTTAAAGAGGTACTAAACCCCCGGTGAAACGGTAGCTCCGCCCCGAGACGAGATTCAAAAACTGCAAAGTGGGTGTG
>JARVGV010000673.1:5427489-5439942 GCA_031762435.1 Hypsolebias longignatus
ATTTAATTCTACTTAAGTAAAGTACAGATACATGAAAAATGTACTTAAGTACAGTAACAAAGTACTTGTACTTAGTTGCATCCCACCACTGAATAAAACACATCAGTTCTGGTATTTTCTTTTCTAATTCCTGCTTTGTTTAGAGATGCTGTGTAGTTTGTACTGAACACATCACGCTAGATGACTAGACGATGAGATGATGATTGGCAGACATATTTGTTCACAAAAATACTAAGTAGGTTTGAAAATGACAGTAAACACATGTCTCAGTGGGAACTAAAAAATGGGTTTGGACAAGAAATAAAATAATATACCATAGTTATAAAGATAAGGTGAATTAAAACAAGAGTTTTAAAAAAACAGAAAGCAAAACAGTGATCAAAAAAAATAAATAAAACTTAAATAAGTAAGTAAACTTTATTTATATTGCACTTTTCATAGATAAAATCATAAAGTGCTTTACAGAAATACAAAATACAGGCTTAATATAAAACAATAACAACAGCTGATTAAAAAAAACAGTAAAAACAGCTGATAAAAACAGAAAGTAGTTGAGGTCATAGAAAACTGTGGACCAGGAAATTGAAAATATTAGTAAAGGTGAAGTTCAGAAAGTGTTAAATAGAATAAAGGAGCGAGCAGCTGTACCTGATGATATATCAGTGGATTTATGAAAATATCTTGGAGTGATGATACCGAGATTTTTGACTCACTTATTCAATGGCATTTTTGAGAGTGGGAAAAATCCCTGAGCAATGGAGAAGAAGTGCTGGTGCCCATTTTTTAAGAACAAGAGTGATGTACAGAGTTGTAGCAACAAAACTTGTACAAAGTACAAGTCATGATCATCACCAGGAAACATTCTATCTAATGCTCAATATGTGGTCTAGTATCTGTTCAACAAGTTTTTCTAGCTGGAAAACATATTGTCACACAAAAATTATTCACTCACGTATAAGAGATCGTAAACTTACACAATGTGCTACACAATTTCCAGGTTTGGCTAAAATATACAGTAAATAAAAGAATGGTTGTGGATCTTTGGATACATTGAAAAATAAACATTGAGGCAAACCACCCAAAAAGTTTGTCTAAAATGATGCTGTAGCTTTTTTATGTTTGTGTTGGGTGTTCTTGTTTACAGGTGGAAACGGGATAGATTATGTTCAAGCTCTACTCTTCTGGGGAAAGTTGAAGCCCGTCACAGTCAATTTTTACAGAGGCTCTAAAATGTGAAAGCAGAGCAGTTAGTAAATGTAACAATAAAAAGTATATGAATAGAGACAAAAATAAACATTACTGAGAAGATCAAAGTTCATGCTCAATAATTTAGATAAAACAATCCAAAAATGTCAGGTCATCTGGACGGTTTCTTTTTTTTTTTTTTTTTAGAAATTTCATCCTTCATCGAAAGGACGTCATCAGTCCAAAGAGCCACAGCAAACTCAGTCTAACATGCAGCACACTCACATAGTGGGCCAACCAGTTTGCTGGTGATAAGATGGTTTCTGGGGCCTGTCCTCTGTCCCGTGGACGAAACGTCTAAAAAAAAAGAAAAGAAATCATCCAGATGACTTGACTTAACTTTGTTGGATTACTGCATCATTATATATTATAATAATTATGGGATCAAAATTAGCATTTAAAGCTTTCGCTATATGGATATACTATGGAACTATGGTTCTATATACTATGGTTCCCCTGGTGTGTCTCCTGTCTCCATGGTTTTCTCGAGTCCCTGGGTTTTTGTAAGTAGCTGCCATGTCAGCACCTTTATTTTGTATTATTAAAGTGTTAATTTAATTTTACTCCTCGTGCCTCTGACTCCTGCCTGCCTGCACAACTGGGTTCAGCTCATTACACACCGTTCCTGACAGTTGTGTATTGTAGCAGTGAGTCTGCCACTCTTGGATGAGTTTGGACAAATTGTATTTTAATGACTTTGAATTTAAAGAGTATTGCAGGTTTAATGACACTGGATTATTTCTGTAATCTAAAATCTTGTGTTCGTTTCTTTTGTGCTTTAGGTTGGGTTGTCTCGGAGTCCAAATGGGAAAGGCAAACTACTTCAAGCAAGCACTCCTTATCACCACCATCATTACATTAATGATAATACTAATCTTTAATGTAAGATCATTTGAAACAGACGTGTCAATCCCACAACCTCGTGGACCTCCACCTGTCTGCCCATCAGTAATCTCTGATCAATCCATTACTCCTCTCAAAAATACCAAACATTTCTTGGTCTCAGCCTTCATGGACCAGAGACTGACTGGATTTGACATACGAATCATTGGCATGTTTCGGAGAGACTCCATCCAGCCACTCCACTGCCTCTTCTGCTGTGCTGGACGTTTAAGTGAAGCTACTCCCACAAAAGTTTTTGTACACTCAGACCACTTTGGTTTTCCCATTGCTACCACAGATATCATGTGTCAGATTCCTCAGAACTGTGACCCTACACACGTCACCCTTTTGACTCAGCCCAGTGCAGAGAAAGTATCTAACCTCACATGGGTTCCTATAAGAAACAAGAAAACTGTTGGAAAGGGTGAGGAAAAGATGAACTTCACCATCTGCATTTCCAGCCTGTTTGGAGACTACAATAATGTGCTTCAGTTTGCACAGACTCTGGAGGTGTACAGGTTAGTAACGTTGCAATTAAACTAACACATTTATTCTTTAACATGCAGCTCATACAACCTCACTTTAGTTAATTGTTTTAGGCTTACACATGATACAGTCATCAGCATACAAATGTTTCAGCATGCAGGGCTGTGTAAGTTTTATGATCACTGCAGAAATTGGGTTGATCCCATCCCTCCCTTCCTTTGTACAGGGCTGTGGAGAGTTGGGGCCTTCCTCCAGTGGTCATTGTGTGAGAGGCAAGGTAGACCATGAATCCATGAATAAGTCCATCACAAAGTGGTTCAAATTTAAGAAATACAACATTTGTTGGTCAAAAATAGTTTTCAGTCACTTGTCTTAAACTCGTCTTTCAGTATATTTGAAGTGAAGTAGTTAAGCGTAGTCAGCACTATACTTGCTGTAGATCAGTCAGTCAAAGATAGATTGAAGGAAGTGAAGCAAATGGAGTTAAACAGCTTGAATTAACTTACAATGGCCTACCCATGAGCCACCATGGCATCTTTCTGCTTTAAAAAGCTGCTACACTTTACCAGGCACTTCTGATTTAAATACCATGGTGTTAAAATGTCAGTGTAGACCCTCCTCTTTTGATTGACACCTCAATTGACCAACTGGGTTGATCTATGGTCTCTCTAGGCAGTAATATGTACAGAGCGCTGTGTCATGACCAGCGACAACCACACTCTTTTGCATAAAGAACTGTCCAATCAGCTCTCAAGCCTGTTCTGACAATACAGATGTATAGCCAATCTAATTCCCATCACGTGGATGTGCAATGATTGTGGACAAAATCACAAACAGTAGGAAATTAATTCTGAGATTTTTTTTCCTGAACCAGTGTGCATGCCCCTTTTTTAATTTGCGGCAAATACTTTGTTTTGCAGTATATTCTCAACTAAAAGATGTCAAAACATACTGTAAAGTTAAAATATACAGCAGCTCTTACGAGGTGGCTGAGTGGTGTAAGAAGGAAGAGTAATTTTTCTGATGAGGAAATGGATTAAAAAATGTTAGAGCCTTATGACGTGTTGAGTTTTGTGGACACGCTGGACTTCATTTGGACACTTTAAATAAGAATGGATATACCCTCATAAAAATATTTGAAGAATAAGAATTTCTTGTCATATTGTGATCAAATTTGAATTGGTAATGGGTAATACTTGATGCTGCAGCCTCATATAAATTTCCAGTCCATAACCACATCCCTCCACATGCATTAACAAATAATTCAAAGATTTTAGATGAGGAAAAAAGAAATCCAGGATGTTTACATGTTTCAACTTCAATAGCTACAACACTAATGTTTTCACATTAAAACATTTCACACATTAGACATTTCACACGTGTCTGCACCTGACCTGTTTAGATCTTAATTGCTGGCATGTTTATTATCTGATTTTTTTCATACCTGTATATCTTGTGTGATTCCTTGTATGTTCCTTTGTACTAAAACTCTGGTACAACAATTTCCTGCAGGATCAATAAAATTCAAATCTGATCTTTGAATATCCTTGAAAGAAAACAAAAAGAAGAAACAATTATTTAAGGCTGCCACTATATTAAATGTGTCTGCACCAAGACCATCTTATTTAGTGGCTAACTGCATTAATAAGGTGTATTATAATAGATAGTATATTATATTAAAAAATCCTATTATATATGAAAATGTAAATTCTAAAATTGTAATTGTATTTATAATTAAATTATCTGGGATGCACATTGTGTTTGCATGTCACCTCCCCTCACACTCATACCCCTGCCACTGGACCGTGGATTTTATTTTTATTTTTTGCATAAAACTGGTCTGTAGTACAAAAAAGCTTAGGCCCTCTGGGCTAAATTATTAACAGGAACTACATACAGTAAAAATATATTATGAAAGTGAAGACCATACCTGTTTATTTTTTATTTTTTTATTTTTTTGTAATTGTTTTGTAGTTCCTGTGGAGACAATAAAATATATGTATTACAAAAATGGACTAATTGCTGGCAAACCTGTATAAGTGAATGTGTTCAAGTTGTGTTTTTTTTATTATAAATTCTTTACCTTTGGCCTTCTTTCATCATGTTTGGTATTACATAAAAGCCTATCTTTCTATGTTTTGTAAAGTATATGTTAAAGCTACTAGGATAAAAATAAGATTATTAAATTATTTTCATCAAAATAAAACACAGCTCCCATTAATGCACCTGTGTTTTTCTGTGCATTCAAATTAAGATGCCATGAAATGAGCTTGGTATTGATTTTCCAGTGCTAATTGGGAACTACTGTTATTTTTTTTTAATTATTTGATTACCAAAAATAAAAGAAGTTTTCATCAAAACAATTCAACTAAATTATAAAAAACAAAGCAAATCATTTTTAAATGAAGCGGAATCAGTATTTTTAATTTATTATTTTTGTTCAAGGTTGCTGGGAGTGAACAGGGTGGTGGTCTACAACACCAGCTGTGGTCCAGACCTTGACCATCTTCTGCAGAGTTATGCCCAAGAGGGGTTTGTGGAAATAATTTCTTGGCCCATCGAAAAGTACATGAATCTATCACTTGGCTGGCTATTCTCACAACACGGAGGGGACATAAACTACTACGCTCAGACCACCAAGCTTAACGAGTGCATTTATAGATCCATGGAGAACTCACGCTATGTCCTTTTGCATGACATAGACCAGATCATCATGCCATATCAACACAACAACCTAGTGTCTCTGATGGACACACTGCAACAACAGCATCCAAAGGTTGGTTGTCCCTGTTGTGCAGACAAGCAACAAGTATTGCATATTGCTTTTTTTTTTCTGCTTCTAAAATCAATTCCTTTTCCATAGGTTGGCGTTTTCCGCTTTGAAAGCCACAGCTTTTCCAACAAGCGCTTTGATCCATATGGAACCTTTCATCTTCCTCAGTGGAGCAGGGTGCCAGGAGTTAACATTCTGGAGCACATTTACAGGGAAGAGCCCAACAGAAAAGAATACCATCCATACAAGATGATAATTCAACCAAAGTAGGCTGAGAATTAATTAATTATCGAAATAACTGGATTATTTTGTCATTCACTATTTCAGTTATTTACAGAGACAAACCTTTGATATCACATTGAACTTTGATAACAATATAGTTTGTGAAACAGAAGATTTCTATGCATCTTGGATTGTTACAAACTCTGCATGGACCATCATTTTTTACATAATCTAAACTCATAACTTATAGTATTTGTGCTTTAAAGCAAAATTAAATCTAAATGCAAATCTCTTAACGTTCTTCTGTGTGCTTGCATCACAGGATGGTGGAGCATACCTCAGTGCATGAAGTCATTAAGAATTTTGGAGAACAATATAAAGTTCCACCAGAAGTGAGCCGGATCATTCACGTTTGTTCAGGCGGGACCATAGCTCTGGAGCTTCTTCATGAAGACAAACGCCTGTGGGATTTCCACGAAAAACTGATTCCTAATGTGGACAAGGTGCTGAAGAGAGTGGGGATGCTGATGTCAAAGAACTGAAGAGGATTTATGGGAAGAACCAGCAGTGTTAAACTGGCACCAGGTCCTCTATTAAAAATGTGTCTTCTCTATGGAGGCTTTTAAAACACATTTTGGCTTCTCATTACATTTGAAGGTTTGTGTCGTCTGTTGATCTGTTATAGTAATTCTTAACTTGCAGGGACATAATGGTACATTTAGTCATAACAATGTCACATAATAGATATCTGGCCCAGGTAGAGAAAACAAGGCAGAAAATTTGTTAGTCACATGTAGTCACTGCTCTCATTTTAAGGAGGGCACATGTCATTTATTAGTGTTTTTTTTGTTGTTTTTTTTTACTGCTACAACAGAAAAATTGTAGGAACCATGTCTTCCCAGAGAAAGTGGTTGCACTGTGTGCAGGTAGGTTGAACAAGAAGGGCGCACATTCAAACTGCAACTAAGTTTAGAGTTGATTGGTGCAAGACTAAAATACACCCAAGTAGAGCTATTTATTCAGCAACAGCTTGAATATTATATGAATCTGTTGGGTTGCCCTGATTTTACATTTCTTGAGGAGAATAATTTCCCCTTCCCTGCCACAGTTTCTGCCTCTCATGCCATAGTTTTTGTTTCCATGCTTTATCTTGTGTATCACCCATCTCTCAGTTCAAGCCTGCTCCTGACACTCCACGCCACACTTCCCTTGCTTCTCCACTGCAATCAGTGTTCATTCCAAGCACCTGTTCACCTGCCTTTATAAGCTCCATGTCCACATCCACCAGAGCCAAATTATTATACCTTCCATGGGCCCTAATATCAAGCCTTCATAGTTTCCTGTTTCATGCCAGAGCCTGGATTACCTTGCCTCGTTTCGACCTCATGCTTGTGCCATGGATTCTTCACCTTGCCTGACCCTCTACGGATTTTGTCTTCACTCTCAGACGACAGTAACAACTCTGCCTACCTCCTAAGACGGAAAGTGTCTTAGCCCCAAACAACACTTAATGTGAACATCCTCAAATGGACTATATGCCACGGGTAGTGGTGACGTACAGAATTCCAGTGGGATACAGCACTTCCGGTTCCTATCTACTGCAGTCATTTTAGCGTTAGCTTCCAGTAGTAGACCATGAAAACGGCTCAAAACCGAAAGCGTCTGCAATCGACTTGCACTACAAGTCAGTTCTGTTGTGTGCTGTTGTGTCCATTAACTGGTAGGTACAGTAGAGTGGTTAGTTTTGCAATTTACCTGCCAATGAGCAGTTGCGGCAACAATGGATCGTGGCTATCCACAGGGAAAATGTAGCATTAAACAGTCACACCCGCTTTTGTACTAAGCATGTCGATGCAGTGATCGAGTGAAAAAAGCAATCACTAACTCCGTGTTGCCTGCAAACCGGAAGTGCACCGTCTCACTGGAAATGCGGAAGTGCTAGAACGGAGGTCCGTGGCATATAGTCTATTACCATCAGAATAATTGAAAATATTTTAGATATTTAATGTAAAATTTCCTGGACAAGAATCTTCTGCTTCTCATAAGAACTTTGCATCATCAGTGCTGCAAGAAAATTTGCATCTATATTATACTACATAATTTTAAACAAGATGTTTTCTTCAGCTAAACCTGGCCTGGTAATAAGGTTTACCAGATTATAAATCCTGCTACAAACCCTGCAGATTAAGGCAACTTGTTTCGCTCAGCAGACAATAAATACTCGTTGAAAAACCTCTAAATAACTAAATAGTGTGAATATAGAGTGAATATTTTATAGCAGCCATGTTTGAATGACCTTTAATTAACCACCACAATTTGTTTATCAGTGAGCCTGTTAGTTTAATCTTTGCTGAATGATTTTTGAGCACTACAGCTACGAACTACTATGTCACTGTTACATCAGCTCACATCAGTGAGACAGATTCCTCATAAAGGAACCTCTTGCTGCTCTCCTTAGAAGAATATAACACAAAAGTCTCATTTTCTCTGTCTTATGCTAAAGACAAGATTATTGTTTTATGAAAATACCCATAACTCACAAAGAAAACATGTAGCTGCAGCTAAAAACAGACATTTTAGTTCAGGCTGAGCTGCTGTTTCAGATGTGACTTTTTGCACACCACAGTATCTCAGTTGTGTATTTGGTCTTTTAAAGCTTCAGGGTTGATTCACCGTGCAACTGCTGTTGCTGTCACCTGCACATGTTTGCAGAAATGTCCCAAAAACTGAGCTTCCTTACAAAATCCTAATGATGGTTTATTTTTCAGGGGGCTCAGTTAAAATTTAGGGGCACTTGAGCACCCCACAAAAGGGACAAAAATCACCATGGAAGCCAGTTCATATCTGTGTCAGTCATAAAATTAGAATATCATGAAAAATTGATTTATTTCAGTAATTTCATTCAAAAAGTGAAAACTTGTATATTATATTAATTCATTACACACAGACTGATATATTTAAAAAATGTATTTCTTTTCATGTTGATTATAACTGGCAACTCATGAAAACCCCAAATTCAGTTTCTCAGATAATTTAAATATTGTGAAAAGGTTGAATATTGAAAACACCTGGTGCCACATTCTAACCATCTAATTGACTCAAAACATCTGCAAAGTCATTTAAATTTTCTCTCAGTCTAGTTCTGTAGGCTACACAATCATGGAGAAGACTGCTGTCTTGACAGTTGTCCAAAAGACGACCATTGACACCTTGTGCAAGGAGGGCAAGAGACAAAAAGCCATTGCTAAAGAGGCTGGCTGTTCACAGAGCTCTGTGTCCAAGCACATTACCGTAATAGAGAGTTGTAGGGAAGGAAACGATGTGGTAGAAAAAAAGTGTACAAGCAATAAGAATAACTGCACCTGGAGAGGATGGTGAATCAAAACCCATTCCAAAATGTGGGGGAGATTCACAGAGTGGACTTCAGCTGGAGTCAGTGCTTCAACCACCACTCACAGGTGTATGCAAGACAAATGTTTCAGCTGTTGCATTCCTTGTGTCAAGCCACTCTTGAACAAGAGACAGTGTCAGAAGCATCTCACCTGAGCTAATGGCAAAAAGGACTGAACTGCTGTTGAGCTGTCCAAAGTTATGTTCCCTGATGAAAATAAATTCTGTATTTCCTTTCGAAATCAAGGTCCAGAGTCTGGAGGAAGAGAGAAGAGGCACAATATTCACATTGCTTGAGATCCAGTGTCAAGTTTACACAGTCACTCATCTGCTGGTGTTTGTCCACTGTGTTTACTGAGGTCCAAGATCAACACAGCCTGTCTCTGTTGACCTTGGACCTCAGAAAACACAGGAAGTTTTACAGCACTTCATGCTTCCTGCTGCTGACCAACTTTATGGAGATGTAGATTTTATTTTCCAACAGGACTTGGCACCTGCACACAGTGTCAAAGCTACCTGTACCTGGTTTAAGGACCATGGTATCCCTGTTCTTAATTGGCCAACAAACTCATCTGACCTTAACCTCATAGAAAATCTATGAGGTGTTGTGAAGAGGAAGATGTGATACACCAGACCCAACAATTCAGAAGAGCCAAAAGCCACTATCAGCGCAACCTGGGCTCTCATAACACCTGAGCAGTGTTACAGACTGATCGACTCCATGCCACGCCACATTGCTGCAGTAATCCAGGCAAAAGGAGCAACAACTAAGTATTGATGATGTACATGCTCATACTTTTCATGTTCATATTTTCCATGTTCATACTGTTCAGTTGGTCAACATTTATAAAAAATCCTTTTTTATTGGTCATAAATAATATTCTAATTTTCTGAGAGACTGAATTTGGGGTTTTCATTAGTTGTCAGTTATAATCATCAACATCAAAATAAATAAACATATGCAATATATCAGTCTCTGTGTAATGAATGAATATAATATACAAGTTTCACTTTTTGAATGGAATTACGGAACTAAATCAACTTTTTCATGATATTCTAATAATTAATTAACTAACTGAAATATGTGATTTATAAGTGTATTAAATGCAGGATAATTTCTTACCTTACTGCTTGTTTAGTATATCCCACATTGCAGTCAGGTGTGCTTCCTCATCCTCCTGCCTGCTCTGCACCTTGCTCCATGTCTCAGTAGCAGTCCTGTGTCCTTTAGCCACCCAAGACTTCACATAAGGGACCAGACTGAACTTGGTCAAAGGAGGTCTGACAATATTGAGAAAGAGCAAGTCAGAGATGGTGGTAGTGTTCAGAGAAACTCGATTTTTGGGTGCAGCTCAGAGATTCATCTGGAAAAAGCCCTGTTCACATTCTGCGCTTGATATGGGGATGGCATTCACAGCTGTAAAGAGTTATTTGAATTCATCACATATTTTCCTCCTGATTCTGTCTGTGGTCACGGATCACTGTGCAGGGAGAGTTTATGTTGAAGTGCAGATAGAGCGACTCAACCTCAGTCTGTCCACAGAGTACACCTGCATCCTTGGGCCAGTAATGTGGATAAAGCACATGCAGCTCCTCAATAAAGTAATCATAGCCACTTTTGTCGGGCAGGCACCCACCGTGGGACAACAAGTGCTGTTCTAAATTTTTGGCCACACAGAAAAAAATTGTCTAATATTTAGTGCTTCGTCACCGGTTTTTCCTTCAGTAAGTGGAACGCTTAGAAAATATTTGCTCTCAAGCCCCCTCTTGCTCAATTCAGAAAAGCCTCCTTGTCACTCCGACATAACTTCAAATACTCTGACTGCATGACAAATAATTTTATGAGCCAAGATCATTGTCTCTTTTTTTCAGTTCAAGTGAAAGTTCAGATAACTCCGGCAGTGCATCAAACAGCATAAAAATAAAAAATAAAACAGTTCACAAAAGCACAGGAACTTATGTGTAGTGCAAAACATTTATTTATATTTTTGTGTTTTTGTTTTTTTATATATATATAATTGCCTATGACTTTGAACTTTTAGGGGCAGAGATATTTTTAAAGTTAGAAGCAGAAATGCTTACTTGAAGGCACAGCTCTTATGTGAAATTCGGAAGCTCGTAAGTGGCTGTTATGTTTAAACTGAGTGTTTGTGTACTTGTAATTATTTTCAGATTACATATCCAATATAGGTTATATTTATTCAAAGCAGTCATATTTTTTATACATTTATTATTAGTAAGCCTGAGAGTTACTGGATCCAAGCAAACAGTTAACGGAATGCACCCTGTCAAAATAAGAGTTCCTTTTATATTATTCCAGCAAGCTCCAGATCAATTTAAGCCCTGATTCCAAGGGATCAGATTCTCTGTTTGACCTGATCAAAAGAAAGAAACAAAAGCCAATGATATGAAAGGATGTCACTGAGACAGTCACAAAGGAGCAAGATGAAAAATGCAGGTGTGCAAAGAGTGCATGGAATGCCATCACCAAGTTTTCTGAACTCCACCAAGACTCCACCAAGACTCCACCAAGACTCCACCAAGGACTGGAGAGAATGACAAGCCTAAGATAGTGAGAAATTGACAAACAGGTGATGGCTAACCAACCAGAAATTCTGGTGATTGACAAACTTCTGAAGGCAGCGGTGGTTGATGCTGTAATCCTTAGTGACTGTTGCATCAGGAAGAAGGAACATGATAAACTGGAGGAAAATCAAGGGCTGAAAGAGGAAATTAATATTTTTTAATTCAACCTTTATTTGAATGAAACTACCTCACAGGTCGGCCACAATATGTGAGGCTGCAGAACACCACCTCGGACACCATACTGAGCAGCACAGGGGCTCCTCAGGGGACGGTCCTCTCACCGTTTCTCTTCACACCCTACACCTCAAAAGAATCCTTTTATTTATTTTTTTAACTTGAATATTTACAAATTTTTTCTAAAACCTTAGCTAAAATACAGAGTTTGGAAATTGGTCGATAGTTGTTCAGTATAGTGGGGTCTTGTCTTTTCAGTAATGGCAGCACAAAAGCTGTTTTCCATGCATCTGGAATAATATTATGTTGTAAGGACAGATTAAAAATGTATGATATCAATTCTGCTATAATTTGTACAGCTGGACTCAAGTGAACAGGTCACTTCAAGGTGGAGTTTGCAGGTTCTCTCCATGCATGCGTGGGTTTTCTCCGGGTACTACGGTTTCTTCCCACAGACCAAAAACACACATTAGTCTGATTGGTAGCTCCAAATTGTCCCTAGGTGTCAATTCATTTGAGATAAGTTTATTTATATAGCATTAAGTCACAACAGAAGTAATCTCAGGGAACTGAACAGAAACATTCATATACTGTGTATTTATATATATATATACATATATATATGTATATATATATATATATATATACAGTATATATAATGTATATATATATATACTGTATATACATATACAGTA
>JARVGV010000673.1:5703855-5714540 GCA_031762435.1 Hypsolebias longignatus
GTCGCTTCGCCCTATAAGTCGCAGGGCATGAAAATCAGTAAAAAAACTGCGACTTATACGCCGGAAAATACGGTAATCACAGAACACAGCTGCAGCTGCCAGCTCTCGCCTTTTTTTTTCTCTCCCGACCTGTCAATCAATTCAGTGGGCGTGTCAGCAAATGACCAATCAGCTACCTCAATTTGTCACATGGAGCTGACTGAACCCGACGAAATTAAGGAAATAACATCAAGAATTCAGCGCGAAAACGCACGAATGTACGCGAGAACGTACGCAGAGCTATAAAGGTGAACTGCCTGCATTCAGTACGCGCATACGGAACGGCGTACAGCCGTACGCAGAGCTATACTGGGGGCTTTACAGTTTCTGCGTTCTCAGTTTTAGGCAATGAAACCGTAAAAAGAGCATGATGTAATAATTTAGTGACTATGGCACCATGATTTATCAATGGTGGCGTAATTTAAAACTGGGGGCCAGCCCATGCCTAGTTTATTGCGCAACATTTTTTATTTATTTTTTTTTATTTTTTTTTTTCAGCTTGTATTTTGTTGATCATACAAGAAAATAATGACAGATTGGTCAGTTTTGTTTTCTATGTAACAAATTAACAAGATGTTTCTCCATTTTAGGTTTTCCCCAATGGGTGTTGATCACATGGCGGGCATGGGAGGTGTGAATGTTCCCGGGAACTCCTCCGGCTGGTGCATCTTCGTCTACAACCTGGGCCAGGATGCAGACGAGGGCATCCTGTGGCAGATGTTTGGTCCTTTCGGCGCAGTCACCAACGTCAAGGTTATCAGAGATTTCAACACCAACAAGTGCAAAGGCTTCGGCTTTGTTACAATGACAAACTATGAGGAGGCGGCGATGGCTATTGCCAGCCTGAATGGGTACCGGCTCGGAGATAAAGTACTGCAAGTGTCCTTTAAGACCAGCAAGGGCCACAAGTAAAACAAGTTGGACAGCTGGGTTTATGGAAGGGCAGAAATTGATCCATGTCAGGCTTCTGTTGTAAAAAGGTGAACCAGAAACAAAGTCGGGCACATTTTTGGTTTTATCATCAGAGAAAAACAGGAGGTTCAATCTTCTGCACTTTTTGTACTTGTTTAAAATTGTGTTTGTGTTCTCCTCTACATTATTCTTTTTTTTTCTCTTTCTTTCTAAGTGACTGAATATAGAGTATAGAGGTTAACCCATACCTATTCTTTGTAATAATATGTTATCTAAAGCTAAAATACAATCTACATGTTTTGCATGTTTCACTATACAGTATAAGAAAACTCTAACTCTGAGCAGGGCATTGAAAATACAAAAAAATAGAAAAACCTTAAATGTGCTAAGTTTAAAAGTTTTAGTGTAAAGCTGGAAAATCTCAGTCTGACTTGGATCTTATCACCTGTAGAAGTAGATGCCTTAAATAATCTTAAATTGAACACAGGTCCTACAGTACCATCTGGTGTTTGTCAAAAAAAAAAAAAAATCAAAGCACTTCCCCTTAAACAAGAACTTCTGCTCGTCTCCTGACCAAACGGGTTTATTTATGACGAGAATCAGAATCCCTGTGTAGAGTGTCCTGTTGTATTACAGGAATCTTCTGTTGATAAAACAATGATTACAGAGTTAAGACGGACCAAAGGCGGGGGGACTTTTCATCTTTTAACCCAGATGTTTTCTGGTCCTAAATGTAAATCTGACCGTTCTGGAGTTCTTCCCTGTTCACGTGGTACTTTGTTTCTGATGCATCCTGACAGCAGCGTCCGTGTTAGTTTTTTTTTGTTTTATATATACATTTTGTTTATTTTTGAGTCTTTTTGTTTCTTTCAATTATTATTATTATTATTATTTTTTTTATTTTTTTTTTTTTTCAGAGGCATCTGTTTCTGTTTCAGTGTGGGGTGTGTAAAGGGTTACTTATCTCAATTTTAGCGAGAACCTTATGGCCTTTATTTTAGATTTGCTTTTTTTGTTTTGTTTTTGATTGTTTCTCTTTGAACAATAACAATTAAATTTTTTTTCATTTTGCCGAGTTTTGTTTGGTTTGTTTCTTTTTCCTTTCTTTACTTTTTTTAATTCAAGACTAGGTTTAGAGTTTTGTTCTGTTCCGTGATTTGACATTTGGCTTTTCCTAAGACATCAAAATAACACGGAGACCTAAACTTTCAAGATGTTTTCATAGTATAATGGACCAAAACAAACCGAGGATTGGGCCGTGCATCAATATTTCTGTAAGTAAAGGTTGGGACTGCTGATGTTCAAACATCTTAACAGGTAAAGCTGTATAAGTTCTATATTGGCTCTATTTGTGCACTTGTTTTATTTTTTTCTATTGCAGTTTTGAATACCGGTAAGTTTATAAAACGATGTTTAGAGGGTGACAAATCAGTTTAATTTGAGCAATGACATTTTTGAAAATAACCAATATACATTAAATTTTCTTTAAGTGAAATTGCCTTTTAGTAGTAAATTGTTTTTCTGCCTAATCCATTTTGAGAGCAGATTTAACACCTCTTTTGTTTGAGCAGTTTGTACTAAAAGGCAGAATGTATAATTTTTGTTTCAAATTGTAGGAACAGATCAGAGGAAGTTTTCATTTTAATCTTTCCACCCATTCTAAACTTTTTGCTGCAGTGTTAAATGCCCGTTATAACTATTATAAGCTCCTTTTTAATAGAAGTGTTTTAGATGCAAGGTTTAGATTCAGTCTTTTAAAGTGCATTTTGAAGTAAAATTCTCATGTTGTCACAGTCTGTAACTTTGTGCAATATTTTAAAACTTGCTTAAAGCAAGTGAATTGAATTTTTTTTATTTTTTATTTTTTTTTACATATTTTTAATTTTACTTGTTACTGCTTGAATTTTTTTTTTTTTGCAGTCATGTTAAAATGTAATGAAGTTTGTTATAGGAGGCAGTCCTAGTTAACTGCAGTCTGCCTTTATACGTGGAAACTAATCTGAAAAGTGGCTTTTATTTATTTGACAGTGTACGCAGTTATACTTGATACTTTAGTGTTTTATGGGTTTGTTTGTTTTGAACTTGTTCAACTAAGTTTGAGTCTAATTTCTAACATTGAATCTTCAATAAAATGTATAAAAACTTTAGATGGGGTAAATAATTAAATGTGTTCAGAAACTTATTGTGGGTTTTCTTAGTCATTATTATTTTAGGGCAGCACGGTTGGTAGCGCTGTTGCCTCGCAGTGAGAAGGTTGCTGGTTAGAATCCCAGCCAGGGGGCTTTCTGAGTGGAGTTTGCATGTTCTCTGCATGCATGGGTTTTGTCTGGGTATTCCAGTTTCCTCCCACAGACTAAAAACATGCACATTCGTCTGATTGTTAACTAAATTGTTTCTAGGTGTGAGTGAGTGAATGGTTGTCTTGTGTGTCTCTGATGGACTGGTGACCTGTCAGGGTGTCGCTTCTCACACATTGATGGATATGGGCACCAGTGACCCCCACGACCCTGAAGGAAAGAACCGATAAAAGATCATGGATGGATGAATTTTAAAAAAAAATGTAAATGTGCAGCTTTGACACAGTTTATGTTGGTGATTTGGAAATTATTTCGTCACACAAGTATTGAATGTGGTTTCTTGGTTCCATTTAAGGGAACATACGATTCACTTTATATTGCGCTAATTCACAACTGAGGTCGTCTCAGGGCACTGAACGGAAATATTCATATATAGAATAAATCATCAGAAACGTTCATATTTAAAAATAACATTGAGGAGCAGACTGCTTTGAGTTCAACTCCATTGCAGAACATGCTATTTATCCGTGAACATTTGTGTAATAACCAACAGCACAAGCATACTTTCTGCTTTAACTAAGCAACAACAGAAAATACTTTGGTTTTAGAATATTGAAACGTTTCAGGGGGTTTAATTAAGCAATATTTTGAGAACTTGTTTAATTTGTTGGAAATACCTGGCACCTTTTGTACCAGTTTTCAACTAAAATCTAGTGCTGTTAATTTACTGAGGTAGCCATTTAATTATAACAGTGGTGCTTGAAAGTTTGTGAACTCTAATCTTTAATATTTCTGCACAAATATGACCTAAAACATCAGATTTTCACAAAAGTCAAAGTGGAGAACCCAGTTAAATAAAATAAATATTTGGACAGTGAGGAAATAATCCAATATTACATATTTTTGAATGGTTAAAATATGCAAACCTTTGCTTTCAGTACCTGGTGTGCACAGGTCCTGATGCAGCAATAACTGTCTTGTAACTGTTGATCGGTTCTGCTCACCGGCTTGGAGGAGCTCATTCCTCTGTGCCTGACATCTTCAACTCTGGATGTTGGTT
This sequence comes from Hypsolebias longignatus, assembly GCA_031762435.1. Lineage (NCBI taxonomy): Eukaryota > Metazoa > Chordata > Actinopteri > Cyprinodontiformes > Rivulidae > Hypsolebias > Hypsolebias longignatus. The sequence goes on from JARVGV010000673.1 coordinate 5,708,164, forward strand.
TCCCTCACATTAACCGCTTCAGGTCCTTCCACAACATCTGGATTAAGGTCTTGGCCATTCCACAACATGAGCTTTATTCTTCTTGAACCATTCTTTGGTAGAACCACGTGTGTGCTGAGGGTCGTGTCGCTGCATGACCCACCTCTTGAGATTCAGTTCATGGACAGTCTTGACATTTTTCTTCAGATGGATACTTTATCAATCCCAGGGAGAAATATGAGGCATCCAGTAGCATGTTCTAGTTATACAGAGAAGATGCAAAAATAATCAAAAAGACAACGCATGTGCACAAAAAGTGGTAAGGAGTACAATTCATGATTACACTGTATAGACACATCTAAGCTTATACATGTCTATGCATATGTACATGTAAATATACATACATGCACGCACATAAGTGGGTGCTGCAGATTCACAATTGGCTGTACATGGAGTTAGAACAGTCTGATGACCCGAGGAACAAAGAACTTCCTGAATCTGTCAATGGAGCAGGGCTGGGACAGCATCTACCACTGAAGGAGCTCCTCTGCTTCATGGTGGTGCCATGTAGAGGATGGTCAGCATTGTCCATGATGGATAGCAGCTTACTGAGGATTTTCTCTACCACCAATAAGGAATCCAGCTCTGTTCCCAGCACAGAACCAGTTTCCTCACTAGCCTGTCCAGTCTCCCTGCATCTCTTAATGCTGAGGACACTACCACAGACTGGTAGAACATCAGCAGTAGTTTCCTGTAGATACTGAAGGACCCAATCCTCAGGAGGCAGAGCCTGCTTTGACCCTACCTGTAGAGGGAGTCCATGTTCACTGACCGTCCAACCTGTCATCCAGTTGATATTTGTAGGTCTTGACCACCTCCACTTCAACCCCCTCAATTGAGACTGGCTCCCAGACCTTCTGAAGTTCACTACCATTTCCTTTGTCTCACAAGATGTTCAGCTGTGGCTGGATTTGCACCACACTACAAAGCTCATCCAGGATCCTGTACTCCCTTTCCTGTCCATGCTGCACATGCCCAACGATTGCAGTGTACAGGTATGCGAGTACTTCTGCATGTGCAAGTCTCCGAGTTTCCTGACGTGCTGTGGTCTTTCAGTGAGATGGTTTGTTTCAGGAGATCACGTGTCCACCTCAGTCTCCTCACGTTTGTATCTCAATATCATGGGCTGGATAGTGTTGACGGCACTGGAGAAGTTGAGAAACATGATCCTCACAGCACAGTTTACCTAGTCCATGTGAGTGAGCCCTGTGCATAAGGTAGAGAATCATCCACCCCCATCTTACGTTATACAAACTTTAGAGGGTCCTCAGCATGGTGAACTACGATATGGAGTTTTCCAATATACTGCAAATCAGAATTTATTGTTCCATCAATGATGGCAAGCCATCCTGGCCAGGGCTTAATTCATTAACTGATCGATGGGGTCATCCCCTGAAAATAGATGCAATTTCCTGCATTTTGATGTATTTAACAGGTTTTTAAACGTCTACAATTGTAAACACTCTTCTGTCAGGCGCCGTCTCCTTCATGGAACAGTCAAGTAAGTCAGGAAGTGAGTCAGACTCGTTGCAAGGCCGACTCCATATGTGAAACCTCCAGGCGCCTGCCTGCAGCTGTGAGCTCCTGCCTGCCTGCTCGGCACTTGCCCCCACCACTCTTAAGAGGTGGACATTTCTTTAAGGGTAGACATGCTTCACTTGAAGAGGCACATCATGGTTGTTGTGTTTAAAACTAGTGTTCATGTAATTATTTTTAGTTTACATGTCCAATATGTTTTATTTGTTCAAGGCAGTCATATTTTTCCATAACTTTATCCGGTAAAGCCTGAGCTTTACCGGATCCATGCCGGAACACACCCTGCAGGAGTGCAGAGTTTTCATTTTTCCAAACTCTTCATTTAAATCAGATAATTATATTTTGGTCTCATCCGTCCAGAAAACATCCTTCCAACAGTCTTCTGGTTTGTCCACGTGATCTTTATCAAACTGCAGACGAGCAGCCATGTTCTTTTTGGAGAGCAGTGTCTTCTTCAACCTGCCATGAACCATTGTTGTTCAGTGTCTCCTGATGGTGGACTCATGAACATCAACATTAATGTGAGAGAGACCTTCAGTTGTTAGAAGTTACTCTGGTCTCCTTTGTGACCTCACTGACTATTCCACTCCTTGAAGTGATCTTTGTTGGTCCACCACTCCTGGGGAGGGGAACAATGGTCCAGAACTTCCTCCATTTGTCCACAATCTGTCTGACTGTGGATTGGTGGAGTCCAAACTCTTTACAGATGTTCTGTAACTTTTTCCAGCCTGATGAGCTTCAACAACTGTTTTTCTGAGCTCCTCAGAAATCTCCTTTGTTCCTCCATGATCCACTTCCACCAACATGTTGTGAAGATCAGACTTTGATAGATCCTGTTCTTTAAATCAAACAGGGTGTCCACTCACACCTGATCATCATCCACTGATTGAAAACACCTGACTCTAATTTCACCTTCAGATTAACTGATAATCCTGGAGGTTCACATACTTTGTACTTTTACATCACAAATGTATAATATTGATCATTTTCCTCAATAAATAAATGACCAGGTATAATATTTTATCTTATTTGTTTAACTGGGTTCTCGTTATCTACTTTTAGGACGTGTGAAAATCTGATCATGTTTTAGGTCATATTTATGCAGAAATATAGAAAATTATAAACTTTCAAGCACCACTGTAATCTGATGCAGTTTTGATCAGTCTAAGTGTTGCAGTACCATATTTCAACTGAACTAGTTCTAATGTGGTCCAAATCACCAAAAGCACTACAATAGTTCCTTTTCAATTTGTTTCACAAATCACAACTTACGTTTTAAAAGTACCTTCTTTCAGTTTGTTTTAATATAAGTTTGAATAACGGTAGTAATATATGTTTTGAACTTTAGCTGATCAAAGGTGGTCATGACTGCCCCCCACCCAAAAAATAAAAAAAATCAGTGGAATAGACCTTTACTGCTCCAAACTGCAGTACGAGGGAACCATGGGTTTAATTTTGCTGTCTGTGCTGATTTTGTATTGAAAACAATAACAAGTAACTGATGGCTATATAGTGATTTAGAGATCCAATATAATTTTAAATAACCTTTTTCTATTATTAGCTTATTTGATTCATCTCTGATTCAACACTTGTCCAAGGCTGACTCACTCATGCCCCGTGATAACATTAAGAAAAACATTACGACACGAGGAATGAGACTGGGGCTGTCTCTGAGCAATATCAAACTGAGTAATTCACAGATTGTTTGCTTTATTTTCAGGTTTAATGAGTTTCTAGTGATGAAGCAACTCCTCACACACGTAATGGCACACTTGGTAACACTGCTGGTTTTAAAAAAGGTATCAGATTAACAGTTTTTTCCCCTTCTAATAAAGTAATCAGGAACTAATTGTGCTGTTTTTTTCTGTAAGTTTTCATTAGTTTCATGCAGATGTGCAAATTCAAGGTGGAGAAATAAAACCAGCTAAATTGTGTGTTTATTTTTTCACAACAAAAATCAAACCTTTACCATACAATACCATACAATACCATACCATACCATACCATACCATGCCAACCAGCTTTATTTATAGAACACTTTAAACACCCACAGGACCAAAGTGCTTTGTCATACAGTTTATTTAAAATGAAACAGGGCAAGCACCTCCCCAGGAACAGAGTTATTCTCTTGAAGTACATTTGCGAGGCAGAGGCAGACTGAGTTCTTGTATTCGAGGAGAGGGCCTGGCAGAGAGCGCTGCCCGGCTGACAACGTTCGGGTCATAACCCTCGCACAGAGCGGTGCTCGTTTTAGGGCAGGACAGTTGAACGAGTCTCTGCGAGGCTACACAGCTCCTGGCTGCTCTGGACACGGGCCAGCACACCGGGCGAGCTCCTTCCCACTGGTGGTGGTTTTGCTTCGGGGCTACAAAACACAAAAGCAGCAGTCACACGTAATGCAAAACAATGCAAACATAAAACAAGAAAGAATGAAAAAGCAGTCCTACTGGCTAGTAGCTCTATATGTGCAGATGTTTTTGTCGGCAAGCGAGCTATGGGTCGAGGTTTAGGTCTGCAGCTGGAACCCCCCTGGACATGCCGTCTCTTTGCCTGGGCAAGCTGACAAATCCATGAAGAGGCGACGGCTGTCTGCGTTCCTCTGCTCAACTGCACGCACATTTCAGGGCATAGATGAGATTTTACTCAGCAGAAAGCACAACTTACCGTAGTTACAGAAGCATGCAAAATGTTAATTGTTCAGAGTTTTTTATTTTTTATTTTATTAATTGCACGTACAACTAAACACCCCAAACTGAGAGTTCTGCTTTTTAGCAATTAGGGTATTTGGTGTTAATCAGATGCTTAGAGTGCATCAATCATGTGGTTTTTACTCTTGTAAAACTTTTTTTATTATCCTAAATTCCTGCTCAGTCTGTGAAAAACGCTTGGTTTGTAATGGGTACATTATGAAGTAATAAAGGCAGAAATTTGTATCCATCAAAAACATGAAGCTGTCATGCATTTCACATTTTAAAATGATCGTTTCGTTTTTCAAGAGGAGGTATCTGAAAAGATGTTTAACAAACACCATCTTACCTGTTGTAGATAACTTTCTGAACAACTTTAATTTTAAAATAAATGGTTTAATTTTGATCATAGAATAAACATTTTCATCCCAGTCAGATTAACAATGCAGAGATGTTCACGAAGAACTCTGCTGGTGCAATCACAAATAGCAGCAGTACCTAGCTGTAGCACTTCAAGTGCAGCATAGGACCCTTCCGATCAACAACATATGAATGCAGACGCCTAATGGCAATCTGCAGCCCTATCAGGCAGACATCCTTTACGGTCCATGCACCAGAACTTTTTTTTTAAATTTTTTTAATTTATTTATTTTACGGTCCATGCACCAGAACTTTTTTTTTTATTTTTTTTATTTATTTATTTATTTCAGCTTATTTGATAAAAGTGCAATTAACATTTTTTGTGTACGTCAATTTGTAATGGCTTTTTGAGCCTAGATATTTATTATCCACTGTAAAAATCTGAAGAATTTTCTAACATTCTCATTTGTGTATTAGAGATCAAATAAATTGCACTGAAAGGACTGGAATAATATGGAATGGGCTTAAGCTAGCTTTGTGCACAAATCAAACTTTCCTTAATCTACATGCTAGAGTTCATAAAAAGAGCTAGAACTCTAAAACTGTCAGTTCTCTCATGTCTTACGAGCATGGAAATTTGTTCTGCACATGCAGGAAGTGAAGCGTGTGGGCAGTTATGTCTGCACATGCATCACCTGGAAGATGCTGGAGATTGGTACCTGCAGTGCCAGACTTCTCCTTTTCCTTCTGTGAGGAATAGTTTTGCTAAAATAACTGTACTGAGAAACTAACAGTAAATGTTTATAAATTAACATTTGCTATGAAAATCACAATGTAATTTTTGAGTTAAGACAGCAGCAAATAACTTAGTCTTGGCCCTGCTCAAACTAGTTAACTCGTAAATGTATGTTCAGAAATTGGAGGCTGTTCAAGGAGTTATATTTTTTGGCCTATAAGTCACAGGTTATTTATTTATTTTTTTCATTATTTACATGTCCTGCAACTTATGCACCGAAGCGACTTATTTATGGATTTTTTCCCATATTTTTAAACCAATTTTTGGCTGAGATTTGACCGTTTTCATTCATTCTGACTGAAAATATTGAACACTACCATTTTCAGCCACTAGATGGTACTTGAGTAGTACGGCATGCCATAGTGTCATGTAATAGGTAAAAGTGGCTATTACTGACACAATCGGCTTGCCTTACCTGCCACTGTCGTCTGCTGGGAGTAATGGTCAAAGCAGCTTCATTTCTCTGCGCCGCACAGGCGAAATGCATCTACTTTGACCATTAAAGTGCATTTATTAAGTAAAAGTTCGACTGAGATACACCTTTACTATCATTTCGAGCAAACAATTAATTGTTTTTGGCACTATCTTGTTAAATTTCAAATAAATGCGCAACATTCCTCCTTCTTGATTTCCTCCATGTCTGCATGTACCCAGAGCATTGAGGCAGCAAATACTTTTGAAATGCAGCTGATTTGACTATTCAAATGCATTTATTAAGTAAAAGTTCAACTGAGACACATCTTTAATATAATGTCAAGCAAACAATTGTTTTTAGGTGGTTTTCTTGTTAAATTTCAAAGAAATACACAGCGAGTCATCCCTCCGCGTGCTCCTACTTCTGCGTATTGGTTTTTGAAATGCAGCTGATTTGACCATCAAAGTTCATTTATTAAGGAAAAGTTAGACTGAGACACACCTTTGCTATAATTTTGAGCAAATAAATAATTATTTTTAAGCGT
>JARVGV010000673.1:5785591-5803200 GCA_031762435.1 Hypsolebias longignatus
TAAAACCGGAAGTAAATCGCGATCGAAAACGTCTTTTTAAACACGTTTTTTCAATGTAAAACAACTTCGAACGGCCGCCCAAAAAATATGAAAGAATTATAAAATGCTGCATAAAAAAGGCAAAGAACGGCACGATGACGTCACTGGGGGACGGTTCGTAAGTACGGAGCGCCGTAGGTCGAGTGCGCCGTAAGTCGGGGACCATAATCATCTCATGTTGAGAAATTGCATGTTTTTGTATAACCTCATGAGATATTGTTGGATCATGCATGATCAGTTGGCGCACGTCGTGAATGACTCTGAGCTAGCATCGTATCAAAATTTAGCTTTGAAAGCGTCAAACTGAGTGTTATAACTATTTGTGCGCTTGTTAAGTTTTTATAGCTGCAGCAGCCATCAAAATGTGGACTGACTCCAAAAGTTCATCAGTTGGAGACGTCTAGGTGATTACTCACTGAAAGTTTGATTGCAATTTGTTCAGTAGCTCATGAGATATTTTGCTAACAAAGTTGGCACCAAAATATTAAACACAGCTCTTCAGCAAACAGCACCAAATTTTGGCTCAATATCTTTAACATGAACCACGTTCTAGTCATTTTGTGTTTGCTTATTTTGCTAACAGATAGACTAACACACACAGACACAAGCAAGGCTTTTACTCTGTCTTTGGAGTAGCATTTGGAATCCAAAGCAAACATTTTAGTAAAAATAAATAAATGTAATATCTTTAGAGGCATATTTCAGTCTCACAGCCAGAGCACACAGACAGAAGTTAATGTCATCATATCATCTTTTTATTAATGTTATCTACTTCTCAATATCATTTTTAACAGCAATATCCACAAAATATTAACAATGTGCAAGAAAACATGAGTTATGGCACATCAGAGAACAGTTACAAAAAAATAGATATTTTCCCCCCATAATTAATAAAGGCAAAAAGATACACATGCTGAATGCATACACAGATGAGAACAGAAGAGATGAGCCTCAGAGCTGATGTCTGATATGAAGGTCAGCGAGGAGCCTCCTCTGCAGGCCCATGAACGTTTTCCTTTGAACACCAGTGGGTTATTGTGAGCCGCACGCTTAAGACGGGTCATCCCGTTCTGATAGAGCCAGGACACCCGTCAATCAAACTGTTGATTCATTCTGCTGTGTTCAAGCAATGGAATGGTTTTTAAAAAGCGTGGCAGACATGTTCAGAAAATGTTTGCGCTGATATGATATTCATGCATGTTTGGTCAAATTCCTGCTGCCGTCATCTAAAATCTGAAAACAACTCCACAGCTTCCTGTCGTGTGTAGCATTTCTTTAGTGATTAGCTGAGGTCAGTAGCACTAGTCTAATAAAAGGACTATAATTCAATCATTGTTTGACATTTACTTTAGGTCAGACATGAGATTCATACAAAGTTAATTGATCATTTTATGCCTCGGTGGCTGATCTGTTCATCAGTTATGATCATCCCAAAACCATTTGACTAGCTTTGCGTCAAAACCAGAACCTAAAACAATTCAAATATGCAAACCATGAAAACAGAAAAGTCATTTTTTTCAACAGGAAATGATCAAATACAGTTTGGTTGGTGAACTTTCTGTCTTTGAGCAACTAGCTGTCAGTTTCTAATCCTTTCTGAACAGAAATGGTGTAAAATAGTCCTAAATATTTGATTGTAAACTTAACATAGAGCAAAAAATAAAAACAAGTTTTTCAAATTAAACTATTTTTTTTAACCTCACTGTTATTGGCTGGTAAAAACAAGTGGTTATTAAATGTAGCTGAGATCACAACAGAGTTCAGAAGTAGCTTGTTGGAGACTGGTTTTGATTTTTATCAGCGTTGTGATTATTTTTGGGGTATTAGTCATCATCTCACAGATTCCCACACCTTGATGAAATAGTTGTGGCTCCATTCCTTTTCCCTCTCTCTTCTTCAAGCCTCTGACTCATAAACAACGCATGAAGGATCACATGACCTCTCCTGAGGCCAGACTAACTGTGACCCAGAATTCTGCAGGACCCGCCGCCACACCGGAGCCACTGAGTCTTCTCAAACAGCGTCTCTTCTGCAAATAAACACACGGGCGTGCACCTTCCTCTTTTTTACTCCTCTGCTTAATCATCTTTTTCATCTAAACTCCAATACACCCCCACACTCATCCACCCCCAGCCTGCTCTGGTCTTTTTCCAGCTCCTGCTCTTTGGAAACGGCCTGCTCTATTTGATTGGAACAAAGGCAACGAGTGAAAAAGCATTGAAGCAAGGCTTCGTGTCGGGGGAAAGTGAAAGGAAAAGGCCAATCAGTGATTTATATAAAGTTGTATTTTCTTAAAGCAGCAGCGCTTCCTGTCTGTTTCTTGTGACCGTAGGGGGGAAAAACAAGGCCTGCCTTAAAATACCCTCTGCTTTCTGCACTGATGTGCAACATCTGGGTCAGGAGTACCCAGCTATGAGGAAGCACGGACCAGAAGAAACTCCCATAACTTTCCAAAACCACTACATGTGAGCGGAGCAGCCGGGTCACACTGACATGACAACACGAGCAGCAGCGGTCCGTCCAAATGTCAAACCACACGGTTGCAAAATTTGTTGGAAATGTTCCACGAGAATTGTTGGGAAGAAATGGAAAAACTGCAGTTTAAACCATGTCCCTTATCAGGGGTTGTCGATGAAGTTGGGGAAAATGTATTGTAGCATGATCTTGACTAAAACAGAATGAGAGGCAGCACAGCCTCAAAATGATCAACTATGTCCACGTGGTGTCCACTGGAATGTGTGGACAGACCGTCATACAACAAGAATATTCTTGTTTAGAGTTGTGTGCATGAATAATAATGATAATTGTTTTCTAAATGTTGTGGTTGTGATGGTTATTTCATCAGTGACATCATTAACTCTCCTGCTGCCCTTGGGCCAAAATGACCTATGAAGCTTTAGTTTAGAAACTGATCTCGTGGGTCATTTTGACCTAAGGGCAGCAGGAGGGTTGAACGTTTGGTTCTTTTGTGTGGAGTTCGCATGTTGTCCTCGTGTATGCGTGACATTTATCTGGGTAGTCTGGTTTTCTCCCAGAGACAAAAAAACAGGTGAGCTGGGTTCATTGGCAACTCCAGATTCAGGACTATTCAGCTGAATTATTCAGAAGACCACAGTTACTGAAAGCCAAGATCTCAGCACTTGTTGTCATTAAGTAAGTTTGCTTTATGGTTTTAAATCTAGTTTTATTAAAAAAATGAACTCAATGGTGGCCTGAACTGAGCTCACTCGTGTGCCTGATTTGGCCCCCAGGCCACCAGTTGAATAGTCCTGCTCTATATTATCCCTAAATGTGGGTGAGAGTGTGAATCAGGTCAGGTCTCTCTTGTAAATGAGTCCTCGAGGCTCAATGAGATTAACCTGCCTAAATAAAGGTTGAATGAATGCTTGTCTCAGTTCGTGACTGCGATGGACTGACACCTGTCCAGGGTGTCCCCAAAATTCCCAAGTTTAATGGAAAGTTTCCAGAAAGTTTTTTTTTTTTAATTTACCAGAAATGTTCTTCCCCTTTGCAACTCTAATTAAACTTTGTGTAAACTCCCAATAGTCATCAAAACCTGGACCCTGAATTTTTTTTTCAGGGGCTCTCAAGCCTGAAAGCACCGTCAAGAGAAACTGTACCTGTATGTTGTGTGTGGCATTCAAGTTGCTCTAAACAAGCCGCCCCCTACGGCAGCACTGGTGTTAAAAGGGTGAATCAAGAAGTTGTAATTTTAGCACTTAAATGAGGTCTGATGTTGATAAATCCTCTACTAAGATCTTAAACCTCGCAGTGTTTAACCATAATCATCACTTTTTAAAAAAAATCTAAACCCAACCACCGTCATCAAACGCCCTGAAAGCCTCAGTGACCATAAGAGAAGGAGACAGATGTGATCTCGACTGACAAAACTACGGTGGCCCTGAGGTGTAAATGAACAACATTTGAAAAAACAGAATCACATTAAGCCAAAGCGGAAGTGGCTGGAATCATATATTAAAAAAAAAAAGATTAAAAATAAATAAATAATTACATTTGATACATTACCCATCACTTCCGGTTTTGCTTAATGTAATTCTTTTTTTTTTCTTTTTTTTTTTCAAATTTAATTCCGGCCACTTCTGCTTCAGCCACTTCCACTTTGGCTTAATGCAATTCTGTGTTTTCAAATGTAATCTTTTTTTTTATTTTTTTATGTTCATTTACACCTCAGGGCCACCATACAAAACAGAAGTAATGCTAAAAAGGTCAAGCGTTCAAAGGGGTGGGGGGGTGGGGGGTGTTAAGGGGCATCCATGTTTAGATGTATCTTACAAACACTGTACAGAGTGATGACACTCCACTGACTGGGTTCCATGGACTCATAGAAAGAACATAAAAAATAAATCCAGAAGAGCTACTCTTCAACTTATCACTTCTAAATGTCTGAAAGAATGTTTATACACTTGGTCGTCTTTTTTTAAATTTTTATAAATGCCCCCTTCGTTTTGAGTTTTTACAATCAAGTTTGGTTTGTCAGAGAAGAGGAGAGTTTTGGAAGAGAGGACACAGAGGAAGGCTGCAAGCTCGTTCTGATCCCTGACCGGGGTGAACGCACAAAAGACGGGTCCTTAAAATACAGGCAGTCCTCGGTTTACGAATCATCCGGTTTACGAATTTCCAGACTTACGTTCGACCCCCGTTGAAAACAATGAAGTCGGGTTGCGGTCTAAATGCGTCATTACGTTTTTACGCACGCACTTATGTTGTACATAGTGTTAAAAATAGTGTTTATATGTAGATGAATGTGTGGTGTAGCGTGTTCAGTTCCATGTCGATAAACGGGTGTGTGGCGCAGCGTTAGCATACATTTACATGTATTTTCACGGTTTACGGGCAAAATCCGGACTAACGATCGCCACGTGCGATCAATTCCGATTTACTTTCAAATCGGGTTACGTTCAATGCGTAGGAACGGAACTCGAACGTAAACCGAGGACTACCTGTACTTCTAAAGTCACAATGTTTGATTGATAACCTAAATTATTACGCAATAAGTCAATATGTAAACCTTTATTGTTTTGGGATTTTCCCCAAGAGGAGCCAATATGAGTGGAGAACATGGGATTTTTTTTGTATTATCTCCTGTTAGTCTTGCAGCCTCAGCAGACAGATGTTCTGATGTGACCTCACTCTTTCAAAGTAAAGCACTGCGAGGTGTCATGTACAGTAGAAACATCTGCTCAGGTGAGATCCCCGACTCGCCACTAGATCTGTCATCTCATTAGCATAAACATGAAAAAAGGGATCAGTCAGGGGTCACACCCGCCGTACGTCAGAGTAAAACCATAAAAAAGTGTACAGCTTCATCTTGTCTGATAAGTAATGCTCCAAAAAATACCAAAACATACACTGAGTTCACAAACAAGTATTTCGTTAAGGGAAATAAAAGCGGTAAACGTCCACGGTTAATAGCTTGAGTTCTTTATAGAGCTGTTCGCTGCGAGCCTCTCATGGCTGCAGAGCTGAGGCGTCGAACCGAGCCACAAGCAGCTCTCACCACCTGCTGTGACGATAGCGACGGCAAATCCGTATCTGGAGACGGCATTTTGTACAGGCTGGCCCAGCTGGAGGCCACAAGGCTGCAGGCAGCCTCGCTGAGGCCACAGAGCTGCTGTTCCAGATGTGGAGGGGCATGCTGCAGTCTGATGGGAGCAAAGAATTGCTCCAAAGCTCTCAATCAGTTTCTACTTCATAGGTTTCCACAGAAAGGAAGAGGCATTTGTAGAGCTTTAAACACAGCACTGTGTCGTGGTTGCGCCTACTGCTGTTGCCCACATGCATCGTCCCACGGCCGCCTCTGCCACAGCTGCCCCTCGTTTACCAACACCTCGTTTCATGGACAAAGAAAGAAAAGAATCACTCCCTTTTCAAGTTAACCTGTAGGTATTTTACCAGCATTTGTGAGTGGTAGCACAGCACCTGACCCAGACTCTGATTAACTGAACTCAACCACTGGGAGGACAAGATGCCTGCTCCCTAGCGGTGGCTTGGGGTATGGCACTGTTCCAGAGTGGCTATTTTTGGGTGTGTAGGTTTGTGTGTATTTGTGTGTGTGTGTGCGCGCGTGTGTGTGAGGGCATAAAGAGCGAGACACAGCTATAGGATGATGCAGGGCTTCTTGTCCTTGAAAGGGTTTTCGGAGGTGGGCACCCCGACGAGCAGCGGGTCGCTACGAGCGTGCTGCTCGCAGTAACTCATCAGATCCGCTGCCGCTTTGGAAACCTGTCAGGACACAGGAAATGGTGCAAAAAATGAAAGGATGAAATAAATTAATTCTTGCACAAGAGGCAGCAAGGATTGTGCATCACACAGAGATCATTTCTACTGAGCAGAGTTATAGCCGTTTTGCTCTGTTCTTAAACTCTTTATTTCTTGCACGGCATAATCTGGATGAATATAAACATTTTGTTTTACCTTAATGCGTTCAATTCCTGCCTCGATCCTCAGCTGCTCCACCAGTTTCCTGGCCTGGGCAATATTATTAGTAGTGGACATATTGATCCATCAGAATAGACCACCACAGGAGAAAACTGCAGCAAGAAGCAAAAACAATAAAAGAAAAAACACTGTGAGATCAGGGAACAGAGCAGGGAACAGCTGTGAGTTGAGAAAGACTCATTTTAGATTTTATGAAAGCAACATGATCACATGCAACATTTTTATAATTTCTCATCTTTGCACAGAAACAGATGAATTTAAAAGACAAGTTTAATTTATATTCTTGTTGCTTTTGACAGGAGCCGAGCTGGCATCAGTAATTCTTGGTTTTGTTTGTTGTCATTAAGATTCGGTCCAGGGTTTCAACTTTACCCCACATTTGGAAGTCTTGTGCTTTGTTAATGATAAAAAAATCAACATATTCATTAATTTTTTACACTGAAATATATTGTTTTTAAATTATTTTGTTCCCTTCTGAATATTTCATCCTCTCATAGATTTCATTTTTACAACAATCATGCTATTAGTCTGGTGATTTTTTATTATTTTCTTCATTTGTTTCAATTTTTACAGGCTGTGATTAAAAATAATGACAAAATTACAATTAAATGGTTTTAATTGTGTTAAATTTTACTCAATCAAAGAAAGTAAGTCATTAAAAATTTACTTTGAGTAAAAGTGACTTTTTTTTAACAGTAGGAGGGCGTCTCTTACATAAAGGACAAGGAACTGTTTTCTAAAATGAGCCCTTTAACCAAATAAAAACCTCATAATTTCATTTGTGGCTACAAAATAAAATGTGTCCAAAAATGATATTTAAAGACTTAGAGAGAATAAATTTGTTCAATGCAGACCATTCCATGGTGCTTTCTCTAATGAAACACGTTGAACGACCCACCAAGCAGCTGGTAGAAAAACTTTCATTATCACATACGGTTCATTCCTGTGGATCCAAAAATACAGTTCTTGCTCTCAAAGCTGTAAGATTTTATGAGCATGACTTTAAAAACAGTAAAATGTGTGAAAATATGTCTTACTCCTATTAAAATAGGTTGAGCTGAAAGTCTGAGTTTTCAGAAAATCAGAGGATTTCTTTAACCTGGTTTGGTTGCCATGGTAACAGAGGCTGAACTCATCACCTCCTGGGTGATGAGTTCAGTTTAAGCAGCTCTGTCTATTCATGGATTTTAATTTTTGTTAATGAGATCCCTAACAACAACAACAAAAAAATAATAGACTATTTATATAAAAACATTTATAGAAATGTTATCATGCATAGAAAATAGAAAGAAAAATATAGAAAGAAATACTAGAGCATACAATAAGGGTATAACATAAAGTACCAAAAAGTGACAAAGTAAATGTAATATTTACAAGGTCCAAAATAAATATTGTAAACAAGAACAGGGTAGAATATAGCGGTGCAAGTAGGATGAATTACTGGGTAGTATAAATATTTCACAGGTAATAATTTAGCTTAATAATCTTGTTGTACCGTACTCTCTAAAATAGTTATTGAATCAAGTATTTACAAATGTAGGTAAACGTAGATGTTTAAAAACCAGTCAAAATACACCAGAATGGAGGAAATGACATCGACTTCCTTCAAAATTTTCTGGAGGAGGACCCCCAGACCCCCCACCATGTGTCCCCCCACATTACAAATGCTTCTGACACAAATGGCCACCACATTGTTCAAGCCAAGAGCCATTGTCGGCCCTGGGGGGCTTGGTGCCCCTAAAGGTCCGATTCTAGAATTGCCCCTGGTTCGACTTGAATAGAAGTAGCGGTGTTGTGTGTGTTTTTGTCCTCCAGTCAACAGGAGACGAGACCAGAAGTGTAAGTCTGTTGAGTTTCTCTCCAGGCTGGTGGGCAAAGCAGCTCACCAAGTGGGCGGAGCTTGCACACTATCTCTATGATGGTATTTAACAGGAAAACGCCTCTTTTGTGTCTCACGGTCTTTTCTAGCTGGAGCGTACACTGGCTGACTGGTGAGGAACAGGTTCAGTCACTGCAGGCGTCCTCATGATGTTAGTTCAAGTACTTAGTGATTTTATATGTCACTATAAGTACAATACTTTTAAAAATATGTACTCAAGTGAATGTATAGCTTAAAAAATATATACAATATTGTATACATAAAATGAATACTTAATAACAGTAAATAAATAAATAAATAAATTTGCTACTCTCCTCTTGGTTTTGAATAGTTTTAGCTTTTAGGAACTTTCTTTTTGAGTTCCCTGAAACTTTCTTGAACACCCGTTCTGTTGCATCATCCATTACATAGCAATAAAACACTGACGCTGAAAACGAATCAATAAAGTATAACAAAACAAGCAGAGAAAATAATCCCTCACAGAGTGTTTATTAGTTTTAGCAGTAAAATAATTAATTTTTAACTTCCCAAACTTTAAGGGATGAAACTTAATTGAGCCAGTAAGGTAAGATTATATGTGTCTGCTCTTTCAAGAGTTAAATGAACAAGGTGAAATGTTCTGTAATTTTATACTTGAAGTGGCTGTTTAGATCAATTAATTGCCGATGTGACTCTGATTAATGATTATTTCTTCTCACACTGATATAGTAACTTTAGTAGATTTGCTGCATGAGCCATCTATTTCACACATTTGCCAGATTTCTGATTAATATTAATAATACTCCATCCATTATCTTTTACCTGTTTCTTCCTTTTCGGGTCACTGGTGCCCATAAATAACACCCTAAAAGTTAATTTAACGCTCTGAAAAGTGGACACACTAGTGTTATTTTAACTGTGGTATTTTTTTGCTGTATTCCATCTCCTAAATGAAAAAACAACAGATTATTGTCCTCAGTTGTGAAACCTTAGCACCACTGTGAGGCGACAATATGATGGTGCAAGAAAGAAGCATGGCAGCTTTCATGTTAAAATAAGTAAAATAAGTTCCTTTCATGTTTAATATCCAGGTCATGCAGAAACAATTAGAATCAAGGTGACAATAAATAAAAATATAGTTTTGGTAAGTGAGCCTGAAGCTGAGGTTTATGTTTTATCTTGCTTCAGGAGCTCTAAGTTAAATACAGTACATCATGTGAGCCCAACATGAAGTGTGGCGCATTAGAAGACTGTTACCTGACTGTCGGTGTGCAGACAGGACTCTTTCTGATCTATTAGTCAGAGCCACTAGGAGAACGTTCAGAGGGCTGCAGGCTCAGCAGGAGAACAGATGCCAGAATAAAAAAATTTAAAAAAAACAGCTGGATGATGCTGAACTCACACTGACTTCTGTCTGTATAAGAGAAATGAGACGAACAATTACCTCCATTCTGTAAAAAGCTGTGAAATTTGTCAAATGTAAATAAGAACAGACTGTTATTACTGTATTTGCAAATCTCAGAAACTCACATTTTATATACAGTAAAACAAAGTAATCAAATTAAACACAAACATATCAAATGTTTAAAGTAGGAAATTACCGTATATACTGTATATTTTTAATAATGTAATTCTGAATGTTATGATAACAACACATTTTTAAAAAGTTAGGACAGGGGCAAATAAGAAACAGCTGGAGGAGCATTGTGCAAATAATTAGATTAATTGACAACAAATTGGCAAGAGGAGTGTGTATCAAAAGCCTCAAACAGGTTGAACCTCCCTGAAGTAAAGATGGGCAGGGGTTTACCAGTCTGCAAATAAACAGCACTGAAAAATAGTGTAAGAATTTCGGGAAAAAAAGGTCCTCAATAGAAAATTGTAAATACTGTACTTTGATTAGTCCATCATCTGTGTTTACCAACAATATCAACAAGAAATGTTGCCGTCATCTGTGGACCAAAGCTCAAACATGGACTCAAGCAAAGAGAAAATCCATTCTGTGGTCGGACAAATCAAAATCTGAAATTATTTTTGGAAACTACGGATGTCATGTCCTATATGCTAATGAACAGGATGCTAATAAAACACGGTTCAAAAACCTGCCTCGCTGATGCAATGACTAAAAAAATGTTGGTAAATTTGTTTTGAGTGTAGTACCTTTTTTCGACCACCGGATGGCAGTATAAAACTGTTTGAACCGAAGGATGGATAGTGAGGGAGCGAGCAGCGTGTGTCTTTAAGAAAAATGGGAAGGAGGCCCCTTGATGTGACATGGGCTGTCTCCCTTCGGTTCTCAAAATGGTGAACGCTCAGTGTGATTTGAGCTCTTTAGCATAGCATTTTTCACACAAAGCTTTTAATAAAAAAATAAGTAAACAAGTTCTCAGCTTCTTTTTGCAGAGAAAACAACTTTTCACATGAAGACACAGGTTTCAACCGTGAATTTCGGAGCTTTGACAAGACGGGGTTTTTTTTCCCTGAGGTCAAACTGTTAGCTTAGCTTCTCAGCTTGTCTGCTTTTAACGATCCAAAAACACAATTTTGGATCGTTAACACAGATTTTAAAGAGAAAAGAGAAAGGGAGGGGTCAGTGAAGAACACCGGAGTTGAGCTTTTTGTCATCCAGTGTCTTCAGAAGAAAGAGAGAGACATGAAGAAACGATAAAGTTGATAAATAAAAATGATGTCCATCAATTTCATTAATCATGTGATTAATTGATTTATTGTTCATCACGACAGACACATCTACAAAAATTTACAAATTACACAACATCTCATCTTTTATGGACATTGGGGCTGTATTTCATAATTCATATGTAAACTGTTTGGTGGACTTTGATCAGATTCATGTACGTCATTGATTTAAAACAACAAACTTTCTCTCTCATTCACTTCCAGACAGTTTTAGCTAAGCAAACACACGTCGTGCCTCAGCTCCATCACTATCAAAGTGTTACCGCTGAGTGTCTCAGTCTGTCGCCTGACTCTCAGGAGAGGCCTGCTTTAATTACTCCTGCAGAGAATCACATCAGAGGTGTCTGTAATTAAGGTTTTGTGTATATGTGTGTATAAAAGTGATCGTCAGAAACTTAGATATCACTTGTTTTTCTCTCTCCTCTGTCATGGCTAACATTTTACAAAACTTAGTTTTTTTGTTTTGTTTTCATTCAACCTTTATTTATACGGGTTAGTCTCACTGAGTCACAAGAACTCATTTACAAGAGAGACCTGTTTTAGACAGAAAACAATAAACTACAGTAAAATGCAATAAAACAGAAGCAGGTTTATAAAACAATAAACGTAAGCTGCCATTAAACAGTTAAAATACTAAGTACAAGAACATATTTGATGTTCCTATTGAACTTATTAAATGTTTAAAATCCTTTAAAGAAATCAAAGTGTACAGCTTCAGATCTTGTTGCAAGGTGTAGTGTAAGAAAAAGCCTTTTTGCCAAGTTCAGTCCACACTGAGGGAACGCTACAGGTAATTATGTCTTGAGCGTGCACGCCGTAACTGCACTTACAACGTGACATGTGGGAGGAGATATAAGAAGGTAGTAAACCAAGGAGGGATTTGTAGATGAAGATGAACCAGTGTGAGTCTGTGTGAAGTTAATGATGATCAACTGACCAATGAGTACAGGGTGCAGTGGTGGGTACGGTAGTTATGAATCTTAGCACAGCATCCAACATCTGCAAGGAGCTGGAAGGGGCTTTCATGTAAATAATGTCACCATAATCAAGTAACTTGGAGTAAAGTAGTAGCTAAGGCATTTTCTGGTATTCAGAGTTAAACAAGATATATTAGTGAAAAATAAACCCAGTTTTATTTCAGTTTCTTTATCACGTTTTCGACATGTTGTTTAAAAGAGAGACGAGCATCGACCAAAACTCCCAAGTACTGTATTTGTAAGAATCCACAAACTCAATAGGAACACCATGCATGGATGAGATGGGAGGAAGAACTGCAGGCACCAACTTCCTGTCTGAAAACAACACCCCTTTGGTTTAATCAGCATTTAGCACCAGTTTGAGTTGGAACAAATTTGACTGGATGATGTTGAATGCAGACTGTAGAAGCTGGAAAACCTTAGCAACTGTTCTAGCTCGACAATAAACAACGGTATCATCGGCATAGAAATGTATGGTTTGTCAGGAAGGTTTTGACCTACATTACTTATACAAATTGAAAAAAGAGAGGGTCCTAAAACTGAGCCTCGTGGAACACCACTAATTTTGATTTAAGTAGACATTTATTTAACTTTAAATAACTTTTTAAAATATAGATTCAGGGCAGAAATGCTGCTTGTTTGTCTGTAAAAAAGTCTGCATCCCATTTGTTTAAACTCATTTCGTGTTAGTTTAATCCTCCAGTAATGAGGTAAGCTCTCCTGACACTGACTGCTATAAATGAAAAGCCCAGAATTCCTTGAAGAAATGCATATCACCCGCCAATTCTCAAGCTAGACTTTAAACTATGAGAACCATTTCTGTGTTAGGCATCATTGGACAGCGCTGACTAATAAGCAATGTCAGCATTGTGTTTTTTATTTATTTATTTATTTATTTTTTACAAAGATGCGTAGAGCTCAGAGTATGTGTTATGGATTACTCTCAGCTACTAGAACACTAAATCTTAGCGTAATGTTGATACAATTGACAAAGTTATAGCAACGTTTGTGTTGGTTAATGATGATTAGTTGTGGCAGCCCACTTGAATGGCACTGACTCCAAAAGATAATGTGCTGTGATTCCTTTGTGAAAGTTTTATTAAAATCAGTTTAGTGGTTTATAAGATATTTTACTAACAGACAGGCAAACAGACAAAAGTATCATTGCCAATTTATTTTCACCATATTAGCCTTTTTTATTCGTACATGGTGGATGGAATCCTGCCCTCCAGGCTTTGTTTCCTCCAAATGACCCCTAATTATCAGTAGTGTGAGTTTGTGAACAGACAACAGGTGCAAACACACCTGTTTCACCGCAACACTCAGTTCTAATCATGCAACATCACAAAACCAACATAATGACATACAGTACAGTACTGTATATGTGACGTGGTGCGTTCATGCTCTGTGGGATTTTATTGTGTTACAGCTCAACTGTGAACGAAACGATCCTTGTGCACGAAGAGAAACGATGTCCCTTCAAAACAAACACGGCACAGACCAGGTTTTCTGATTTCTGCAGCCTGTTGAATTTTCAAACGCTTTGCTATGAAAATAAAACTGATAAAAACACTAAAAATATAAATTTAAAAGCAGATTTGCCTTTTTCATCTCATACTCTTAAGAAACATTATATAATAGCTCGGTTAATCGACCAGAAGTAATAGTGCTGGGCAACCAGCACGGGGCCCTGGGAGGATGTGACCCCCCCACCCCCTCCTCCTCCAGCAGCCCTGCAGCTGATGGGGGCCCAGTTCGGAGCCATGTCCTCCACAGCCCTGCAGCTGCTGCTGAAAACACGATGCGGGCATTTTGATAGATAGAACAGCGTGTCCTCTCTCCCATGGCTATCCACGCACTAAACACACACGCACGCGCGCGCGAGCAGCAAGCTGTGCACATAATCAAAAGCAGAAATGTTTTTCCCATGACGAGCAGGAACGCTGCAAAGAGGGGCCCGGACCGAGGGAGCAGCCAGGGTGGCGACACGTCTCACAGCCACCATTAACAATAAACACAATATTAATAATAAGATAATATTAATAATACTGACCCCTTCCCGCAGGGAGCACTAACACCGTTATAAATCATGGGCCTGCTCGGACACGGTGCGCAGAGTCCAGCCGCCCTGCGCGCACAGGGTCGGGGGACAAACCGGATTCGTGACAGCGATGAAGCCCCCCCACCCCCACCCCCCAGCAATGAGAGTCCGGGCTCGCGGAGGCGCACCGATCTCCTCTGGGTGGGGGTGTAAATAAATACTGTATACTGTAATGTGTGTTTAAAAAGCTGCATATGGCTGAACTCACCCTGAATGCGCCGTTTGGATGATTTAAAGGGCCAGATCCGCTGCACCCGTGTCCGCTCCGTTCCTCTGGCCCCCCACCTCCCCCTTTCCTTCTTCTTCTTCTCCTTTCTCTTCTTCTTCTTCTTCTTCTTCACCGAGCAGCCAAACGCCTCCCCCCTCCGTTACACTGTCCACTCCCCCCACCCTCCTGTTTGCCCTCTCACTCTGACATAAGCAACCAGAGGCTTTAAAACACGAACCTGCTGATTTAATCCCTGATTTTCCAAATTCATCCAGAGCCGGCACCAAGAAGGGACCACAAGGGGCAAATGCCCTCCCTATAAATGTGCCCCCCTCCTCCAGTGAAAGAGGGTATGGAATATTTCAAGTCACTGAAACTTGCAGAAAGCAATAATTGGATATACTTATACATATTACTGACACAGCTAATTGATAGCTGCTCAAAACTGGCTTTAATTTAGACCATTTGATCGTCTATGACATTTGTTTAAAACTTAGTACGTATATGAAGTTTTTCACTTAATGTTATTTTCATCCATAGACGGGAATTTATGAGAGAGGTCAAGCTTTGATGTGACTGCTCTGTAAAATAAGAAGCAGTAAGTGATCCCTTAGAGAAGGGTTTTTCTAATAGTGCACATAGAAAATACCTGAAATGTTCACATTGCAGGAAAAAGTGTCCCAAACCTAATTGTTTTGATTCGTATAGTGATTTATTTATTTTGTTTGTTTGTTTGTTTGTTTGTGAAAGTCTGAATGTGTCAAATCAGATGTTTTTAAATCAGACCTTTAGATGCTAAATCAGATTCGCGACTGCGGTCTGAACAGTCAGTGATATGCCGATTGATCCGAGCATTAATTATACTGACACCAACTTTGTGCATATGAATTGAACTCCACGTCTTCAGCTCCTCTGCTTCAGCGAAGAGGCTGGATCAAATACAAACACTGGACCGAACACTCATGTCAGATAATAATTTATTCAGTTCTGACTGCACAACAAATTCAAACGTGACAACATGGGTCTGCTAACATGTGTAGCATCTGTTGTTTCTTCTGAAAACACGCACACAAGTTGGACCTGAGCATTGGGACATGCAGTGTGACAAAGCTGGTGCATCATTTGAATAATTCCTCATTCACCATGAAATACTGAAAAAGAAAAAAATTCTTTTGGATCTAATAAATGTTTGATCATATAAATGTGTTAATGCAACAAGTTGCATTTAGAGAAAATCTGACCTCTTCTTCTAATTTAGCTGAAGTTCTCTGAATATTTCCACTTCAAAGACTGTGTTCTTCTGCATCATAACACGACTGGTGTTTGTTTTACTTTGTACAACTCATATTGCGTTGCCTATTTTCAAGACCCAGAAAAGACTTCAGTGCTGCAACATCTTCTTTCTGCAGGATCAAAAATTCCCCTATTCTACTTGAATTCTTAATACATGCTGCAAGATACATGTGAGCTGAAATAACACTTCACTGATGTGCACATCTGGAGTAATTTGTGCCTTAAAGTAAAAAATTATCATCAAGGGTGTTGTACATAAAGTAGCCACATGATGTCGCTATTTATCCATTTCTGACCTGAGTCTCCAGGGAGGTGCAGGCCTCTCCCTGTCTCATCAGCTCCAACACTCCTCCCTGCAGAGATGAAGCTGCTGCATTTGCTGCACGTTTACTGGCTGAAGCCAAACTGGTTGAAGAGCTGATGAAGATGATATGTTTCGGATTCTGATTTTACACAAAGACCTGTCTGTATAAACGCATTTGGCCACTGCATTGATGTGCAAAGCCTTGATGCGTGTCTTCATCCTGGCTGTGCACAGACCTTTGCTGGCTGGTTCTAAAACAAGTTTAAATCACATATATGATGTATGTGACAGGAAGGTTTAGTCTTAAATGAATTCAGAATGGTCTCCTTCACGTCGCCCTTTCTCTCTCCACCACCTCTCAGTCTCAGTATTCCCCCTTCTGCCTCCTCCTTTCTTGAGATATTCAGGGTTCAGTGGTGGAAGCCCATGAGTCACCAATCAAATACACGAGGATTACCAAAGTAGCACCCACCCCCATTCGTTTAGCTTCTGTGCTAACAGGCTTTTCATTGACCTAATTGGCTAAATGTGTGTAGCTGCTGCAGTGTGTGGATGGGGTGATCATCTAATTAAAATCAGGCAGAAGGGGTTGCCACTGTTGCTTCAGGAGTGAGAGGGTTCGTCCTCGGCTCTTGTTGTACACCCCCAGCAGCAGGCTGGAAGACCTCTGCCTGTCGTAACGCATCTCCATCTCCACCACAGTCACTACACATTGATGCCCACATCCGTCCTCGACGTCACACCGTCTCCATGGCAACCGTGCTGGAGCACAGCATCCCCAAGCAGATGTCAAGGAGTTAGGAAAGAAGTGAGAGTGAAATAAGACTGCAAAGCTGCCAGCTCTGTGTGAATGAAAGAACACTCAGGGAGGATCTGGCAACATTAAATCACGTTTTATAGCAACAGAACAGATTTAAAGAGGAGTCGGTGGAAACGTTGTGAACAACGAGTACCGTATTTCCAGCATATAAGTCGCAGTTTTTTTTTTTTTTTACATAGATTTGTAATTTGTTATTAAATCATTAATAACAGTTTATTATACATTAACTAAGGGTGACAGAGACAAAACTGACCAGTTTCTTGTCAAATAGTGAGACAAATCTGTTCACAAATATATTTAATCTGTCACTGCATTATAAGTATCTACATATTATATCCTAAAAAAAAAAGGTTTACAAATGCTTATTGTACTCACAAGGTAGTAACTTAGTCTGAAACGTTTAATATAACAACTCTAGATGAAATATGGTAAACAGATTTGACTCACTATTTGGCAAGAAACTGGTCAATTTCGTCTCTGTCACCCTTAATTAATGCATAATAAGCAGTTATTAATGATTTATAAAGTGTTTATAGAGGAACTAATAATGTATCTATAAACTGTTTATTAGGAAAGGGGAGCTTTATTGTAATGTGGTACCTATAAAACACGTTATCTACATATACTTCTGTAGTTATAGACAGCAGCAGCTGGCTGTAGCGCATCCACTGCAGCCAGGGCCACCTCTTTAAGAATGATCAGACATGTCTGTGGGAATAACTGTGGCCAAGAAACAGTGAAAAAGTTTATAAAATAGTAACAAAAAAGGTTGAATCGTCATCTGGACTTCGTTTTTTTGTTAAAAAGAAACGTTTCACCCCTCATCCAAGGGGCTTTGTCAATCTGAGGCCTA
>JARVGV010000673.1:5813805-5828731 GCA_031762435.1 Hypsolebias longignatus
ATGGATGGATGAATGGATAAATAGATGGATGGATGGATGGATGGATGCATGCATGGATTGATGGATGAATGGAAAAATAGATGGATGGATGGATGGATGGATGGATAGATGGATAGATAGATGGATAGATGGATGGATGGATGGATGGATGGATGGATGGATGAATGATAAATAGATGGATAGATGGATGCATGAATGGATGGATGGATGGATGGATGGATGGATGGATGGATGGATGAATGATAAATAGATGGATAGATGGATGGATAGATGGATATATGGCTAGATGGATGGATGGATGCATGGATGGATGGATGGATGAATGATAAATTGATGGATAGATGGATGGATGGATAGATGGATAGATAGATGGATAGATGGATGGATGGTTAGATGGATGGATGGATAAGATGGATGGATGAATGGATAAATAGATGGATAGATGGATAGATGGATGGATGGATAGATGGATAGATGGATGGATGGATAAGATGGATGGATGGATGGATGGATGGATGGATGGATAGATAGATAGATGGATGGATGGTTAGATGGATGAATGGATAGATGGATGCATGGATGGATGGATGGATGGATGGATGGATGGATGGATGCATGGATGGATGAATGGATAAATAGATGGATGGATGGATGGATGGATGATAAACAGATGGATAGATAGATGGATGGATGGATGGACAGATGGATAGATGGATGGATGGTTAGATGGATGGATGGATAAGATGGATGGATGGATGGATGGAAGGATAGATAGATAGACAGATGGATAGATGGATAGATGGATAAGATGGATGGATGGATGGCGCCGTGCTGCCCAGGTGAAATGAAACTGTTTTGACCATTAAATAAATGCGACTTAAATGTCTCTTTTCCTCTTCATGATGCTTTTTTGACAGATGTGACTTATACTCTGGAAAATACAGTACATAGTCCTCAGTTTGGGTCAGTGTTTTTCCATGCTTAACTGCACGTTCTCCTCGTGCATGTGTGGTTTCTCTCCAGGTACTCCAATCACCTCCCACAGTCCAAAACATGTGTTTAAGCTGCTTTCAGGCCCCAGCCTCCATTTAAAAAGAGCTCTGTGACCTCAGTGGTATTTGCCTGGTCAAATAAAGGCTAATGATAACAATAATTAGAGTCCACTGTCTGGTTGTTAGCAAAATATCTCACAAAGCACTAGATGGATTTTACTGAAATAGAAAGTAATCATTGGATGTCCATCAAAAACTAATTAATGTTTTAGGTCAACTCAGTTTAAGATGGCTGATCAACGTTTTCAACACAAATGGCTGTAACTCGGTCATTTTTCAGAGATGAAGTTATAATTTGATGTGCTAGTAGACAGAGGCCAGTCTCAACGCATACTCTGAGAGCTAACAAGCTCTTGCATGAAATTGTGCACCTACAAGGTTTGACCAAAGCAGCCATAACTTCTTCATTGTCATCATAAAATGATGTTAGTTTGAATCTTCTGTGAAATATGCAGGTCTTTAAAGAATGCTAATCCTTTTATTTGTTTCTGAGGGACCAGTCTGTGAATAGACTGCAACTCCCACCTGTTGGTAGATGGGTTTGAGCTCCTCCAGGGACTGCTTGCTGGAGATGGAGTAGACCAGGATGAAGGCGTGGCCCTTGGAGATGGACAGACGCTGCATGGCCGGGAACTGGTGGCTGCCTGTTGTGTCTGTGATCTGCAGCGTGCACACGCTCTTGTCGCAGCTGATCACCTGTCGGTAGGTGTCCTCCACCGTGGGGATGTAGGTGTCCCTGAAGGTGCCTTTAACAAAGCGCAGAACCAGGGAGCTCTTGCCCACTCCCCCAGCCCCGAACACCACCACCCGATAGTCGTTGCTCTGCTCCGGCATTCCGGCCCCTCAGCTTGAGACAGTGTTACACCTGTGAAATGGAAACAGGCCGGTTCAGAAGGTGACATCGTTTATTTATCTTCTCTCCATTGGCTCCCTGTCAAACTCAGAATCATTTTTAATTTTGATTTCTACAACACAAATCTCTCTAGAACCAGGCCCCATCTTACATTAAAAAACCCCTAATGTTCCATATTTTCCTAACAGAGCACTTGGCTGCAGGTTTACTCGTGGTTCCTGGAGTTTCTAAAAGTAGACCAGGAGGCAGATCTTTCAGTTATCAGGCTCCTCTCTTGTGGAACCAGCAGTTTCTGTTTGTGAGCCTTAGTTTTAAAACTAAATGTTGCTGTTTGATGAATCCTATAGTCGGGGTCGGCTTGGGTTTCCTGAGCTGTCCCTTTAGTTATGCTGCTATAGGCTTAGACAGCTGGAGGACAAACTGATCAATCTGCTGCTGTCTCTACTCTTCATGTTTGTATTTGGGATTGTTGCTGCCATTCCCTGCTTGTCTCCTGAACCTGCACCTGGACCAGCAGCTGTGTGTTGGTCCATGTCTCCTTCCTGTCCTCTCTGACCCAAGCGAACCGATGGCTGCCCAGCTTGAGCCTGGTTCTGCTGGAGTTTCTTCCTGTTGTTCCAGTATGTCAAACACTTGATACAATGTGCTGGCTTCTTTAGACAGACAGCATTTCATAAAGTGCAGCACGTGTTTTATAACTGGACTGAACTGATTCAGCGTTCACACCGTTGTTGTCCTGTTTATTTAATTTAACTTGTTTTTAATTGTTTTCCATGTATTTTGCTATCACCTTTTGCATCTTTGTATTTGAGCCATTCAGATATGAAAATGTTCAGCTCATTCGGGTGCTCTGATTTTTGATTTAGTCATTTTTATACTTTTCAAAAATATTAAACTTTTTTAAATTTTACAATGTTACTCATGTAAATACGTGGAGTGCTCAAAGAAAACATTTTTGTTGAAATCTGCTTCAGTAAACTTGTTCTACTTTTGTCTTCCTATTTTACTTTGAGTTAATTTTTAGTTTTAAGATTACCTTTTACAACTTTTATAACTTTTCACTAACTATTTGATACTTTTAGTTAGCCTTTTGCTACTTTGAGCTTTTAGTTGGTGTTCCGATTTTTGCTTTTAGCTACTGCACTGCTTCTTTTAGCTTTGTAGTTGTTTTGTTTCCTTTTTTTAACTTTTAGTTAATATTCTAACAGCTAGTGTTTTTGTATTTTCTACTTTTAGTCCAAAATGTTTACTTTGATACCTTTGACACTTTTGACTTTCAGTTACTGTTTTGCTAAGTTTAGCATTTTGCTACTTTAACTTTAACCCACTGCTTCACTGCTTTCAACTTTTAGCTCGCATTTAGCTTTTTTAGCCTTTAGCTAGTATTTTGCTGGGGAGTGGTGGCAAAGAAGTTAAGAGAAGGTGAGCCTGTGATCGGAAGGTCGACAGTTCGATCCTAGACTGACAACATCAAAATGTGGGTGAGAAAGGTGAAGCACCCACACCTGCCTCCAACCTCATTTGCCCCACTCTGAGCCCTTGAGCAAGGCCCTTAACCTCCACCATCAGCTCCCCTGGGTGCCCTACATGGGAGCTCTCTGCTCCACACAGAGGGCTGTGGTAGCTCGGTGGTCTGTGGTTGTGTCAGGAAGGACGTGTGGCATAAAAACAATCACCAAGTCTTCATGCTAGTTAGCTCGCTGTGGTGACCCCTGAAGAAGGGAGCAGCCGAAAGAAGACAAAGAAGCAGCAGCTAGTGTTTTGCTCCTTTTAACACCAAAGTTCATGCTCAGTGGTCCAGGTAAAACTCCAACAATGTTCATTCAGGTCATCTGGACAGTTTCTTTAGTTGCTGAGACGTTTTGTCCTTCATGTGAAGGACTTCTTCAGTCTGAAGAGCCACCAAACCAAACTGAATCCCAGAAACAGCTCACTCCCAGAGTGGAAAATAAACAAAAAACAAAAAAACAGTTTGCTGGTGATAAGATGGTCTCCAGGGCCCACACTCTCCACTGTCAACTCCTCTAAAGGCAGCCATGCCAACTTGGTTCAAAACTCAGACTCAAAACTCAGGGCTCCTCAGACTGAAGAAGTCCTTCGGATGAAAGCCGAAATGTCTCAGCTACAAAAGAAACCGTCCAGATGACCTGACTGAACATTGTTGCTCCTTTTTAATTGAACAGTTCAGTTTCAGCTCCTTCAGCAGTCGTCCTCGCTGATCCTTTGCAAAATATTGTATCTGAATCTACTTACAACTCAGTTTATGATTTTACTTTTAGACGACTTATATTTTGAATTGATGCTTAATAAATAAACTAAACTGATATAGAATTAAACTGAGGGGTAAACAGGGTGAAGGAAGCATTAAAGTTTTAAAGTAAAAGGAGGAGCAGAAACGCTGAACCTTCAGGCTGTCGGGGTTTTAATAATTTTGTCAGTCCACTTCTGATTATGAGCCAGAGCACAAATTAGGAGGGATGAGTTTGGTGAGCCTCCACATAATTTTTCCTGACGCAAACGTTTTTTAAATCAATGCACTTTACAGAGTAACATTCTCTGAGGGCCGGCCTCTGAACGCTCCTGTGTTTCATCATTTATCACCTAAAGAAAGCCTTGAAGGAGACAAGCAGAAGCTCATCCTGCAGGACGTGTGCAGATAACACAGAACTGTATAAAACACTAATTTATAAAACTTTTACATGCTCGTTTTAGAAGAAGAGAAATCTGAGATGATGTCAAAACTCTTAAACTTTTAGCTTGTTATACAAGTGTAACCAAACAATGAAAATATACGTGTCACTTTGATTTCATTTTTAATTAGCTCCAATAAAAAAACAAGAAACATCTTATAGTTATGAAATGCTTTTTTTAAATGATGGCTTAAATCAAATTATTAGATCAAGACCTTTCTAAATTATATTATGCGTGAACACTAAAAGTGGTTAAGGGCCTTGAAGAATCTTTAGAGGTGATTTTTGTCAGAGCTGGTTTGAACTCAAATAAAATCTAAATGGAAAATTAAACTCAAGACTTGGATTCCCAAAAATCAACTTGATATAAATATAAAAACCTAACATGTTTTTAAAGATTGCATGTTGCCCAAAAAAGCGATGTAGTAGTTTTTATTAAAATTGTCACCTGGTCAAATTTAGACAAATAGTTTGTTTTCTGTCCTTATATTTATTATCACCTGCATGAAAGCAGGCAGGTGTGATTCAAGATGGCCACCAGTGGTGATTTTAGCCTCTTTTGGGGGGTGTTTAAGCACCCCCTAAAGTTGAGCTCAGCACCCTTAAAAAATAAATTTATTTATTTATGTGTGGTTTTGGGTTCTGTTTATTGCATTTATGATTCATTACAACAAAATAAACTAATTTAAAAGGTAACAGATCATTGTAATTTGCTGGATGTTTGGCCCCTGAGCTGCTGCTTTCAGTAACTGTGGCCCCTGAGCTGCTGCTTGTGGCCCCTGAGCAGTTGAATTGAATATTCCTGCTTTAGAGAGTTGAATACAGTTTATTTCATTTCTAAAACCTAGAGTGAGTCTGTAAAAATGTAGAAGATGATAAATCTCTGCAGTCGACCTCATGAGCAGCTGAACACAACAGTGATAAACAGGAAGTACATGTTCATGTGTATGAAGGTAACAACAGGTAAATCCTCCATTTTCTGTCATAATGACATTGTACAGGATGCTAAATGGTTAAATTACAGGTTAATGCTTGAAGATAATTGTGTTTAATTTTGTGTTTCATATGTATAATATATGTTGTAACTTCTGGTTGCATAAGTTTAGTCTTTGTTTGTTATGATCAGTTAAAACTAAACTGGTTTTGTACAAAGTGTTTATTAGGTTGTGTTATGAAGTGCTACGTCTGTAGCATCTTAGCTAACGCGTCTGTATTGCACGCCACTAACTTAGCGCTACTTCTTGTTGTGTCATTAACTCGAAAATAGTTATTGAATCAAGTGAGTTTTTTTCAATCATTCATTCAACCTTTAGGTTAGTCTCATTGAGCCTCGATGACTCATTTACAAGAGAGACCTGATTTAAACAAAGAACACATGAACTACAGACAACAATGGACAATCATATAAAAGCATATAAAATGAAAAGTAAATAGAAGAAATAATATAAACACCAAACATAAACAGCTACATTTTAAAGCTGCGTAAAAAGCTAAAAACAGGAGCATGTCCGCTGGGTTTTGCCATGAACTTAGCAGATGTTTAAAATCTCTTAGAGAGGTCGTGGTCGAGAGTTTCATCCAGAGTTTACTTATGGAGGTGAACGTACCCCGTTAAAACACACCACAATGCAGGAAATGCATCTATGTTATTCAAAATTTTCTGGGGGAGGACCCCAGACCGCCCACTAGTGTGTAGCCCCACATTACAAATGTTTATGACACCAGTGGGCACCACGTTGTTCAAAACAAGAGCCGTTGTCAGCACTGGGGACTAAGCACCTATAAAAGGTCAGACTCTAGAATCGCACCCTGATGGCCGCCACGCCCAACTGAGCTTAGAAAACACAAAACGGCTATAACTCCATGTATTTGACAGATATTCACGTAATATGAGCCTGATTTAATGCATGGGACAGCACATAATGATAACTTTTGGAAACTCATTTCTCAACTTGAGACGATCTTGGTTTAAACTGTGACGGGCACGTCGGGCAGCATGCATTCTCTCAAGTAGTGCCCGGCCTTTGATCCATTGTGTAATGACCATTTACACTCAAGGGACAGACATCCAGCAGTTATTCTCATTAATTGTTTGTTTTATGGTTAAAATGTATTTTTATTTAAAAATGAACCCATTGGTGGGCCGAACTGAGCTCACCTATGGTCCTGATTTGGCCCCCGGGCCACCAGTTGAATAGCCCTGCTCTCCACCTACAACAGTACATATTCTGCTTTTATCAGGATTTCTACTGTAAGGATTGTAAAATAAGAGCATTAACCTGCTGTCTCCCTCCCCAGGTCCTTGCTGATCAATAAGCTAAAGCTTCAGTGGTTTTAATCAATGCAGTGTCTCTCCAGGTCCTGACAGTCTGTCTCCTGGAAGCTTGTCTTTAATTAGTCTTTATTTTAGCTGTAGATTTTAGCTTCTGCTCATCAGAAACCTTCCTCTGCTCTCCCCCGTTCTTCTTCCACCTGAGCTAAAATTAGCCATCTCTCCGCCTCTCTCAGCAGCTGTGGCTGCACACACAGGTGACACACTTCCTGCCCTTCCACTCCACGCCGTTCGTCCTTGACTCTCGGGTTTGGGGATTAATGGCACTCCTCTCCAACATGAGCCGTCTCTGCATTTTGCCTCTTCTTTTCTTATTTTATCAGCCACTGCTGAAGGCGAAGGCAGAGCGATAATGTTTTTGTGTGTGTGGGTGTTTGTATCACCAACAAAATAATTCATTATTCACTGAACTGATGTTAATGAAACTTTCAGGAATTAGTCATTGGGTGTTAAATTTAGGAATCAGCTCAAGACAAGATGGCCACAAGAGTCAAGTGACCCAAGCAAACACAAAATGGCTAAACTCAGACAGTTTAGAAGATGAGTTAAAATTGGTATGGTAGCTGCGCTGTCTCCAACACAACACACTATGTAACACATTGAATCCTTGGCATTCACTGCAGGAGTCATCACTTTTTGTCTGCTAGAAAGCACTGACAATATTTTACTGAAACTCTCTGAATAATATCCTGATTCATGCTCAACAATCCAGGTAGAAAAAAATTAACAAAGTTAAGTCAGGTCCTCTGGACGGATTGAAATAAAATAAAATAAAAACTTGTTGAAACAGTTCATCTTTTATCCAAAGGACTTTGTCAGTCTGAGGAGCTGCACTGAACAGAGGGAAGGGGCGGAGCCTCCATGTCCAACTGTCCCCCTCTTACAATTTTGTAGCATCACTCAGCCCTCTGTGAATAGCAAGCGGCCATCAGGGCACTAACAATCAACTGTTAGCCTGATGGTCCTCCTTTATCATATGAACAGCTAGTTCAGGATGTCATCAGCAAACTGGTTGATCCACTATGAGAAGGTGAGTTTAGTGCAGCTCCTCAGTCTGGATGAAATGTTTCAACAAGTTTGTTTTATCCTTTGAATCTGTCCAGAGGACATGAATTAACTTTGCTAGATTTCTGAATGATCATCATTGATTGAACATGGACTAAGTCAAGACAGAGCAGCTAACTGACCTTCGTCTACACAAAAATTACTATAACCCTGCAAAATTTACAAATAAATGCTTTGGTGTGGCAGTAGTTATCAAGCCATGCGGAAGTAATTTCCAATTTAAGATAATGAGTAAGTAGTCTCAATCATACAGGTAAATAAATCACAGTTTTAAAAAAAATTAATCGTGTCTTCTGGACAGATTCTTTTTTGGAAGAAAATGTTTCGTCTTTCATCCGAAGGACTTCATCAGTCTGAGGCCCGTCAACAGGATCTGTTGTATTAAGGAGCACCTTGTTGACGTGTTTCAAACCAGTCTGCTGTGGGGTTCCCAGAAAGTGGCTTTACACATGCAAAATGGAGCACCATCAGTCTAAAACGATCCATCATCAGTTCATAACAATCAAATGTTATAGACAAAATGGCTGCTTTCACTGAGGACAACCTGTCCAAAATGGTTAAAAATAAAAAGAATATATCAGTCATCCAGGTAAAATGTCATCCTATAATTTGATTGTTATGAACTGATGATGGATTGTTTTAGACTGATGGTCCTCCATTTTGCATGTGTAAAGACACTTTCTGGGAACGCCACAGCAGACTGGTTTGAACCATGTCAACAAGGTGCTACTTAATAGATCCTGTTGGCCTCAGACTGATGAAGTCCTTCAGATGAAAGACAAAACGTTTTCTTCCAAAAAAGAAACTTTCCAGATGACATGATTTAACTTTTTTGTGATTTGAGATCATTTTAACCTAAAACATGATTGACCAGCGATACACATTCCTTCACAAGGCTAAGCTTTTAATTTGAAATGAGGGAACTGCAGTTCCTTCATGAATTGAAGGTGCTCTTTAAATGTGTTTGTGAGGCCGAGCAGCCAGAACTCATTAGCAGATCAGTTTGGCTCAGACCTAGGCCTGTCACCATAACAAATTTTGCTGGACGATTAATTGTCTCAGAAATCATTGCAATGAATGATAATATTGTTTTAAATTTAACAATAATTAGTAATTATTATAAATTTTAAGAAAAATGTTGGTTAATTTTGTGTGTAGTACCTTTTATGATTGCAGTGTAAGACTATTTGAACTGAAGGATGGATAGTGAGGGAGCGAGCAGCGTGTCTCTTTAAGAAAAATGGGAGGGAGACCCCTTGGCGTGACATGGTTGAGCTCTTTAGCATAGCATTTTTTGTACAAAGCTTTTAATAAAAACGTTAGTAAACAAGTTCTCAGCTTCTTTTTGCAGAGAAAAACAACTTTTTACACAAAGGCACGGGTTTCAACCGTGAATTTTGGAGCTTCGACAAAACAGAGGTTTTTTTCCCCGAGGTCGACCTGTTAGCTTAGCTCATAGCATAGCTTCGTAGCTTAGCTGCTTTTAACAATCCAAAAACATGATTTTGGACGGTTAAAACAGATTTTAAAGAAAAGGGGAGGAGTCAGTGAAGAGCGCCTTTTATCATCCAGTGTCTTCAATAGAAAGCGAGAGATGAAGAAACGATAAAGCCGATAAATGACAATGAGGTTGATAATTTTCATTTATCATGCAATTAATTGATTTATTGTTTATCGCAACAGGCTTATTTTGTACCCCTAAATGTACGACTAGTAGTAGGCAGGAGTGAGATTGCAACGGTAGGGCAACAATGAGCAAAAACACGTTTTATGGTGTTGAAATAACGACAACAAAACAAACAACACCATCTTTGGCATCATACTGAAAGTTGATGGATGATGGAAAAATGTGGTTTTGACTTTTTAGCACTGTCATATGTGTGGAAATTGGTAATTGGCCCATGCCTAAGTACAACTTGGGGTCTTTATTTTCAAAGAATCAAAGTTAAGTTGTTGTTGGACCAACCCTTTCCGGTGCGGAACGTGAGCATGGCCGGCTGACCCTCGCCGGCTGAGCTTCGAGCCACCATCAGCACCTCATACAGGCTGGAGGGCTCCAGCTCTGACAGGTGCAGGCTTTTCTCACTGCCGGGCACTCGGACCGTCTGCCACTTTCCCACCACTGTTCCCATCTCGTCGACCTGTTGGAAACACACAGAAGCACATGGTAAAGTTCCTAATCCTCCACAGCACAGGGTTTTCCCGTGGCCTCTGATTTGATTTACGTCCTAGGTTTGGTTTAAAGATGGAGCGAGACGATTACTGAAGCAAAAAGGGTTTGTGGGGAGAAATGAGCGACCTTTCAGGTCCTTACAATTAAAATTAACTGGGAGCACAAATTTTCTTCTCACCTTCCGGTATTTCACGAAATAGGCGCTGATGGGGCTGCCGCCATCCCGGCCCGCCCTCCACTCCAGGTCGTACGTGTCGGGTTTGTGGGTCTGTGGCGGACTGATGATGATCGGCGCCTCTGGGACAGGATGATCGCTGCTCCTGTCAGCTGACGGGTTGAACGCATCGCTGTCGTCATCGGTCATGAAGCTCTCGTCGCTTTGAATCGGGTGGAGCGACGGTAGAGCCTCAGGCAGAGCGCCGACAGTTGAGCTCAAAAAGGAATCTGTTTGGGAAAACAATCAGCTATACATAACTATCAGACAGCTACTTTATGGTGGAATCCTGGGGAAAGACTTGAATGAATTTTTCAGAAGGTAATCATTGGCATCAACAACTGATTGTCTTCAAGACTCAACCTGACTCAAGATGGCTGCCACAGCTAATCGACCTCAGCAAGCACAAAAATGACTTTTACTCCATTGTCCTTTGAGATACTGAGCTAAAATTGGGTCTGTTAGTAGCTGAGAGTTAACCCCAAAACAAACTATGGGTGCACTGCTAACAGATCAGTGTTTAAAACATTGCCATAAATTATTAGGGTACGCTGCCTGTCGGTTAGCAAAATATCTCATGATCTAGTGGACAGATTTTAATGAAACTGTCTTAAAACAATCAAAACTTTGAGAGTCAACCTGATTCACAGCTGAGCACCCTTAGAAAACCTAAGAGGTATGGCGATGTCCGCCATTGATAGAGAATTTGAATAGAGAACGTTTGTAGTTTTTGAGATGAGTGTTTGTTGGACTGCAGTTGAACAGTTTGTGTTTTTGGTGCAAGGTACTCAAGTGCGTAGAGGTAACACTGTGTACCTACCCCACCTACATTTTTGATGTTGTTGCTACCAGGGCTTGAACCGGTGATCTTCCAATCACAGGCCCACCTTCTCTACCCTCTGCGCCACCACTCCCCAAAACGGAAGTCGGTAACTCACTTATTTTTCAAGTTATCACACTCACAAAAATGGAGACATCTGAGTCATTTTAATGATATTAAGCTAATATTTGGTGTGGTATTAGCTGAGTCTCACAACACAGCTCACATAGCATCAGTTCTACATAAATAACATGACGCTATTGTTCAGGTTTGTTATTCTTCAGCTATAAGCTCTGCACACAAGTTCCTATGAACCCAGACGAGTGAATGAGTTCAAACAGCAAATAAAGACTTTTGTCTTTGCCTGAACAGGTGGACTCTCCAAACATGTTGCACAGTTTCAGACTTTTATGCTTTTTTGTCGAACAGAAAAAATCTGCAGCAAAAGCAATGAGATTCCATCACTAACAGTTGATTACCATGAGTCTCACAGGAGACCATGTTAGAGAGAAAACTATATATTTTCATGCATACGTCTGTTTATAGCTCGTCTTCAGATGAGGAGCACCTGAAGAAAAGGTCATGATGTTTCTCAGTGAGCTCCCTGCAGGAGGAGCACAGAGGACTGAAGCACTCGTGAAAAGTTTTGATTTTACATCTACATAAAATCAGAACATATCCAAAGCTTGTTTTTTATGTTTTATTTTTTTTATTTTTATTTTTTTAATGAAATCGTTGCTGGAACCAGAACCAAGTCCACCTGAGCAAACTGTGCAGAGACTGGGAGCGCTTCAGTCTGAACTCAGATCACAACTGAATATTTAAACGTAAAAAGGAAATACGGAGGTAACGTAGTCAGATTAGCTTCGGGGGGTGGGGTGGGGGAGACGTCATGTAACAGTCTGTGGACGATTCACCTTGTAAAACAAACAGACCTGAAGCTGGTAACACTAGACCTGATCTCAGGACCAAAGCCAGCTGCTGCACATTCCTCACGCCAGCCATTAAAATACCGGAGACAGTCAGCTGCTGCAGCGGTTCTGTTGGAGCTGCTGGGTCCAACAGAACCACACCTGAACAGGGTCGCCCCATCAGGTTCTTCCCAGTCCGTTACGGAGAAGAAACCGGGAGCAAGCGATAAATCACAGCAGGTTAAAAGAAGCCTCAGTCTGAACCGAACTCCGGATGTTGGACGACTCGTGGGAACATTGGACCATCGGTTCCGACAGTCGCCACTAGGATCCATTTAATTTCACGAGACTTCTTGATGTTTGTATTTTGTGAATATAATGAAAAAACAAATCAACTTTGATGTTCAACTGATGGAGCGAATTCCTTGGTTCTTTTTTTTTTAACTTACCGGATTCTCTAGTTCTATCTGGTTCTTTAAATCCGGTTAAATTTCAGCAGTGACTTCTAACACATGACGTTTATTTCTTTAAAACTTTGAGTCGGGTTTGTCTTGAAATTTTTGGTAAATTACATTTATGAGTCGTTTTATTGATTGGCAGACATTCTGTTTATGTGAAACGTAGAAAATTTAATGATGAGCTTGTGTCTGTCTGTCTGTTAACAAAATATTTAATGAAGAAGTGGGTGGATTTTAATAAAGCTCCCAAAGTAATCACTGCATGAACGCCTACAACAGATTAAATTTTGGAGTCGATCCAATTCAAGCAACTTAAACACAAATATTATTAAAATCTGGTGTGGTAGTAGCTGAGAGTAATTCCCATCACATAATTTAAGAGCTAATTTCTAACACAATGCTTCTTTAAAATGTCTTGACATGTTGGAATGCGAGTCGATGGGTGATACGCATTCCTTTAATAAATACTCCGTTTTATTTCCTGTACTGTGGTATTTTTAATATTTTAGGACGGTTTTTTTTTTTTTGGTTTTGACCTGAAATCGGTTAAGTTTTGGTTTCAACTCATAAAATGCCGGTTGGTTCTCCTCATATTAACTAGAAACAGGTTAATTTTATAGCTGCGGTTAACACGAGGCACCTTTGGTTTGACGTTTCGAAGCACGAGAAGACTTTATCTGTTATTAAAACAAAGCCCAACTCTGATGGATAAAAGAGGCCTGTTGCCACGGCGATGGAAAAATACTTCAGATTGCTCCACGCGAGTTATAATAACAGTTTAGTTTGACTGTGAAGGCGCAGGACAAGCCCGCGTACCTGGTGCCGAAACGAAAAGCTAAACTGAGCTCGGAGTGTTTACCTCTGATTATCAGACTCAGTTTTTCTGCAGAGAAGTTCTAACCGCCTGATCCGGTCAGACTTTTCCTGCCCGTGTATCGGCATTAATCGCTCTGCAGATACGAGGCGGGGGAACGAGTGGGGCCTTATAGAGCAGCCAGGGACGGTGGGCGGGAGAGGACAGGAGGCTCAGGAGGAGGAGGGTTGCAATGTGTTAATAAATAAGAGGTAG
Organism: Hypsolebias longignatus; assembly: GCA_031762435.1. Classification (NCBI taxonomy): domain Eukaryota; kingdom Metazoa; phylum Chordata; class Actinopteri; order Cyprinodontiformes; family Rivulidae; genus Hypsolebias; species Hypsolebias longignatus. The sequence goes on from JARVGV010000673.1 coordinate 5,827,443, forward strand.
TTGTGTACGATGTTGACAGCCGGGTGGTCTGGTCCTCATCAGAACCTTCCACATTTACTCCATACATTCCAGCGTCCGGGGGCTTATCCCCGACGGTGCGCACAAAGCTCACTCTCACGCTCAGGCTCAGTTCAAGGCTCAGGAGGAGGCCGGCCTTGGCCCAACACCACCACCCCCCCCCCCCCCAATCCCACCACCAGCACAGAAACACACAGTCACAAAAACAAGGACAACCTGCAGATGCTGAATGTTCTGACCTGCAGAGATCCCATCTGCTGAGAATCCTTAAACCCAGAGGGTTTGTGACAAATGACAACAAGGCTGCGCAGTCTGGAGTTTATCTGTTGATGCAAGAACGTTTTCAGTCCATCTCAAAACCAAAACCCAGAAAAACTCTCCTACCATTCTTACCCCTTTTAACATTTATCAAGGTTGTTTTCATTTCTGGGATTTCATAAGCCCAGGGCTTAATTTGAACTGGATCCTGCCAGAACAGGATCCAGGAACTCTTTTATTTTGATAGGATGCATTCTGTTAACTGTATGCTTGGATCCGGTAACTCTCAGGCTTACTAATAATAAAGTTGTGAACAAATTTGACTGCCTTGACCAAATACAACCGGTATTGAATATGTAACCAGACAATAATTATACAAACACTTGTTTTAAACATAACAGCCACTTACGACTTCTTAATATCACATAAGAGCTGCCCCTTCAAGTAAGCATTTCTACTTCTACCCTTGAAAAGAATCTCTGTCCCTAAAAGTAAAATCATGGGCAATTTAATTAAAAACACAAAAATGTAATCAAACAGCACAACTAAATTGCAAACCAGTTTTACAGTTTAAGTGGGCCAGTAATAAAATTTTGATTATTTATTAAAAATATGAGAGAAATATTTGATGGGTAATCACAATACGCAAGTCACGTATCAAAACAACGTCGCCGATTTGACAAAACAACAGCAATCAAAATGTCGAAAAGGCAGTCCAATTTAATTTCTTTCTTTTTTTTTTTATATAAAGTCCTCTAATTGTAAACAATTGATAATTGAAGCACAGGAAAGCAGTGGCAATAGAGGTAGTACTGGAGCAGGTGCGAGTGGTATGTGTGAGTGCCAAGCTTACGATGACTGAGAGAAGCGGACCATGCTCTATTCATACAAGGAGAACTATTGGTCAGGTTACTTTTTGCTGCTCTCTAAAATAAGTTACAGGTAGTCCCCGAGATACGAACGGGTTCCGGACCTAAGGACCGTTCGTAGCTCGATTCTGCCGTAGGTCGGAG
>JARVGV010000673.1:5960724-5973529 GCA_031762435.1 Hypsolebias longignatus
TCCAGATACCCCTGAAGTCTGGCCTTTTCACTAATGGTTTCAAAAACACAAAGTTTGTTTTCTCAGTCATCCAGGTACATAACAACAAAAAATATATATATGTTGTTATATATCTGGATGACTGAGAAAACAAACTTTGTGTTCTTAAATTGTTCCCTTTAAGGAAGAAGTGAAAACAGTGATGTAAACTCTAAAAGTGACCAGCTCTCAACTTCTGCTGCTGCATGCCAAAACCACTGTTGAGCTCATCAAGATGAATTGTAAAATATATGAAAAGGGGAAAAAAAAAAAACACTTGGTGGCATTTTCTCTTCATCTTGTTCCCATCGAAATACCAGTAAGAACAGGAACACATAGACTTCAAACAAATGGAGAGCTTGCATGCACGTTTGCCAGTTTCCTACTAAAACTAACATGAAATAAGTTTGATCACCTGAAACATGAATATTTCAACGTCAAAGCACAGAGAGAAAAAATAATTTAGATGAGGGGGAAATATGACAATAACTAAAACAGGCAGTGGCTGGTGACTAATTTACTGAATGTGTGAAACTTTCCATTGAGATAAAAACCATGTTTGTTAAAAACTAAAAACAGATTTTTGTTTGTTTTATATGACAGATATCTGAACTTGTGATTTGTGGCAAAAGGCTTTATTTGTTGTTTATAAGCATAAAACTATAACCTAATTTCTCCTGAGAGAAAAAACTACCATGGCTGACACTCTTTGGGAAAACATCTTAGATATCTGAAAGTTACTCCTTGGAGGGCTGAGGGAAGATTCTTCTGCTCTTACATGTCCTTCTGATTTTGCCATCACTTTTTTTTTCAAAGTAAATACAGTATCAGAAAAACAAACAGTATTCCCTCGCTACTTCTCAGTTTATCACAGATGCGCTCTATCGCATTTTTTAAGTACTGTACATGTACATAATATTTTAAAAAATACATTAAAAATTAAATTTAAAAATGCACCACCATTTTGTAGTTTTCTTTCATTAAGCCTTCACTGTTTTGCCAGTCAACTACGTTACCCAAAAGCCATCACTTCCCAGAAGTAAACACTGCTCTTTCAACAACGGGTTTCTACAAATGGAGGCAAAGCCAGAAGTTCTGTAAGTTCTGTTGCTCACAGGACTGGCAGGAAAGTCTCAAATAATCCTGAAGTTGAACTCATCCTTCAAGTTGCTTCTTCACTGCAGAGTAGCTGGGCTGCAGCTGATCCAGAATCAGTGTGACCAGGATTCTGGGAGCTGCAGACGACAGATGGCTGCAGTGTTCAGTCAGTTTCTGGGCGCGCGGTGCTGGTCCGGACCAGAGGTGGTGGATTAAATCCTGGGCAGCAGCATGTGCACATCAAGCTGGATGGGGCGGTGGGCTTCAGTCATGCTGCACAAGGACTTTTAGTTGGACCGGAACCGAGCTGTTGCTGTACTGCAGAGCCTATATAAAATTGTGTAGCTCCTGTACATATAAGTACAGTACGTTGTTAAAATTGGTAGGTTTAAGAGTTTTGAGGACTGATTTGCAGGCTTCATCGCTGCAGGGTAGGTCTGAAGAAACGAACCGAGTCAAAATAAAACAAAGTTGGACCAGAACCAGAGCTGTTGCTGTTCTGCAGGGCTAGTAAAATTTAGTAACATATGTTGCTAAAATGATGTAGGTTTAACCATTTAGAACATCCCAAGAGTGTGGGAAGAGTTTCTAAAGCATTAATATAAAGTTTAATGTATTTGGACTACTGTATCGCTACTTCGTGGCTTTTCACTTATCGCGGGGCTTCAGGGTACGGATCCCCCGCAATAAACGACGAACTACTTTATAGAAAAAAAACTCACATTGGGTTTTTCAGGAGCAGACCTCAGAAAATGAAGACATGTCTAAAGATTTATTTTTCCTACCCATAGTAATAGGGATGTCTGTCCAGTTCAGGGCACATTTCTGGGTGCAAGTTCCTTCTTCATTCAGTACCACAGTCAGGTCATCCTGCCCTACAGCCACCTTCCCATCAGCCAGTGGGGCAACCAGAGGTTCCAACTGCTTCCCAGTGGGGAAGAGCTCCTTAATGCTGCCACGGCCATCCATCTAGTAGATAAAGTGTGTAAAGAAATTAACGATTAAGATCTTCGATGCATACATTTTACATATAGGGAGTAGGGTGAGTCGTTTTCACAAATAAAAGCATCATAAACAGGAATATCAATATTATTTATTATCACACCCAATCAATGCAACAAAAATGAATATGCCTGGAATATCACTAAGTTAAGATAACTTTAAAGAAGATGTGTTTTTTTTCCTGTAACACGTACCCGAATGAGGTAATAGTCTCGTTTGAAACCAACACATATGGAATTTTCACACCAAGCCATGGACTTGGGAATATCAGGCACAGCCAAGTCACTCTGAAGGACAAGTGCAAAACAGTAAAATGACCTTCATATATCAAGCAGTAAGAAAAATAAACTTGAATCACACTGCAGTGACTCACATGTTCAGAATAATTTAATTTTACCTGCAGCTCATGAAAATCTCTGTCCTTCCAGTAATACAGCTGGAGTTTCTTTTTCACTGCCACACACATTCTGAGCCTTTCCTCTCCTGAGCTGGTTTGCTGGAAATAAAATATAAAAGCAGTTTTATATGTATATTAGCATTGTTAATTATATCAAATCACTGCAAAAAATACTGATGGCATTTTCAGATACAAAAATTAAATTTAATGTAATTTTATTAAAATTTGTATATTTGATTCCCCCCCCCCCCCCCCGACATTTTCCAGTTTCTCAGACAAGCACTGGTTTTGTTCATTTCAGTACATAAACAGATTTAACATGATTCATGATACATTTTATTAAGTTCACAAGACACTGAAGCAACATTTTTCCATTTGAAAATAGTTTTATCGATGGGTCAAAGCTGGTTCAAGCTTAACGTTAAGGTTGTTTTCAAGATGATTAGACTCAAGCAGAGCTAATGATACAAATGGAGCATTCTAACTCATTTTAAGCTGCATGTCATCAATTTTCTACTATAACATTAAAAATATTTTTATTGGCTGCTGCCAAAAAGCCTGCAACAAATGTTTTGCCAGCATGTATGTGTCTGCACACACATTTGTCCTGCCTATCTCATGGATCACTACATAGATTTTAATAAAATTCTCAGGAACTAGTGCTCAAGTGTACATATATAACATACATGATTACTTTTGGAGTCAACCTAATCCAGTGTGGCTGCCAGAGATAATCAATCTTAGTCAACACAAAAATGGCTATAACTTTCACAAATTTATCGATGCTGAGAAAAATGTGATATAGTTCAAGTTATGTTTATTTGTCATATGCAGGTTAAGAGTACAATGAAATGTTCAGGATGAGAAGAACTGATTTCACTCAATAATAAAAAACAAACACAAAATACTAAAGCATGCAATAAGGGTACAAAATAAAGAACCAAAGAAGTGAAAAAGTACCAGTAATTATAATATTTACAAGGTCCTAAAGAGAGATAGTAAACAACAACATGGTAAAATATAGAAGCAGTGGAGTCATCAACAAGATGTATTTCAAGCTTTAACAAATCACATGGCAACTCACACTATGTGCTAAACATTTTCAACATTTGACCAAAACTGCTACAACTTCCTCATTTCTAAACATAAAATGATTAAAACTCAGGCATGAAAGACACACATCATTTTTAGTCATCAAATCGTTACTGTCTGATCTGATAGAGTGAAAATGTTGATCTTAGATTAAAAAAATAAATTATGGATGCTTTAGAGATCTTAGCAATAAATAAATCTATCAAAATAAAACCCCAAAGTCGTCACAAAAAAAAAAAACACCTTTCACATCTGAAAATGTATTGAGTTATGATCATTTGTGTGTTGAATAATGTTAATTAGCTGTGGCAGCCATCTTGAATGGGATAAGACTCCAAACTTTATAAGTTGTAGATGCACAGCCAGTGATTAAATTGACGGTTTCATTAAAATTCATCCACTTCTTTTTGAGATATTTTGCTAATACTACAGCCAGTTGAAACATTATCAGCTGCACCAGCGAGTGGTAACAGAACAGGGATGAGCACGGTAAGCTGCAGCAACAAGAGGACAGTCACAAACCTGCAAGTCACAAGCAAAGAGAGTGGCTCCTTTGGCTTTAGACACCACAGTGATCTGCTGAAAAGTCAGCAGGTCATGGACGTGGATGTTATTCTCTGGAAGAGTGGAAGGAGAGTTCTGTATGAATGTCTTCATAAGACATGCCACGTGTTAAAACAAACAAAAAAAATTTACTTTCAAGACATTCAAGGTGTCAACACTCGCCACCCCCAAATTCAGGAATGAACTTTAAAAATTAAATCAGATTTCAAAGAGATAAAAATATGTAGATTAAAACTTACCCAGAAGACTGACAAGGATTTTGTACTGTGAGACAACGTAGAGCTAAAGAAAGAGCAAGAAACAAAGTGACAACAGTTTATGTCAATCCAGAACCAGCTGTGATTCAAGTTAAACTTAACAGAATAACACACTGAGATTAAGATGGCGTCAGAGTTCAGATTAATTCTAACAAACTTTCTGCATGATTCACATTTATTACAAAGTCTAGTACCGGTACATGTTTAGGTTTCTTGCTCATTAGAGGCTAGTGGGGCAGTTTGACCTACTGGGTGGAAATTACAGGTGTGTGGGGGAAGGGGGCGTCTAGACCCCACCACCTTCTTTTAACCCCCAAGTTTGGTAAAAAAAAAAAAAAAGAGGACACCCACATTAAGTAATACGAAAAAACTAAAATTTTAAGAAAACTAAAGAAAAGCATGTCCACAATTTATATAGGCAACGATGCATTTATGCCTTTCAAAAATGCCACCTCTTAATCTGCAGGTTCAGTCCATTGATCCCTGACAGGGGAGTGCACCTGAAGTCGAATAGAGTGCATAGAATCCACAGGTTTGTAGCACAACAGACGGCAAATTAAATTATTGCATGGGGGAATGGGGTTTGAGCCTGAGTGGAAACTCTTAAATGTTCTTGTTATTCTGCTGCTACTGTTATTAAATATATATTCAACATGATCCTAACGATCTTTAGATTGAGGAAAACTACACCCAATTTGATGTACAGTATTTTTCAGCCTATAAGTCGCAGATTTTTGCATGCTTTACAAGCCCTGCAACTTGTACACCGAAGTGACTTATTTATGGATTTTTTTCCCATATTTATGAACCAATTTTTGGCTGAGATATGATCATTTTCATTCATTCTGACTGAAAACATTGAACACTATCATTTTCAGCTGCTAGATGGCACTCGAGCAGTATGGCATGCGTTGTGTCATGTAATGGGTAAAAGTAGCTATTAATGACACAATTGTCTTGCCATAGCCTGCCACCTTCATCCAGCTTGCCTGGGGCAACTGTCAAGTCAGCTTCATTTCACTGAGCCGCCCCGACGATATGCAGCTGATTTGATCATTGAAGTGCATTTATTACGGTAAGTAAAACTTCAACTGAGACACACCTTTGATATAATGTCGAACAAACATAATTGTTTTAGGTGTTTATCTTATTAAATTTAGAAGAAATGCACAGCAACTTCTCTCTCCGTGCACCTGCTTCTGCGAATCAGGTTTTGAAATGCAGCTGATTTGACCATCAAAGTGCACTTTTTAAAGAAAAGTTCAACTGAGACACATCTTTACTATAATTTAGAGCAAACAAGTGATTGTTTTTAAGTGTTAATCTTGTTAAATTATTGTTAAAATCCTCCCATGCACACTCCCGCGGCCGCCATTTGGCAGCTAATCTATTTTTGGCAAAACACCCGACCACATTTCCAGGTTGTCAGCGGTGACGCACAACAAACACGATACATAAGAGGTGATGCATAATAGATGTGATTTATATGATGAAGCACCATATTTATAGATTTTTTTCACTTTATTAGACATATTTAGACTGATGCAACTTATAGGGCGGTGCAACGTGTACGGCAGAAAATTTGGTACATTGACCGTTTCCCAGCATTATTCACCTGCTGAGCGCATTAAAAACATTTAATGTCGCGGCAGAGTTTTTATTTACGTTTTTACATTTACACATCTGATCACTGCATGTGTCTCTCTGTGTCTGTGATTAATTTTTCCCTTTGGATTTTATTATGGTGAATAAATGCACGCCAGATGTTTAGTGGCTTGTTCTTATAGTTTACATGGTTTTATATTTTTGTACAAAGGAAGAAGGAAGCTGTTGTAAGTCACAACTGCATGATCAGGAAGTGGATCAAGGCTTCAGAGACAAAAAAAAATGTGCACGGGGCGGGTGGAGAAAGACATTCAGTCAGTGCTCCTGTTGGTTTAGTTTCTGCAACTTGTCTACCTGCAAAAATAGTAATGAACGTTTAATTTTTATTTTGTTACAGTACATTTGACTGCATCTTCAGGGACACCCCCAATAATTGCTTATTAAAAAAACACTGTTGACTGAACATTTGTAAAAAAAAATGTAATGCAGAGAAATGAGGTGACAAAAGTACAAAGTGACTGGAAGCAGAACTTCTCATTCTGTGTTATTAAAGTGGACTGAGAAGTCCAACAATGTTCAGTCAGGTCATCTGGACGGTTTCTATTTTAATTTAGTGGAGTCACTTCGTCCTCATTAATTCGAGGAGCCACATACATTTTTTTACCTGGATTATTGAGCATGAACTTTGATGAACTGAGTAGTGTTTGATGCTGGATGGCTGCTGTAGTAAATCAGATTAATAGCTTTGCTGGATTGCAATCTGTTATTCCCAGATAAATGAGCTGAGGCGAGGCAGGGAGGTTTTCAACAAACCCCTAAAGTTTGATTGTATTTGTCTATATGCTCCCACAGCAGATGGATGTGACTACTTCTGATGTAGTCACCATTTTTAGTGACGTGAGGTGACCGTGTTGGGACGGAGGAAGGCTGGACATGTAAAGAGTGCAAATGTCCACTCGTCATAACCCTGTTCTATTTTCAGATGCTGACATGCACAAACGTAGTGCATGTTGTGCTAGACAGAGAGGGAATTTAAACAAAGAGTAAAATATTTAGTGCCGCACCATATTTATAGACAAAAACACAGCAAAACAGGAAGTTTAAAACTCTAAACAAAGTTTTGTGTAACTTCTCACAGACTTTACACGCTTCTTAGCCAAAAACTGTTGGATTGATGTTTAATATTTGATCTCTTGACTTACCTGCTGTATCTTCTTTGAAAAGTTTTTGTTGGACTTTTCTAAAGTCACTTCAAACCGGTTGGTGGCTAAGGACAAGAGAAAACAACTTCATGAAACAAACTTTTTGTTCAAAGACGGCCACAGGAAACTGAATTATTCTCACCTGCATCTTTCTTTATCCTGTAGAGGAGGAGGTGTCCGGGCTTTGTTCCAACAAGCAGCCAGTCCTCTGCGGAAGAATAACCTCCAGGTTAAACACGTCCGAGACACTTGCAGACAGAAAAGTGTTTAACTTACCCCAAGCCGCAAAACAGTCGATCTGAAGAGGAAGCTTTTCTAAAATGGGCACAGGCTCGTAAGCTTCATGCATCCTGAAGCGGTCTTGATTCAGTTCCGCGACGTTGCGCTGGATCGATCCCTGCTCAGTTATCGAACAGCTGAGTTTAAGCTTCACACGTCGCCATACACCAGAGGTTTAGCGTGTCGACCGTGAATTGAAAATTAAAAAAAAAAGAAAGTGGTCTGGTATGCCCTGTATCCGCTCCTGCTGTGATGTTGTGCTGTTACTTGTCAGACAGCTATTTCTCCGACCAAAACAACAGCTGATCGTTAGCGTGTTGTTAGCCTGTTAGCTAGCAGCTACCGATCCCAAACACTGTTCTCCCTCGCGCTGCCCGACTGAAAACATGTAGCTACTTTATCTAAAGGCTCTAACGTAACTGTATACACCTACTGATAAATGCAGTGTTTACCGCAGCGCTTTAACTGTTGCTTTATTGCGAAGCTCCTTGCTACTTCCTACTTTGAACGACGTCTGCGCGAGCGAGACAATTGGCGTTTGACGGGCACGTGACTGAGCTCACGAGGAACATGTTAAAGGTGCAGCGGCGTCTCTGATCACAGCTCTGCTCCTTCATCACGAACGGTTTTACATTTTCTGACTCAACTAGAAATGTGCTTCAGACGTTTCACGGTGGGCAACAGCCCCACAAAACGCCAACTTTATTTTTAACGAATTCTGTGGCTGAGTGGCTAGAGCAGTCGTCCTTCAATGCAAGAGTTGGGGGTTTGAATCCATCAGTAATCATATGCCTAAGAGCCCCATGTTGTAAAGAGCTTTGAGTGTCTTGATAAGATAGAAAGGTGATATATAGTTAAATATTTATATAAAGTATATAGATTGTGAGACTTTTGTTGATTTGTTTTTGTGTGTTTTTGCTTTAGTGTTTACATAATAAAACAATTGCAGAACGAAAAGGTGCACATGACATTGACATGAGCAAACCCAAGACAAAAAAAAAAAAAAATTCAAGTCTTATATTTTAGTTTTGAATTAGTTACCAGAAATGCGTACATTTGTTTATTAATAAACAAAACTTTAAAACGAAACAAGAACCATCTCCAATCTATAACCCCACCTTTAAAAAAATAATTCATATTAAAATTCACACAAAAAACACATTTTAATCATAGTTTATTATAAACATTTTGCAGAACATATGCAAAAAGCTTAACAATATGAATTTCACAATACAGAGCAAACCTGAATCATTAAAGAGAGCATAAACATCTCTCTTAAAATTCAATATTGATACTTGAACCTAAATAACTTACAAATTTTAGAGCATCCACAAGATTTTACAGCATCAGAAAAAGAAAAAAAAATAATATTTATACTTACAAATGGTGTAGTGAGCAAATCTAATACATGTATATTGTGTATGCCATAAATCGTTATGAATATAGGCCACATCCATGAGGCTTATGAACAGATGGCATAATCCTGTTACTACAATAATAAATGCACCTGAAATATTATTGTACGGTAATCGGAATAGCAACTAAATATATTTTAAATAATAAATTAAACAAGCTTAATTTTATATATATTTGCCTATGAAGGTGTTCAGAATAATGTTATTTATCAGAAAAACTTTGCAAAATAATTTTAAGAAACTAATGCACTGAGTTACAACAGCACATGTTTTGCTTTGAAGTTCTATAACCAGTGTCATTAGGTTCAGTCAATTTAAATGGCCAGTATTTCCCCCCACACTTGTGATATGCTTCAAGGATCAATATACTGTATACTGAAGTACAACAGATCACTGTTAGCGAGACATTATGGTGGTTGCTCACAGTAAGAAACACATTTAATTTGTTGGCACAGCTGAACAGAAAAATGGTTTGAAAATTTTAAAATAATAAAAAATGATTTTTACATACCATATGCCTAATACCATATGTTGTGTGCCATTTTTTCATTTAAATGTACCACATTACCAATTAAATTTACAACAGAAGAAATCATGAAACTATATTTTTCACATAAATTAACACATTTGATTGTTTAAGTACTGGCTGAAGACCAGGAGCAGGGCAATGTGTCAGGAGACAGTGGGAGAAAAGAAAAGTATTAGTGGTGAAGGGTGTCAGATAGGGTTATGTGTCTAAAGGTAGAAGTAGAAAGTCTGATGCTAAACACAGTCAGTGGTTATGCTCCACAGGTTGGATATGATGGGGAGGAGAGAGCTAAATTTTGGAAGGATCTGGATGAAGTGATAGAGTAATTCCCAGGGAGGAAAGAGTGGTGATCGGAGCAGACCTGAATGGACATGTTGGTCAAGGAAAAAGAGGGGATGAGGAAGTGACGTGTAAGTTTGGTGTCTCAAGGAAAGAAACCAGGAAGGACAGATGGTGGTGGATTGTGCCAAGAGAATGGAAATGGCAACAAAATCAACACTTATTTCCAAACGAGGGAGGAACATAGAGTGACCTATGAGAGTGGGGGAAGGAGTACGCAGATTTAACTACATTCTGTGTAGAAGAGGAAACCTGAGGGAGATTGGAGACTGTAAGGTTGTGGCAGGGGAGAGCATGGCCAGACAGCATCGGATGGTTGTGTGTAGAATGACTGTTGTGAAGAAGAGAAGAGTAAAACCAGAGAAGAAGACCAAATGGTGGAAGATGAAGAAGGAAGAATGTGAGGAATTCAGAGAGGAGCTAAGAAAGAACTTCTAGATGACTGGGCTACTTCAGCAACAGTAATTAGAGAGACAGTATAAGGTACTTCTTGTGTCTTCTGGATCGAGAAAAGATGAAAAACCTGGTGGTGGAATGGTGAAGGGCTGGGAGTTATAGAAAGACATAGTGAGTGGGCCAAGAGTGATTGTTGATTTTACAATGTCCATTGATATTTTCATCATGATTTGATATGTATTAATATTCATTTTTCCATCTCAGTTGAATGCTGGTTCTTCAACAATTTTAATATTATTTGTATAGCCTGAGTTTCATGTTCATCATAAAAACATGAAAATCCTGGTGAAAACAAAATAACCTCCTTTGTTTCAGCCACTACACAGCTGTTAACTGCTTTCCTTTAGATTATTTTCAACATCTGAATGTCCAGCAGCTTCTGAGTCGACTAATTGGAAACATGAGATGGGTTTTTCCCAAACAACAAAACAGCAGCAGGAAACCACCAAACCCCTTTCAAACCCCTTCTGTTTCTGCTCTGAGACTGTGAATAAAGAGCTAATTATGTTTGTAAGCACAAGTCCAGTCACAATACACAATACACACACATACCCAGACATATATAAATAACACCGATAGACCAGTGGATGCACTATTAATCATGAGCACAAAAACGCACATATATAACTACACACAGGACACTATGGTTAGCAATGTTGGCAAAGCATTTCATGGGAAAAGCTGCAATATTTTCCCCGCACTTATCAGATATGCTTTATACATCTTTCAATTAAATCCCAATCATCTTTGTTTTGGTTTCCGGCTACATTTTCCCCTTGATACAGTTTCAGTTATTCCAGCTGCAGCAGTCAACGTTCTCTAATAAAATCTCTGTTCTCTAATTAGATGTCTAAATGATGATCTTGTGCACACAGGACTCTATTTTAATGTTGTTTACTGTCTACTGAATGCATGCGCAGAGGCCCAGTTGGCTGCCTCAGACAATTTTCTGATTTCTCTCTGTCATCAGATATTGCCCACTGTCACCCCGTCCAGCCTCCCTGATGTAAATATAAATATTTCCGTCCTGACTGACAGAAATTAGCAGGACAGCCTCCGTTTCAATGCATAGGTGTTCATTTTAGCAACGTGCGCCAAATTATTCTCTAAACAAAACCTACACGGAGGCAAAAAAAATATCAAAATACCTCTAGAAACAGTGAATGCATGGAGAAAAATAATCACAATTTATAGAAACAAGTTCAGAAAAAAAAACAGTTTGACCCATCATCTTCTAAGTTTCAAAACTAGTACTGAAGACAACACTAAATTATTTTGAATACCACCTTTGTAAAGTAGCCCACTCATTTGCCACTCAGACGGTGCAGACGATGAGCACAATGGTAAATGACTCCCACCAAACTGTATTCTGACATTGTCCTTAGAAGTTGACATTTAATATCACTTGGCTACGTAAAAAATACCACTTTCAACTCGTGCACTTACCATTTTCCCACAACACGTGCCTATGAGTGTACAGGATCGGCTTCAATAATGGGTGTGTGCAATGGCTTTATTGCATTTTATAAAACAAACTTGCAGACTTTGGACAGTGCAGGTGTATTGGAGCAGATGTTGCTTGTATGGATATAAAGAGAAAGCACAGCCCAACCCACTAGTGATTTTAGGCAAACAGAATAAACTCTGTTAGTTGTGCATTTGAACAGAATTACATTTGTTCTGTTTTGAGGTCAAGGGTTGAGAAGTTATCCAGAGTTATAGTCCTAAATGTCCAAGGCTAGCCATGCAGATGATAACATTATAATAAAACAGGTTCAAATACTGAAAGTATATACATGTAGTTCTATATGTAAAATATATGCTTTATGTCTGAGATAGATATTAAATTTGACATAAAGCATTTAAAGTTGCAAATTTTATGACCTCTTTAAACACTTTGGCCAGTATATTGTCAGTTTAGACATAAAGCCAGTGGTTGTCATGTTGTGATGAGTCCTGGCAACCATCTTGTGAACATGTTGTTTAATGAATGTGTCAGTAACAGCAGGTGTTGTCCTAATGTGGCTAAATTAACTGTGAAGAACAAAAAAAGAGCAACTTAGTGAAGAAGACAAACCATGTGATTCAAATTACACTTCATTCAGGTCATGACAGAAAACAGCCAAGTCTTGTGTGTGTTTTCTCCTTCTGTCTGGCTCCTGAGTTAGTGTGGACGCTGTCTGCTCTGTGGTACAGAGGCCTGATGACTCCTAATGTGCTCCAGTGGTTGATGGGAGACAACCTGCAAAAACTGGTCTGTGTGGTTGGGTTTACAGGTAAACATCTATGTGCAAATGTCCTCCCATCACAGACTGACACCTCACAGTCCAAAAAAGCCAACCTGCCATTTTTCACATCTTCTCGTGTTAACTTGATATATTTATCCACAGAGTTAATGTGATCAGTAAAATGTTGGACTACCTGAGATTTAATTTTAACCCAGGTGTCATCAACATACCTGAACCAATGACTGGCGTCCCTGAAAAGGACGTCAAGGCTCTTTTCTACCTCCTCCATGTACAGGTTGGCAACAATAGGAGAAACTGGAGACC
>JARVGV010000673.1:6000429-6010928 GCA_031762435.1 Hypsolebias longignatus
AAAAAGAAACTGTCCAGATGACCTGATTGAGAATTATCAGATTTGACACCTGGATTATTGAGCATGAACATTCAAGTAATGTGCAGTTTAAAGAGTCGGCATGATCACTCACCTTTGGGCTCGACAGTGACTGATGAGGGTTAAAATCTGTAAAATAAACCTATAAAAATCAGAAAAATTAAAACCCCAAATGTGATTTTAAAAATCTCAACATCAAGTAATAAACACATTTTAAAGAGTATACTGTATATAAAACATGTATATAAATTAGAGCCTGACTGATAAAGAAACGATCATTTAGTCTGATACAGACATTGAGGACCTATCAGTATCAGTGATATTTGTCAAATTGTGCTCTTCTAAGTTTCACCTCTAAAATGCTGTGAACCAGCTGTAGTTGTGCAATGTATCCAGCAGAGGGCGCATGAAGACCTCCAGTTTGTGAGGACATCCAGTATTAGTAACGTTGTCCTTGTCATCCTCAATGAAATGCAGTTTGTCTGAAATATTCTCTGCAAAGAAAAATAATTGCCGCTGTGGTCAATACTAATTAGACCTTCACAATGCATGAACAGGGAAGGGCATTTCTTTGTTCATATTTTTATAATACACAATAACTTTATGGTGAATAGAGGATAGAAAATGTGAACGCACGTTAAGAAGACTGTTTTTATGACCGGTGCACCACCTGTAAACCTAAAGTGGCACTAAGTACAGCATGGATCTGATGTGCTTAGCTTCACAGCTGCTAACAGCTGCACCAAATAAACAAGCCCCACTCCACTCGCTGTCTTCTTAGATTCTTGGGGGTGGACAAAGCTCAAAAATTTTCAGCCATTATATCAGTTATTGGCAGTCGCCCTCCCCTCTCAATATCGGTATCGGCGACAGCCAAAACTTCCATATCGGTCGGGCTCTAATATAAATACTACAAAAGGTCCATTGTGAGAAATTATTTGAGACACTCATCACCTTTGGCATAAAGAGGGAGGAGCAGTTTTCCAAGTGCACGTAGCCCTGACTGTAGAAGCCACTCCATCGTCTTTCAACATGTGGTCCATGACAAACATGTTCATCGCTTTGTTGTCCTTCAGAAAAACATGATGAAAAATAACTTCTTTCAGTCACTTACCTGGATCCTGTTACAACAAGCTGTGACTCTTTCAAAACTACTGTAATTTCTCATTTGAATGATTTTAGATGTAATTTCAGGAATGCATTATAAATGGAGTAAAAGGCAAAACTTGGTGTTCAAATGTTTTCCTCTTTGACAGATAAAGTGATATAATGAATATCAGTAACATTTTAGTTTTTATTTGTTTTATTTGCCATTTTTCATGTTTTCACACTCTGACTTGTAGATGTACATCTAATGATTGTATCCAAACATTTAATTAAGATGTATCCTTTGATATACAGTACTGTATTTTGCTAACAGACAGAGTTGACTCCAAACATTTAATGGTAACATTTTACACAAAGACATCAACATCCAGATGTAATACTCACAGGGTATTGAAGACCTCATTGTAACAAACAGAGGAGCGCAGGTAGCAGCTGATGTTAAAGGCCAGGTTCCTGTCACATGTCCCCGAATCGTTCTGAACTACACAAAGAGGAGACGATAGTTTCTCACAGGGTGGCAGATTGACTTATTGGCCTGTAAAATGGCCACAGCTTTAAACTAATAACACATATCACATGCTAAAAGTGAAACAGGGTGGGTTTATGTCTTAACAGAATAAATAATTAATCCACTGATTAATAACCATAAACTGAACTAGTAATGGAGCCTTCAGAATGCTTTGTTCAAGACAAAACTATAAAAAGGTGTTTCTCACTGGAAGCAAAGAAATGTGCTTTGTATGTTAAAGATTTAATTGAAGAATATTACCATATATTACATTTGAACATAGACTACTTACACGTCATAAATATAGTGGTGTTGGCGTACAGCGTCTTTTGAAACACTGCATGTTGTGTCTGAAAACACAGCAGAGAAAGAAACAGTCACCTCCATGACATCGGGACTCATTCCTGATTCTCACATTTTAAATGAGAATGACAAAACAACAACTTTATGTATAGAGGTACATCATTTTGATTTTAACATAAAATAACAGCAATAGTTTAAAAATGAAGCAAATGATGCAGACGCAGTCCTAAAAATTCATACAATAAAAGATGCCTACTACATTGAGCTGCTGCCCACATTGTCAAGATGAACACAGCAAAACACTCCTATCTGCACGTATTCCTTACAGCTGCTGAACATTTTGACATGATGAGAAAACAGAGGGTCTTCTGTATCAGGACATAATACAAACCATCTGGTCTTTACCAGGTCCTCAAATTATTGAACTTTAAACTCAAGTGTACAAAAACACACAAATGACTGCTCCATGTCCACATTTACTATTAAAAACAAAACCCAACTGAAAAGCTGTGTGTGAAAAATAAAGTCCACCTCTGCTGCTTCCAGTGGGTTGAAGAGTTTCAGAAGCAGTCAGGTGCTGCTGATCAAATATATTGATTAACTGATCATCATCAGTAAAGTTCTATGTGTTGTCATCATTGTACGTTTCCACACAATGACAAAATTAGTTCTCTGCATTTCAATGTAAATGGTAAATGTAAATGGACTGTATTTATATAGCGTCTTTCTATTGTATCAAGACACTCAAAGATCATTACAACACAATCTGTGTCTCATTTACTCATTCATACAGACTCTACTAGATATATATATAAAGATAATTGAACAAATCATTGTAAAAAAGACTAATTAGTGCATCAACACATTCATACACTGATGGGACACACATCAGAGGCAATGAGGGGTTCAGTGTCTTGCCCAAGGACATGTCGACATGCTGGTGGATTTGAACCCCTAACTCTTACTTTGGAGGATGACTGCTCTAACCACTCAGACACAGCTACCCACCTGAGATGCACCCAAGTGGAGCAGTGGGCAGCTATGCAAGCACCCAGGGAGCAGTTAGGGATTGGGTGTCTTGCTCAAGGACACGACATATGGGCTTGGCGGGGAGTTGAACCTGCAACTTTGTAGTCCCAAGTCGGCTGCCCTACCTCTACACCAGACCTGGGCTGGATCACATACAAGTGATTTGGTCAAGCTACAAAATAAACATATTTTCTAATTTTACCTCATGCATGGACTAAAGCTGCGTTGCTTTTATTTTGAAGGGTTTTTTTTAATTCACGTACAACATGACGCAATACGTAAATCAAGACATGTGCAATGTGCATGATTGAAGTGTTGTCACGAGCCAAACACAAGACGATGTTAGCCTTCAAAAACGGCCACTCGTGCAGAAAAAGAAAAGTAGATGCCGAGTGCAGGGTTTTCAACAAAAAGTACGACTGCTAAATATTTATTTACTGAAGTCGGAGGTAAAGCTGTGTGTTTAGTTTGTGGAGAGCAGATCTCTGTGTTTAAGGATTACAGTTTGAGTCAGCATTATGACACGAAACATGTAGAGAAATACAAAAACCTGACTGATGCTGAAAGGGTGCAGCCATCTGAAGCTTTGCTAGTTAAGCTACAAATGAAGCGTTTTTTTTTTGTTTGTTTTTTTTTAAACCAAGCTTCACACATCCAGGGATGCAGCAACCAAGACTATGGGATGCTTTGTGATATGAAGATGCAGGTTGTCTTTGGCTCTACCTACATATGTGAAGATTCTCAGTGATGAAGTTGACCAAATCCAGATGTAGATCCTCTCTCAATAATGATCTTCTGTCAGCTGATTCACCTGAGACACTCAAGCTGACTTTAATGCTCTCGTTAAAGTCCAACTGAGACTAGATTTATCTCACTAGTCAAGAAAAAAGAACTGAAAAACACCAAATATGGTGGTTAGACTACAAATGTAGGCACGTAAAGGCACCAACTAGGAGTGAACTGGGACTCACAATCACAGTTCAGTGATAATCAGAACTATATGATGTATCTTGATTAATCTTTGGAGAACAAAGACAATACTGTGATGTCTTTAGAAAGCCAAGAACCTCTTTCCAACAGTAAATGAAACTCAAAATGTGTTTTGGGGGTGAATGTGACTGAAAATGATCACTGATATAATGAGTCACTAATGGTAAAAACGTTCAGCTTGTTTACCATTGTACTGGGAAATGTTAGTGAATAAATGACATTTTTTGTAAAGCAACCTCACTTTTTCATTGCTTATTCATAACAAATACTCTTACCAGTCTTACCAGCTTGTCAAAACAATAACATTTACTGTTCTTAATAAAGAAATACTATTAATATTATGCAGAATTGAGTTACTGGTAAGTCGTTTGGCCTGGCCCTCCACAATATTTTCTGTTTCTCATGTGGCCCCATGGAAAAAAACAATCGCCCACACCTGCTCTACACCATCGTGTGAGCACCTCGATAAAAGCAGGAGTTTAGTCCGTTTGCTGCTCTGGAGCCTAAAGGTATGTGTTAACGCCAAGGAGGAAAGACATCAGCAATGAACTTAGAGCAGCACCTGACCATCAGTAGTGGAAGGGTCAAAGGTAATTTCCAAACAATGTTTAGTCCGTCATTCTACAGAGAGGTAAAACATTCACAAGTGAAAAACATGAACATTTAAGACAGATGGCAGTCCTCTCAGGAGGGAAAGTCCAAAAACAATCCCCCTCTAGGTCAGACTGTGCAATGCTTAGAGAAATGTAAAATAAAACTCAGAGTGCCGTCTTAGACTCTACAGGCCTCAGTAAGCAGGCTCCTCTGAAGACCAAAAGATTCTGAAGTCAAAAACGAGACCATCTGACCAACACATGAAGCTTGGACCAAACTGGGTCATGATGCAACAGAACGACCCCAAACTCAGCAGCAAATCTACACCAGGTCGACTGAAAAGAAAAGAATGAAGGTGCTGCAAGAGCCCAGATTAAGTCCAGACCTCAACCTGATGGAAATGCTGCACTGGGACCTTAAGAGAACTGAGAAGAAATCCTGTTTGCAATGTCTGCAAACCTCAGTGAACTAAAGTGACCTTGTAAGGAAGAGTGGGACCGAACTGCTCCATAAAAAGAGATCGATAACGTTAAGAAAACTACTTCAGATTATTGCTCTAAATGAGGTTGTGCAGAGCACCAAATCACAGGGTGGACTCAGTTTATCCACACACTGCTTTTCCATTTTGACATAGTGTGATAAACAAGAACAAAATGAAATCAGTACTTTTGTACATTTGGGGTTGAATAATTTTAAAACCTGTCCAAGACCAGATCATTATGTCCTGGATGTGAAAAAGCCCTTGAAGTGAAAAGAGGGATCAATTTCAGAAGCATCTGCCTCAAGCATACAGTCATTCACCTCATTATACTTCAACCTCTCTGTGTAACTCGAACTGCTGAGAAACTTTACTTTGCATTTTTCCCATGTCAAAAGTAATATTTTACTTTATCCTATACCACATTTTGGACAGCTACTAATCTATCATCGAGTAACATATAACATGTTAAATAACCATCATAAACTACACAGCCAAACAACGAGTTCTACGTTAATTTAAAATAACCCATACTCCTGTAGTGTAAAACATTCACATGTTTTACACTACAGGTTCAAACTACTGCGGTAAAAGAATTACCTTTATTTACTTTACAGTGACTGTCACGTTTTGTTTAATTAGAATAAAAATAACACCAGTACGCAATAGGGCACAGTTTTAAACATAAAATTACGTATTATAAATCAAATTTAGTCCGACTAAAATCGTCCTCATGACAGGTGGCCCATCAACCGAGAGGTAAGCTAGTAGCTGTTAGCTTCCCAGCTACCAGCTGCTGCAGCAGGATGAGCAAAATGTCCACACTGGAGGCAAAACACTGACCGAGTTGATGCTCACGCTCCACACGGACACCTCCGCCGCTCTCCCGACGTGGAAAACTAAAGCTGAAAGCAGCAAACATGAGCGGAGCTTCGCAGCATCTGGCATCTTCACTTGACGTGTTGCTGCAGGTCGTCAGGACCGAATCCGTCTCCAGGTCCGGCTGCGTTTTCACTGCAGTTCCAGTGTTGTGTCAACAGGGGGCGACAAAGAACCGCGCAACGCATAGATGACCGACACTCTTGCGTCATCCAGCCCATAGACATAATACTGTATGTCTGAGAGTCCTGCTGGGTTTGAAATGTACTGGGATGCAGGGCCGGCCCAAGCCTCCATGGGGCCGTAAGCAGAATTTGATTTGGGGCCCTCTATTTCTGCTAATAATGTGGATTACTGCAATCAACAGTCAGCTGATCAGATCATTCACCCACCTTACATAAACTCTGCAACTCTGATGGCCATGTTTACATTATACTAAATGTATAAATCATGGGGCACTAAAAGTAACAAAAGAAAAAAAAAAATCACCAGTATGCAATGTAGTTCATAGCAAAAGTGTCATCTGGTTCATTATCTGTGGTTCCAAAGAACTGCAACAGTCATGTTCAAAATAATTTGTAGTGCAAGAGCAACAACAAACAGATGACTTAGATGCATTAAAAATAAATGAAATTGTGCAAAAACAGACAAAATGAAATAATGAAATGAATAATGTAATGAACAATTACTTGAAACCACGTAAAATGGTTAAAGAATAAATTTGAAGTTGAATAATTAGTCATTAAAACTATGTAAATGTATGCAATTTATAAAAGCTGAGCTTAAAACAATAAATAACCTATACCCACACATTTGACCTGTCCATGTTACTTATTCCTTAATACTTCAAACTTCCTAAAACCAGTGCTTCCACTTAGGGGGGCCCCCTAGTGGCCCTGGGGCCCTAAGCAGCTGCTTAGTTTGCTTATGCCTTGGGCCAGCCCTGTATCAACATAATGTGCATGCATATTAATCTAAACTTCCATGAAATCAAATCCTCTTGAAGTTATTTTTGACATTTTAACTATATTATTTGAAGGAATGCATATCACCCACATTGCCTGTCATGCCAGCATTTTAAATAAAGCTCTTGCTTGCTTTGTGAGTGCTCCGAGTACCGCATTTTCCGCCATCCCCGTCGCACCACCCTATAATTTGCATCTGTCCAAATATATCTAAAAAAGTGGAAAAATACACAAATATGTCACTTCGCCATATATATTGCATCTATTATACATCACCACTGATGCATCGCATTTGTTATGCGTCACCACTGACAACCCGGAAATGTGGGCCAAACCTGGAAAATTGTGGGCCGGTGTTGTGCCAAAAATTGATTGATTGCCAAATGGCGGCCGCTAGGGAGCGTGCACAGGAGGATTTTAATAAGAATTTAACAAGATTAACACATAAAAACAATTATTTGTTTGCTCATAATTATAGTAAAGGTGTGTCTCAGTCTACCTTTTGCTTAATAAATGCACTATGATCAAATCAGCTGTATTTAAAAACCCGATGTGTGGAAGCGGCGGGCATGCGCAGATAGACGAGCCTCCGCATTTATTCGAAATTTAACAAGATAAACACCTAAAAACAATTATTTGTTTGCTTGAAATAATAGTAAAGGTGTGTCTCAGTCTAACGTTTGCTTTATAAAAGGACTTTAACGGTCAAATCAGCTGTATTCGGTGCCTCTGTGCTCCAGGAGTGTGGGAGAAAAAAAAGGGAGGAGGAACGCTGCTCGTTTTTTCAAAATTTATCAAAAAAGCACCTAAAACAATTATTTGTTGGCTTGAAATTACAGCAAAGTTAGGTCTTAGTTGAACTTTTACTTAATAACTGCAATTTAATGGTCAAATTTTCTGCATTTTGCCAGGGCAATGAAGCTAGTTTGACTTGCTCCAAGCGACGAGCATAATGAAGGTGGAGGATCTGTGGCAAGCCGATTAAATCACTAATAGCTGGTGAAGATTATCAGTCATCCAGGCTATGGCAAATTCAAAAAAGTTCAAGACAAAAACAAAAAAGTATAAAGTATAATAAAAAAAGTTCAGTTGTTTTTGTCTTGAACTTATTTGAATTTGTCATTATAGCCACGTTTACCTATTACATGATACAATTGCATGCCATACAGCTACTACTCTGCTGCCATCTAGTGTCTAAAGATGGTACTGCTAATTTATTTTTCAGTCAGAATGAATGAAAGCATTCATATCTCAGCCAAAAAGTGGTTTATAAATATGGGGAAAAAATCCCCAAATAAGTCGCTTCATCCTATAAGTCGCAGGTCATGCAAATGATGCAAAAAAAACCAACAAAAAAACAAACAAAAAAAAAACCCCTGAGACTTACTGGCTGAAAATATGGTATGTGATGGGGATGAAATCAGCTATGGCAACACTAAAAATTTATTTATTATGTGTAAAACTGACAGTTGTAATAATTTAGTGTTTGCTATTATTGATTTGCTGTGGCAATCAATACTGGGTTGACTCTAAAAGATAATCAGTTGTAAATGAACATTCAGTGACGAGATATGTTGCTAACAGACATATAAACAAACAAATGCACACGTGATCGCTTGCCTTTGGCAGATAATAATTACCCACATCTAGCAAGGCAGTTGTCATCGTTGTCAATACAGACAGACTCAAGGAGCTCAAAATATAAACTTAATTTAAATATATAAAAAAATGCTGACAAGGCAGGAACTCTACTTACAAAATAAATCGAGGCACAAGGAAGATAAGATGAAGGAGCAATAGGATCACAAGGCTTAATGGACTGAGGTGAAAAACAAAACAAAACAAAACAAAAAAAATAGAAAGGTATTTAAGGATGAGGCTATACAAGAAAATGAGGACGAGCTGAAGGAGTTAAGGAACAGGTGAGAATGGGCGTGACAGGACCAGACAGCATGAACTGACTGAACCGAGGTGGAGAAAATTGGGGTACAGAGGAAGTGGAAAAAAAACTAAAACACAAGTAAATAAGACACAAAAATCACAAAACATGAACAAACCTATCAACAAAACTCAAATACCATGGAGAAACCAACAACAAACACACATCTGGACATCATGACTTACTCGCATGAAAAACGAGCTGTGGAAACATCTTCAGACACCACACTTAACACTAAAATGTAGAAAACACTTACAAGTGGAGAACAAATTATTGCCACTTCTTTTTCTGTTGAATGTGACTTTCTTTAGTATTCTGAGAGGCATGTAGAGAGGCTGTGTGCAGGTTGCTATCTGGATTTAGTTACCCAAGCGTCTGTCTGGATTCATCTAACTCCTCCATCACTCTCTGGGCAGCAGAAGCTCTGAGCCTGGCAGTGCTGCCAGCAGGTTGCAGGAAACATCAGCCCAGAGACAAAAACGGGCTGCGAGAGGGCCTGGGGTTATTAATGATGACCGCTGGAACTCAGCTGAATGACAACACAAGGGGACAAATAGTATGTGAAAAGCACACCTGTCTCCCTACCATGACATGAGCCACAGAGGAAGAGGTGAAACCAGGTGAATACTCTGAAGATGGACAGGCAGACGGAATGGTGTGGAGAAATAATATAAGGGGTTTAAGAGGCTAAAAATAAACAACTAACTTTACTTTAATGCCTCCCCATCAAGAAAAGCGAAGATGGAACGATAAAAAGCAGAAAGAGAACAGAGGAAGAGGTGTACACTGTGTATAAAGAGAGCAGACCTGCAGAGCTGGAGGTGGTGTAAGCGTTCGTAGAGAAAGAGTTCAGAGCACTACAGAGAAAAAGGAGAGGGAGGTGCAGAATACTGACGAAAGACGAGATGTATTTTAGCGTTGCAGAGCAGGAGTAGGTGGAGGAAGAGAGCTGCAGAGGAGGCTCCGCTCAGCTGTGTTTGAGTCGAAAATAGAGTCACGTCTGCAGGGTTTGATGGAAGAAAAAGAAACAGGGGAGAGGGAGACAGACAGAGGAAGAGAAGAGAGAACAGAGACGCTAACCCATATTTCCATCACGATGCCGTGTCAGTGGTCAGTGTGTGAGGTTTCCTGTTGCTTAGTTACTGTATTGCAACAGCAGCGCCAGTCTCTGTGTGTGTGTCATCCTTCCCAGTAGTGGGTGTCAGCACGATTCTCTCACTGCTGCCGCCATGTCTGCTGCCCTGAAACTATAATGCTGTTAACAAGAATCAGTCTTGTGACAGAAAGTTTTCACCCCCAGCAGGTACAGTGAGTAGGCGCCTCACCTGCTATATATTCTCCTCCTGACTGTTAGGAAGAATGGCAGTGCCCAGCTGGTGCTGAGGATCCAACATGCGCCCTGAATAAGGTGTATACGTTGGCCCAAGTGCCCTATAGTAACCACGTCCATCAATCACCGTTGGCCTACAGCCACAGCCAGGGCTCACACCCTGAGGAAACATGAACCGCCTTTTCCCCGCTTCAGGATGATGGATGAGGGTAGAGCGGGTGAGCCCTAAAGGCTGGGGCTCTATGGAGTGTGAAGATGCATGGCGTTATAGGGGGGAGCAGACAAAACCGAGTCAGAAATGACTAAAGAACAAATTGGATCCTTTTCCAACTCTCCCAACAGTCTTCGACGGGGGGGGG
>JARVGV010000673.1:6183750-6199043 GCA_031762435.1 Hypsolebias longignatus
AAGGAGGCCATCTTTGTGAAAAGAAACCGTCCATCATTAAACAGAGGTGGAGGCCTCCGGGTTCAACTGTCCCCCTCATACAATGCTGTTATTGCTTGTATCACTCAGCCCTCTGTGAATAGTAAGCAGCCGTCAGGGTGCTAATGATCAGATGTTAGGCTGATGGTCCTCCTTAAGACCCCAGTAAACTCCCGCACACGTCAGTCCACAGAGGTCCACGCGTACCGGAATAAGAGTCGAAGCGGACGCCTGCAGGGCATGTCCGTACAAAGCTCAATTTTTACGTACACGTACTCTGTGTCGCAGAATAAACTGCCTGGCAACGGACTGTTTTGTATGTGACACCAACGTATTAAATTCCCCTTTTTCATCACTGATGTGGCCTTTTCTTTTGCCTTTTTTTTTTTTTTGACAAAAAGCAAGTGATCTCTTCCTCCTCCATTGATGCCATGACTGAAATGGTGAGAAATGAAGGAATTTGTCGCGAGCAAATTCAAATCAGGTCCGGCGTGGCTGCGGGAGGTGTCTGGAGATTTCCTGGTGGGCTGGTCTGAGGGCCAGCGCTCCCTGTTTTTAAAATAAAATAAAATAAAAACTTTTTATTAACAACATATAAACACAGAACACTTCTGCAGCTGGGGCTGACAGCTCTCGTTTTTTATTTTTTTTTAAACTGTCAATCAATCCAGTAGGCATGTCAGCAAATGACCAATCGGTGACCTCAATTTGTCCCGAAGGTAAACGCCCCTTGTCTGCGGAGGTGGAGGGTGGACGCTCAAGCATGAAGTCTCAACCCTCTGCGGACAGTGCGCGCAGTTTCAGCGCGGCTGACAGGACGCGGGAGTTTACTGGAGCCTTTAATCTTGTGAACAACTAGTTTTTGCTGCCACCAGCAAACTGGCTGATCCACTATAAGGAGGTGCTATTTTTAAGACTGAGTTTAGTGCAGCTCCTCAGACTGACAAAGTCTTTTGGATGAAAGAGAAAACGTTTCAACAAGAAGAATCCGTCCAGAGGACCTGGCAACTTTTTTCTTTTAAATTCAGTGATCTACAAAGCCCACATCTCCATTCACCCGCAGATGATACTAACCTGCCTTGCAACCTCTTAGTTTTATTTGCGTCTCAGTTTACAGGTTTCTCACAGCACATGCAAATCAGCTGCAAACCTCCACCATGCAGGTAGTCACAACTAGTTTCACTTTTCTAACAATGAATTTTCCAACTTCTCCTTCATGAGACTAGAAGGTGCTCTGGGGATTCAAAGCAGAAACACACTACTTTAGTGTTGATGACTGACTTTGCTTATAAAAGGCTTTGGATTACATTTTATAGGCGAGTTAAGAAAGCTGATATGATTTTTATTGAACTTAATATATTTATCCTCTTACTTGACGCACAACAGGATTTAAATCACACAGACTAGAATCACTTAATGTGACGGTTGACCTCCTCCTTTGTGACTTTACATCCATGTAATGTTTAACTGTGTGGGAGCTGTCACTGAGGAGTGAAACCAAATGTTCATGTCAACTTCAAAAATCTCCACAGCAGCAGTCTGCTCTACCTAACAGGCTTCATATCCACTTTCTGACCACTGATGGAAACCAGATGATACCTTTTGTTGACTGGACGTTAGATATTCCATGGTTGTAAGTGATTTTACACATTCATTCCTTGTAAAGGTGAAACTTCACTGCATCTGAGCAACAACCTCCAGTCCTCTTGTGTTCCTCTGATTGCGCCACAGCAGCGCCGCACAGTGAAACTCCACCATGTGCTTTAAATCATTTGAAGTATTTTTTGATTGGCAAGATTTGCAGCGTTTATCTCAATGTGCATTTATCAAGGTTAATTCTGGTAAACTCTGTTTGAGTTGAAGCACTGAAAAGAACAGCTTGGACTAATTTTATGCTCTTTCTGCAAACAACTTATTGACTTTATCGGTTTGCATTCTTGACGTCCAAACGCAATTCCAAAACAGCTTAGATCTTTGTCATAACAGTAATACGAGATTCAAACCTGATCTAAAATGTGATTTTGATATAAAACAATAGGCCTTGTTTGGAATGGTGCTAATTTTTCTCAGCCATCCTGAGCAGAGCCAGCAAAAATAAAAAGGAAATTGATAAAGTTGACCAACTTGTTTTTCTAACACTTTACCACAGGGCTATTCAACAGGCAACCTGCGGGCCACTTCCAGCCCACGGGTAATTTAAATCTTCATTAAAAAAAAAAAAAAACTATTGAAGAAAAAATATTTGTGAAAAAGACATTAAAATAATTAAAATTGCAAACATTTCAGTCAAAGGAGCAATCCTTTTATTGTCCCTATATTTAATTTTGTTATGTAATTTGAAGGTTATCATTGTTCAAGCAAACTGTGAAATAAGGGGCAGATATAATAAGATTTCTTCTTCTTTCTGCTCCTTTCATTTTATCCTATTTTTGTATTCTTGTATCTAATGAAACTGTTTTGTATTGTTCCTTTTTAAAATGAATAAATAAACATCAAATCAAATCAAATCAAAAACCATATCTCAGTGTACAGTTCCAATGCGTGCCTCACTGATGATATAGGGGTGCATTAGTGCCATTGGTATGAACAGCTTACACAACCTAAAAGGCACCATAAACACGGGTAAAGTTTATGATATTTACGAGTCATTGCATTGTGATTTTACATTTTACAAAAGTCCAAACTGTTTTTGGACTTGGGGTTGAACAATTGTGTAAAATAAACAAGACTGAGCCTTTTTTGTTTGATTTCCTAGAATGTTTATTGTAAGCAACTATTTCATGATTCACAAGCTGTTCATGTTCACTGATTTGTTTGTCCTGCTGCATGCTCAGTATTCCAGGTAGATAAATCTAACAGTGTTGTCAGGTCCTCAAGGCTTCCCAACCCTGGTCCTTGAGGAACACCATCCTTACATGTTTTAGTTTTTTCTCTGCTCCGACATGCCTAATTTTAATTAATGGATAACTAACAGGCTTCTGCAGGACGTGAAGTGATTAAATCACTGTATCAGGTGTGCTGGAGCAGGGAAACAACTAAAACATGTAAAGATGGTGTTCCTCAAGGAACAGGGCTGGGAACCACCTATTTGTTGAGCT
This sequence comes from Hypsolebias longignatus, assembly GCA_031762435.1. Taxonomy (NCBI): domain Eukaryota; kingdom Metazoa; phylum Chordata; class Actinopteri; order Cyprinodontiformes; family Rivulidae; genus Hypsolebias; species Hypsolebias longignatus. The sequence goes on from JARVGV010000673.1 coordinate 6,186,867, forward strand.
TTGTTCAACAAAGAAGAATCCATTCAAAGAACCTGACAACACTGTTGCAATTTGTTTTTGCATTGCTCACCGCACAGTTCATCCATGGAAAAGAGTGGATCGTTCTGAATTAAATTATTTTGCAAAGTAATTAAAACAAAGACAATGACATTTAAAGCATTTGTTTTTATTTTTATTTTTTTTACAAAAGGGGAAATACATGACGTTTGTGACCAGTAGAACCATGGTGTGGCACTGAAATAGCTCAGGGATACAGGACTGCTTTGAAATGATACATTACGTGAAAGGAAAGAATATATATATAAAAATTATTCCACACACATACATAATATAAAAGTCTTCTGGTTAGTATTAAAGTTTACGGGGATTCAAACTCTTTGTGTGGTTACACCATACAGTAGGAAATGTCAAACACTTAGGGATTAAAAAAACGTCCAATACTAATTCTGTGGATTTCTGGGTGGAAATGTCTGACTTTAGGTTTTGAATGCAACCTACGATCCGGCCGTTTTAGTTGGGGGGAACCAACAGGAAACTTTACGTGAGGATACTTTTGTTCAAAGTAATATTGTGGTTAAGATAATGCACTTAAAAAACCTGTAGGAGAAATGCTAAGTACACTAAAAGCAGCAAGACTAACAAAATGCTAATAAAAAAAAAAAATGCTGTGCACTGGTCATGCACAAAGCTCTGGAAATAATTGAAATTTGCTGCTGAAAAATGGATAGCGACACGCACATGGCTTGTTCCTTAAACACTGAAATATTAAAATCTATTTACACATATGTACAGGGAGTCATCCTAAATGTGCTTACATTACAATCTTAAACTCATAAAACAAACCACAGGAAATGGGCTGAATCACGAAATGATTTAACTTTTTTGTTTTTGTTTTTGTGACGTCTGGAAATCTGGAGATGTCCCTTCAGTCCGCTTCCTGTTTTGGTTTTAGAGTCCACAGCTCATTGTCTCTGACATGGCAGTGCTTTAGAGGTGTGTTTCTCGTTCAACTAGCTGTGATTGTTTGTCCTCCGACCCCAGTCGTCCTCATACTTCATTGAGCGTGATCTGAAACTGACCGGTGACTAACTCGGACATCTCGATGAGGAAAGCGGACTGGTTGGTGTAGTGTTCGATGATATTGTTGTCCATGTTGACGAATATTCTGCAGAAAAAAACACACACAAAAAACAAATTACTTCAAGGATTAATTCTAACATCTTTATCTTAAAATTTAACATTATTATTAAGGCTGAAAAGAACAAAAACAGTCTGCCTGAAGAAAATCAACAACTGTGGCTGATCTGAATCTGACTCCCCCTTTGGCCTTGAAGCAGGCCGACATCACATTTCTCCTGGGACATGTGTAAACTAAGGATAAGCTCTTTCTGTGAAGGTTTATCAGAGCTGTACTGGCTGACACCAACATCTTATCAGGACTATGGCGCTATCTGAAAGTGCTTCATGGACAAATCTCACCGTCTTGCCGTCAAATGCATACGTTATGTAAATGTTCTTGCTTATAGAGTTTCGCTCTGGTTTGCATCAGTTGGGGGTTATAAAAACACGCCAGTCTCCCTCCCCAACCTTTAAATCTTTACCACTTTAATGCTTGAAGCAACCAGTGCCTCACGCATTCTGCCCGCGGGGACTGCACTGATTGAAGGCCGGAGCAAAACGAGGAGGGAGGGAACCGCAAGGAGAATGTTACCCAACCTGTTCGCTTGGCTGATTCCCCTGAAGTGATAGCTGCCAATAACAACAGGAAAACCACCTAAAGGTGCTGCGTGAGGAGGTCACAAGGAAGGGCCTCTAATTCGGACTGATGTCACACACAAGGTGACTGATGAGTTCAAAAGCTAGCATGCAAACTTTTTGTCTTTTTGACTACAGATAAATAAACGTGTGCTTCTTTTATCAAGAGAAATAAAACACGCGGAAGTTGTTTTTGCACCCAGGTTCATTGCAACAGGCATGCAGCTCTTAGAAAAATCCTCTGATCGTTCAGATATGTGACAGCCTATAACCTGATGGACAACCTTTAGCTTGTAACTGGAAGCCTTAAGGCACTTATCAAAAGTAGGCATCGCTTCAAATGTCACTTCCTTCTGTTCCAACATACGGTTATGAAAACATCAATAATTTGAACAATTACTCATGACTCATAAGCACAACTTGGTTGTGAAATCTTTTCATCCTCCTTTTTTTTTTTTGTGTGTGTGTGGAAGAGCTTCAATTAACACATTCCAGAGGACCAAGCTAACTAAACCTACCAACCCGGTCCGTCAACACTATGTTTGCTCAAGGAAGAATAAGATTAAAGACACAAACTAAGACACATGCACATCTTCAATGTCAGTTGCACTCCTATAATTTACCACCAGCAGTCTAAACTGTGCTTAAATAGCAACGGGAACAATGAGAAACTCACCCTCGTTTGCATTTTTTGAAGATTCTTCCGATGGTGTCTTGTTGCAAACCGTACTTTTCGGAAATCTAAGGACAGAAATGTGAGATGAGTGAAAGCGTCCCTTCTCAAAGAAAGATGAGACAGTTGTGGAAAGTACAGAAACAGGGTTGATCTTGGAGCTAAAATCAGACCACAAAGGGACTTGTTTTTTTTTCCGCGCAATACTTACAGCTTCTCGTAGGCCCGAGAGTGTTGGCGAACTGAGCATGAGCGCGTCGAACACCTCGTCAGTGCTCGTCCTCACGTACAGCAGAACTAACAGAGAGCAAGAACGTATTAGCACCCAAACTGACCAAAACCCTCTTCAGCAGCAGACGTGTGTTTTTCCATCTACCTCTCTGTGCGTCTTCTCTGCGGGTCTGTTTGTTGGGTGGAGAGCTGCTCGGTTCTCTGTCTGGATACAACCTCTTCAGACAACTCCTGTCAGCAAAACAACAGCAGCCTTGTTAGAGACACTGCGGCCACCACAGGCTTGCTCTTTAATGGACGGACAGATGAATGCTGTTTTCTGATTATTCAAGCTTACCTGTCATTCTCATCCATTGAAGAGCCCTAAAGAGACAAGAAGGGAAAGCCAGAGATCTGATTAGACACAGCTCCACTCAGACATTGCTTAATGTCCTTCCAACCAACATGGTTTGTGCACTCTGCTTCTGATTATTTAAAGTGTTTATTCCCCATAACCACTAATGAAGCTCTAAACGTGCACATTGATGGAGACACACAGACAGGACCTGAAACTGTCCAGTCAAAGATGCGTCCATCTTTGTCCTCGTTCCGTACTGATGGTCTTATTTTGCCGATACAGATGCTCAGACCCATCAGTGAAAGCTCCAGGGTGTGGGAAACCTGGCCTGTCTGAACAACACCCTCACTCCGCTGTTGTTGAAACTGTTGAGTGAAGGGCTCTGAGAACATGGGGGCGACCGTGCCGTGGATCGAGTGCAAGCTGCAGCGGCTTGAACTTGTGTCTGGTTTCGTCTCCAATTAGCTTATCTGATCTGAGGCCTGCGTTTAACTTCACTTTCACTGGTGTCATTAACACCCCGCAACCCCTGGCTCCCAAGAAAAACATTTTTCCCACTGCATACTTTCCCACAGTTTCTCCCCCCCACTGCCTCGCTCGTGCCTGTTGGATCACCTGCACGCTGGTGGGAAGGATGGGAGGAGGAACGGTGCAGAGGGGAGGATTAGCGAGGAACCTACCAGGCGCTGTAAGGTGGAAAGGTGGGCCTCTGGGATGAAGAGAACAGGCTGAGTGATGTGGTCCTCCAGGGTCTTGAAGTAGGTGCACTCAGTACCAGCTGAGCCACACATTAATGATTTGTTAGCTGCAAAATAAACATATAGAATATTAATTTCCCTTGAAAAGCGTAGCAGTGCTTTTTGAACTAAAAAGAAGAGCATTACTCACAGTTTGCATCGTTAGTGCTCTTGCCTCTCCTCTTGGATCTCTTCCTCTCCTCATCTCTCATCTTCCTCTCTGCACCCTGAACACACACACAGAAAAAAGACACGGTTAAAGATAAGGCACTGGTCCATAAATACCATTTTTCTCACTGCTTGCATAAGAAGTCCTGAATGAATTAAAGCTGAAGTACCTTATCACAGAAAATCTTGACCTGCAGGGCAGCTCTGTACAGGAGCTGGTTGCTGCCTGAGCTGAAGTCGTAGGTGTCAATCTGCAGGTTTAGAGGGAGACCTTTCACTCCTTTCTGAGAGGAGAAGTCGGTGCTCAGCGAGTTGATCCCGATGTAAATCTACAAAAGAAGACATCAGGACATGTAGCTTTTGTTTGTCCGCATTAGGAAGAAAGAAGTTTAGAGATAAAAGTGTAACGCTTTACAATCAAATACACAAAATCTGATTAAGGAACGCCTCAGGAACGAATCAGGAGCTAATGGGTAGTTAACCAGTAGTTACTGTGGTACACACAGCCAAGCCTTATTAGGGGACTACTGGTTTGTTACCTTGTAAATGAAGAGGAACTAATCAGGAACCAGTTGATAGCTACCAAGGAACCCAAAGAGGAACGAGTCAGGAGCTAATGGGTAGTTAACCAGTACTTACTGTGGTAAACCTTTTGTAAACCTATTGATGAAATACATCAGTTTCATAATCTTGTACTGGTGTCATCTTAACTATGTCTGACTATCACTTACTGATCATCGCTTGGCTAATATTTTATTCACTGATGTAGGGAAGCATCATACCAAATACTTACTGAGGAACCAATCAATACTTTATCACTACCTGACCATTCCCCTAATAAGGCCTGGCTGTGTGTTCCCCAGTAAGTACTGGTTAATTGAAGGGAAAGTCTTTCGGATGAAAGACAAAACGTTTCTACATTTTTTGTTTGTTTGTTTTTTGAATGTTCAGAGGACCAGACTTATCTTTTTTAGATTTTTTTTTTTTTTTCTCCCTGGATTATCGAGCATGCATCAGGAAACTGGTCAATTATCTCCTGATTCCTTCCTCTTTGGTTTCCTTGGTAACCACCCATTAGTTCTTGATTAGTTCCTCTTCATTTACAAGATAACTAGCCAGTAGTCCCCTAATAAGGCTTGGACTGTGTGTTCTCCAGTAAGTACTGGCTCCTGATGTTCCTGAGGCGTTCCCCAGTAGTTAACCACATTTTGTGTATTGTAAAGTGTTACTGATAAAAGAAAGGCAAAACAGATGAAGTGAGAGCTGCATGCCCCTGGAACACCAGCTGTCTATAATTTACCATCTGTCCCTCACTCTCGTCCCTATTGCAGCAGGTTAGGTGGCCTCGCCTGAGCACCTTTGGGCCACAGAGAAGCACGTATACGCGACCTTGTTTAGTGTGGTGACAGGAGCCTCAGGGGCAAACACATTTCATACATTCCTCCTCTCTGTCCCTCAGCCACTCCTTGTCTCGTTCCCTCGCCTCCCTCGTGAAAAAGTTCACCTGTTCTGTTACGTTTTATTTCTGATCAATCGCCGCCAAGATCAATACTACATATAAAGATCTGCGGGTGATGTGTGTTTACCTTGGCCTCTTCCGTGGGGTTCCACACAAACGAGAGAGCGTTGAAGGCCACCTCCTCGACGTTGCTGATGCCGCAGAACACTTCTTTGTAGTCGGCTGTTTAAGAGCAAAGCAATTAAATTCTTAGTAGACGGTACAAAAAAATAATCAAAAATACTGTGAGGCACTTTACGTAAATGAGCACATACATAGTGACAGGTGTGTGTTTTGGCTCATGAAGAACATACCAATGTCAATGACCCTCTGCTTGACGGTTGGTTGGCGTGCGTGCCAGTGATTCCAAAAGCGAAGCTGCATTTCTGGGTTCTTGTCGTTCTCAAAAACAGCCATCACCACCGTCTGAGGCGGAGAAAAATGGACAGAAACATGGAGCACAAGGTTAACCACTGTTATTTTTGACACCTGCTGACATTTTCCACCTGATCAGCTCTCCCTTAACCACCAATGTGCTTCGTTCGTTCAAGCAAATCCTTCCTTTCTCCTCTGATTCGACTGACAAAGAGCCATAAAGCGCACCACACCTTCTCCTGTCCTCTTTTCTTCTTCTAACACTTAGACAAACACAACTAAGCTGAGCCGTTCTACACTCTGGTGTTGTTTCAGTGCGTAGGGATAAATTGCACAAGGCCACATGCAGTCGTTTTCTGGAGTGTGGTGTCAGCAGGGAATTAGTCACCAAATGTGCTGGCTTTAAGGGAGGGACGCACTTTTGGGAAGGGTTGGCTAGGTGACACAAACAAAAAAATTATATTTGTGCCGTAAAATAATAAAAAGCCTTTAGGGTAAAAATACAACAATAGCCACTGACTTCTGTAAGTCACGCAAATAATGCAAAACAAAACTTGTGGAAATGACTCACCTTGACTTTGGTAGCGGTGAGGCAGGCGCTGCTGTCCACTCCCTGAAGGGTGATGGGATAGAACTGGCCTTTGTTCAGGTACACCATGGGCAAATCGTTGGACTTGTGTGTGGAAGCTGCAGGAGATCCGAGGGTAAAGTGAAACTCGTTCCTGGCCCTCTCTGGTGGGGAGCTGGTGTAGGAGCCTGAGTAAGCTGGGCTGGAGGTGTCAGCAAACTGGTCGCCATAGGTAAGAGTCTAAATCCCACACAGGGTGTATTCATTAGTAAAATACAGAAGAATTTTATTACTATTATTATGAATGGCATCAAACTCACATCAGCACTGGGGTCAGGGAAAGCATTCCCCTGCATCAGGGACTCAAAGATGTTGTTGAGCTCCTGCTTATCGTACGTGTCCGCCACGACACTGGTCAGGTTGGTGTACGTGTCCGAGTTGGCGGGAGCAGAAATGGGCATGGAGGGGATGGACTTGGACACCAGAACTTCTTGGGGATGGGAGGTGGGGATGCTCTCCGAGAGGATCTTCATGACGTTGGCAGTTGTCTCAAGTGAAATAAGGTCACTGGTGTTGTTCAGACTCCTGAGAGGACAGAAAGCAGGACAACGCTTAGAATAGAATGTAAACTTTTCCACCCTGACGTGACTGAGCATGATGTGTCCCAAACATGATGTGGGCCGACACGTCACTTGCACAAAATGTACAGCGGTTAGTTGAAGATCTGATTGTGTTGCAGCGCACACAGCACCCGAAGAAAGACTGGCTTTGCATCTGGTTGGGAACCAGTGGTGTAGTCTGCATATTGGTAGTGGGTATGCTGTGCTTAGAAACCAAAGTACTCTGGTTAGTACAATGCAATCGTCAATGTATTTAGATTTTTAAGCGTATTGAACATTTTCAAATTACTCTGGCGCTTTTATTTGAATACATGTACAACAAGCTTTGTATTAAAAACATGTTACAGAATGTATAAAACAGTATCAAAGCAAAGTGCTGCATACAGATAAATTGTTACAGAAGCGCTCAACGTATCAGTGACACGTGCCTAATGATATGTCATGTATCATTGGGCACTTTTAAGCGAGTATACTGAAATTCTTAAGCTTTTCTAGTGGGTACACTCAGTATACCCAAGTATTGCGTAGACTACACCCCTGGGAACTATTTGTTTCTTTGCTCCCACCCCCCGCTCATCTGTGTTTGAGTTTCTCTATTGAATATGTTTGAGGGGACAACACTGAGCCCCAACAATGGCCTTTTCCCACCCACCCAACAACAGGAAGAAAAACCATCAGTTGTGAAACTGTCAGAAGGGAAGAAGATGGAGAGATGAACCCCTCTGACTGTTTGACAAAAGGATTACCCACTCATGAGTTTATGACCTCCCTAAGCACTGCCCTTTTCTTCATGACTTAGTCCTGTCAGAAATGTCATCGGGTGCAGAGAGAAGTGCACTGATTGTTTCATGTAGGGTAATTTTTAGGAGACGCTCGTGTCAGAGGTGAGATATTTTTCAGAGCTGTGGACTCACCTCTCGACTGGTTTGCAGATGTTGTTGGTGCGAGCGAAGCTGGCGCCTTTCTGCTCCTTCTGGTTCTGAAAAAGTAGCCGAAACGCACATCGATGCAGGGGAAATTAAGGCTTGTGGCTAAAGTTGAACATGCCTGGTTTAGCAGAAGAACAGAATCCACAGTGTTTACCTTGCAGTGTTCTTGGAGCATTGTTAATGCTGCAAAGTTGTCCGCTGGGTGGAGTCTGTGTTTGGGGTGGTTCGGCTCAGGAACAGGGTTGTTCAGGTAGGACCATGAGTCCATTATGTAGTTGTTGTAGTGATTGTAGCTGAAGTTCTCGCTCTGAAAGACCAGTCCCAGAGTCCTGCAGAATAGAAAGAGCACAGATTTATCAGATAAAACAGGGTGATTTTTTTTTATTGTTAAGAAGTCAATTGGTTATTTTAATTGGAATAAATCTTGGTGAATTGTGATTTGACAGAGCAGAGTCAGCTGCAGCCGAATCCTGAGGAGAACTGTGCATACTTGCCCCTGAGCACGGAGGGTTTCGATTGCAAAACCACACAACTGAGTAAGATCCCTCAGGAGCAGAAGCGTAACAATAAAAAAAGGTTGTTTTTTTTAAAGCACATCAATTTGCACACATGGGCAATCTTTTGTGGTTTCAAGCATGAAAAGAGACAGAACTGCATTCTCGAATCCTGGATAAACTTTCGTATTTGCGTAAATCTCAGCAGGGCTGACAGGACTCCGAACAGAAAGACACAACTGCTCTGCGTTTCCATTTCACAAATAATTAAAGGCTGGGATTGTGAGGACACGGTTTGTTTAGATAGACTCTCGGTGACATCGAGAGGTAAACATGTCTGCCAGGCTAAGCCCCCCTTCTTTTTTTGGTGTTAGGCTGCAGCAGCTAATGAACAAACAGCTGCAGTTTAACCTGAACAAACAGTTAATAGGAGGTGCTGACAGGTGAGCTATTCACGAGCACAGCACGGGGAGAAAATCCCATCATTTCTCACAAGAATTAAAAGGTGCAGAACGATGAAACCCCAAGCAAGAAACTATCCGTGTTCGTGTTCTGATGCCAAAATAGCATGTTAAATTCCTCCTCTGTCGGAGTGAAAACTTTCCCCTACACCTGCTCAGAGATGCACCTGTCCCTCACGCGCTGCAACAGTTTCCAATCAGCACAACTCTGCAACTTTTTCTGCATTTCCTCCAGAAACCAGGATCTGATTCTCTGCAGAGATAAGGTGGACTCTATTCTCTAAAAGGTGTCGCCGTCATGTAATTCAATGCATTGCATGCTGTCACTGCTTTCTGTCCAGCAGCTCCAGAGGAGATTCTTATTTCCCAGGATCCCTTTGTGCTCTGTGGCCTCTAGGTTAGTGACGCCGTAACAGACCCACCACAAATACAGATCCAAACTTGTGTGTGTTTCATCCAGCAGATATCATTTTCCCTCTTATAAAAAAAAAACTGTTTTGTTTCACATGGGGGTCCCATTGCAAATAAAAGGTTACGGGTGTTTCTGTTCACCTGTACTGGAACCTATACGAGCCGTTTACTGTAGGATCAACGGAAATAATGGAAAAAGTACAATTTGGCACTAAAACAGACGCGCACACCTTTAGCCAAAGTAGCACCAAAAGAACTTACGCAGTCTCTTTGGTCATCTCTCCAGTCCAAGTCAGTCTGAATATTTCCCTTTAGAGTCCAACTCCTTGTTTGTACGCGCTCCTCTCGAGTCCGTGCAGCGGAGAGGATCACAGACACAGGGATGAGTCAACTGGAGTGATTTCAGCTGAACAGGGCCCATATTTATTTCATGCCACAACACAGTTTGCCTCTCCCCTCTGATTGGCTGAGAGCTCTGCAACAGGTGTCTGATAGGACAGGTGAGAGAAACCTGCATGTATGAATGTGAGAGTGTGTAGCTGGGGGGTTGTTTTGCATGACAATCCAAGGCAGGAGGTTTCTGACTCCCAATATTGTAGCAGAAAAGGGGATGAAATAAAGAAGAGCGAGACTGGGACTGTCACAGGTGTGAATGGTTCGACGATGTCTGAGAATGCCACAGGAGAGTTTAGTTTTAACATTTTAATAGTTCTTCAGTATCAATTTGTCACCTCCCTTTATTTTCATGTCTTTTCTACAAGTTTTGGTTTCTTTGGTTATTGGGAAATTTTCAGAAATGTGTTAAAGTTAACTTAAGTTTGTAAGAATAAGAACAGAAGGACATTAAATAAATAGGATTTATGTTCTGGTTTGACTTTTAAAAAGTTTTTAACGTCAGTGTGTTGTAATTTTTTTACTTTGTTCTTTTATACAAAGCTTTTTGAGTTCAAGATAGAGAAGGAAATAAGTAAAAAAAAAGTTTAAACCATTTTTTAAACTAAAAGCAATATTTACTTTACTTGATGCACAACGCGCGCGCACACACACAAACACACAAAAATCTTCAAAATTTAATCACATTTTAAAAGCCCTTAAATTTTTCTTTAATAAAGTTTATTAATTTTTTCAAACAAAACAAAATAATTCTATATACAATGATAAATATAATCACATGTAAAATTAAAGTCAGCAGAAAGAAGAACAAAATCTTATACTGTATCTGCCCCTTTAAAAAAAATCAAATAATAATAATCTTCAAATAACAAAAACAAAATAAATAACTCTTTCTTGAGCAACAATTTATACAAATACACATTAAGCTATTTCATATTTTCAACAAACCAACTTTGATCATTCTCTTAAACATACTCATTGATCTGGCTTTTTTTTTTTACATTAAAAAAGGAGGTTAAAAAGGAGGTGCCATGGATGCATCCTCGTCTACCTGATGGAAGTGCTTTAGTATCTGACCACCAAGATCCTGGAGCTATTGTGAAATGCCGCTTGTGACTACAAGAAGACCGGGATCATCGCCTGACACCTGCAGCTGCTGTTCACAGTGACGAGAAGCTCAGCAAGTTGCTGGGAGGAGAGACCATCGCTCAGGGTGGAGTTCTGCCCAAGATTCAGGTGGTCCTGTTGCTCAAGAACACCGAGAAACCCACCAAGTCCAAGCGGACAGATCAACATCTGCAGTTTCTTCAGATCTGCTCTAAGACAGACAAGAGATTCTTCCTGCCCACAACCGTCAGCATCTAGAACAACTCTTGATGAAACCAGGATGATGAGTTACAACAACATTTATTTCCGCTTTGGGATTAATACAATTATTTTTAATTTTAATTCATTTTTAATCACTCTCCAGATTATTCCATAATCTAATTCCTTGGATTGAAGCCGACCGTTCCTTCAAACTAACACTTGTTTATTGTGTTGATGTTGTGATAACATGAGCATGAAGATGAATTTTCACAGCCACAGTTTAATCTGCATAAAGAGATTTTCATCGATTAATCCCAATAAACTGCTCCTTGGAAGACGTGAGTATAGTAGAGGGAATGTTGTGGTGTACAATAAATGCTTAAAATGAAACTCTGAGAGCAAAAACACACGAAGGATGAAATTAAGTAAGCTAATTCTTGTATTTGCTCAGACCCCCTTGTGCCTGACAGAAAACAGGATTATGCAAGCAGTTCGTGTGGAAAGCGATGAGGTCGAGCTGATTGTGCAGAGCGTGCCAAAATAAAATGTTCTCTTTCACAATGACTTTGCAGGAAACAAAATATTAAAATGTGACATGACTTCCTGCGGCCCTGAAACCCTCAGAACACGGTTTGACAGGAACCAAACGGCAGTGAAGTTTGCATATTAATCACCCCTCCTATGAACGGAGCGAGTCCAGGATTGCATGCTGCTGTTTATCTGTTTGTGTGCGAGCTCAACACCTGAGGGAATCTGGATTGGTAACACCCAAAGGGTGCGTGCTGAGCATCAGACACTCAGGAACAGAATAGTTAACACGTTAAGACCCACAGGGCAAACACTCTTTGGGTAGAAAGAGAAAGAAAGGGAAGGAGGAGATTCCTTATATGGTCTTCATTAGTCACTTCCTGATTCACAAAACTACATTTAATTCAAGCTGATGATGATGATTGGGATAAATTTTTTGCTTTGAGGGTGGAATACATTCATACATCTGTCATCTTTACCCGCGTCTTCCATTTGGGAGGAAACTGGAGTACCTGGAGAAAACCCATGCATGCACAGAGAGGACATGTAAACTCCACCCAGAGAGGTCCCCGGACCGGGATTTGAACCAGGGTAACTTACTCACTGAGAGGCAGCAGCTCTACCAGTTGCACCACCGTACTGCCCGAGTGGAATACAATTTATTTCATGTCTAAATGTTTTTATTTTGACT
>JARVGV010000673.1:6229588-6241137 GCA_031762435.1 Hypsolebias longignatus
TCTGGTTAGGATGCCTCCTGGACGCCTCCCTGGTGAGGTGTTCCGGACACGTCCCACCTGGAGGAGACCCAGAGGAAGACCCAGGACACGCTGGAGGGACTATGTTTCTCAGCTGGCCTGGGAACGCCTTGGAGGAGCTGGCCCAAGTGGCTGGGGAGAGGGAAGTCTGGGCCTCCTTACTGAAGCTGCTATCCACACGACCTGACCCCGGATAAGAGGAAGAAAATGGATGTATAGATGGAAGTTGGAAGAAGCACAAAAATGTTGAAGTTTGCAGAAATAATCAGAAAGGAGCGCAAAACAGCTGAAAGTAGCTGAAGATGTTCAAATTTGCACAAAAAAGAAGCTGAACCAGAACAAAAAGAGAAAGGAGCAGTCAAAGGTTGTAAACATAAACATAAACATAAACAGATGTGAAGGATCTAAACTGAGCTCAGTTCATTTCCTATGAGCAGAAAAGGCTAAATGTGTTTATAATAAAGTTGCACGAAAACTAAAAGTCTTAGCAGGATTGTCCTGAGAGAGCTGAACGTTTTGATTCATGGTTTGTTGAAACAGATTGAAAACTGTGGGACGAGAATTGTGCCAAAAATGGATCACAATAGAGTGAATGCTTCATAAACATTGACATTATTATATTTTATTGCAACATATTGAAACCATTCAAATACCAAAGTTAATAAAACATTTCCCCTCGTATTTGTTGTTGCTGGGGTCCAGGCTCCGTGACGGTCATCACGGTGAAGGCTGTTTCAGGCATGTTGGTTCTCACCATCGAGGGCTCCATGCAGCTCGACTACCCCATCTTCAGCGTCATGTTCGTCTGCATGGTGGCATCGGTCGTCTTCCAGGCCAGGTGAGTGAAAATACACACCAACAGGAACGTTTCTCACTCACTTCTGTGCAGGTGATCAGTGTTTAGTGTGTTTGTGTCTTCTCAGATTTCTTTCCCAAGCTTCCAAACTGCACGACTCCTCTCAGGTTGCATGTCTCAACTACATCCTGTCCACCATATTTGCTGTGGGAGCCGGTGAGTTCAGCTTTCTTTGTCACTAAATGTCTGTGTTGGCTTGTTTTGAAGAAAATCTCTGCGATTAATTACAAGAAGCAGAAAACAATTGCACGTACGAGGCTTAATTAAAATGCTCCTCCTTTTCTGTTCGATTTGCAGGAGCTTTGTTCTATTTGGAGTTTAAGAACGATGACGTTCTTCACATCTGCATGTTTCTGCTGGGGTGAGGACTCGTCGCTGCAGGAAAACGTCGAGCTGTAATAGCGATGAGGCCAGATTTCATTTGAAGCCCAAGTTTTCTGGGTTGTGCCGTTTCTCCCGCTGCCTTGAAAAAAACACCAAACCACGGTTAATGCGCACGTCGTATTCAAGACGCGTTTAAAACAGAGTGATGTTTTTCTTTGTACAGATGTGCATTGTGTTTCCTCGGAGTGTTTCTCATAACCAAAACCAGAAGAAGGAACAAGCTCTTTGAGCCGTACGTCACCATGGACATGACTAATGGTTCGTATAAACTGAGATTTATTTATTTATTTATTGAAGCTCTGAGAGTTTTAAATGATCAAAACGTCGTCGTTGTTTTCACCCTCTGTTCCACGTTCAGGCGTCCCGACGATTCACGACAAGGGTCTGGTTGTTCAGCCGGACTTTAACGGTTCTTTCTCCTACGGGGCTCTCGTCAACAACGATGGAGTGGCGCCTGCTGCGCTACCAGCAAACCTGGGGCAATCAGCGGTCACCCAGAGGACCTCCGATCCATCTCAGACTTAGCTCAAGAAAGACTGAAACTCAGAACCTGCTCCCATCGCACGATCCAACTACACCACTGACTCTTACGTTTTACTTTTCTTGTTGTTCTTGTAACACTTTAATGAAAACTACTGAACCAAAACATGAACTGAAGAAGGTTTCTTGTTTTAAAGACACACATGAGCAGAGTAAACAGAACTTCAGTGCTGGTTTAGATTTAAGGATGATGTTGCTTATGATGAACTGTGCTTCTGCTCTTGGAACAGTTTCTCCTCCATCCTCTGGGGGTGTTCAGCCCTAGCAGGAAACAAAACAAAGCTGTTTCAGGACGGACTCAGAGTGAATGGACTGGTGTATATTTTACTGCTAAGTTACCAGTTCAAATGTACTAACAACTGACTGGAAGTCCAAAAACCAGAATGAAGAATCTCAATGTTGCACTTTGAATTTTTTTTGTGTGTGTACACGTCTTCTTTGATGCAGTCACTTTCTTAAAAACAAACAAAAAAATAAATCATGTATTACTGAGGATAACTAGTTATATGTTCTCCCATCAAGATTTTTTACTTTTAAAACCTTTAAAAGTAAAAGTAGCTGCAGAGCTTTTGAGATTTGCCAATAACACTGCCTCCACCTTTGTTACACATGAACTGCCTCTTATTCTTTGGGTTTTACTGTACCGTTCCCTTCTGTGACCAAATATTTGTTAGAACTTAATGTAACATATTTGAACTGATCTGCTTTTAACGTGCCTCAAACTGGAGCTTGACTTTGCAGATGATGGTAAGACTGCATGACGCAAGTAGACGTCTGATAAACAGGCAGCAAACTAATCTGTTGGTGTGGGTTTCACTGCATAAACTATTCAGTGTTAACAAAATGGAGCTGTATAAGGGCTAAATGATCGTTAAACACATTTTGTATTCATTTGTATGGCCTGTTTGCAACTTTTGCATCAATCTGTAAACCAGCTGAGGTCAACCTTGTTAATAAATCTACCTTTTTGTGACACCTGTTTACTTTTCTGTTGTAAATGATCAGCAGTTCCTTGTTACGAAGTTCCCAGAGGCCAGTTATGTTTGTGCAGCCGGTCATGATTTAATGGTTTCTGCTTCTCAAATGGTTTTCAGCTCCTGTACGGAACATCAAAATGTTTGAGGGCCTAAAACGTTCCATAGTCCAAAAATGCAGGCAGGTGTGTGCAGTTAAAGTCCTCAGTAACGGCAAATATTCTGTTAGAATTGAGCTTCGTACAAAGACAACAGCCAATTTAACTTCAGAAGTGAACTAAATTATTTTATGTATTTTGCATGGAAAGGGATTCATACACCTAAAGGACTTACTGCATAAAATATCTTGCATGTAAAAAGTTAGTTGCGCTGGATGCACATGTTACAGTACATGTAAATGGAATGTTTGTGGTAAAGTTACAGATGTAGAACTTCTGGAAGTGCTTTATATTAGTATGCACACAAATACAAGATGCTGATAATTTAAGGAGAAAATGTAGTAAATTGTCCACCTATTTTTATTTTAGCCTGTCCAGAATTTACAAAGTGCTTTTTGTATTTCTATCACACTTTCTGTTAAATATCGTACGCCATATTTTACATTCTGAATTTTGCATGTTCTCTCTGTGTATGTGTGTTTTCGTCAGATACTGTAGTCTGATGTATAGGATGAAGACATCACCTGGCCATGACCTCTGACCCTTTGTTCAACCCTGAACTGGTTTTCTTTGAAGTTACTTTTGACCTAAATGATTCTTGCGCATTTACGGTCCTAGAACACTTAATTACTTACATCTAACAAAGTTAAGTCAGGTCTTTGATCTAACCTTGGGCTACTTTTAACTCCTAGCTTCACTGAGACGTGAACCTGTTTGCAGGAGAGCATTGAGTGTTTACGTCACTTCGCAGCTTCATCGTCACCAATCTTGAGCCGGAGTTCCCGCCCTCTCTGCCTTCTGATTGGTCGCCTGGAGGCTTTGCCCTCTTTTGATTGGCTCCAGCTGCGGCCTCTAACGCTGCGATAGGCTGCATCAGGTTAGCGATAATCCAGTGGAAAAAACAAACAAAACGCATCTGACAGCAAACCTATAAAAGATATTAATAATAACAACAATAGTAACATAACCACTTTTTTTCTTCATTCAAACAGAGTCAAAAGTATAGTCAGACCTGTTTGCAGTGGAGGGTTTGGGACGCTTCCTGTGACAGCAGTGTGGTGAGTAATGATCACAGACATTACAGTGTTTGGGTCTGAACCCGAGAGAAAAATTAAAGCAGTAACTTCATATGTGCGATGAGAAAGCTCCGTGAACTTTGGATAGAAATATCAGCTGTAAAATGATATTTACCTCGGGAAACAAAGTGTTTCCAGAACAGTCCCTCCAACTCTGAGCGTCTGCATCAAAATATGTCATGATAGGGATTAATTTAACTGCATGACACGCATTTGTCTGCAAGTATCCTTTGAAACAGACATGTTCTTGAATTATGTTGCTATAATTGCTTAATTTTACCAGGATAATGTAGTTAAATAGCTAGACAATAATAACTCACATTTTGTTGTTCCTAAACTCGCTTTATTTTGACATTTGTGACCTAAAGGCATCATTAAACAGATTTACCACTAGATGGCGCTCTGCTCTTTTTGATGTTCACATGAGCCAAACATCGCCGGCCCTTTTCTTTCATATCCTTTTTTAAACAGTCAGCATTTATAACTTTATTTAAAATATATCACTTTACAAAAGAGCATACTTTGTCTACTGCTTAATTTATTTATATAAATTATGTAACTCTTCTGTAATGGTTGTATTGAAATTGTCGTGATACATTTTAGTATCTGCCTGCACTTTATTACACTTTGTAATAAAATGAAAGGAGCCACATTAAAACAAATCCTTATTTAAAATATTTACTGAGATTATTTGGGGGAACATACAACAATAAAATAAAATTTTAAAAACGATTAATTCTGATTCCCCAACAACAAACTCATAGAAACAAAAGCACATTATTTTTTAAAACCTCTGAAACGTTCAGAACTAGACACCACACTAGATCACTAATCCTTTCACTCTTGTTTTTGGTGTGTGTTTTAATTGACTGAATGCTGAGTCAGCAACACTGTGTTCCTGTGTGTACTTTCTTCTGTTTTTATTTTATTTATTTTTTTATTTTTATTTTTTTTAATCATACTTCCAAATATTTTTTTTATCTATTTTAACTGATCAGGAATCACCACATTCAGTTCGGCTGGGAACAGACTGGGACTTTTGGTTTTAGTAACTTTCAGAATGTTTAACTTTATTTAAGATAAAATTCTCCATTAAAAATAATAATAATAATAAAAAAATAATAATAATAAAAAAACTTTCAGATGTCTTCAATTCCTTCCATAACATTTTTTTCCTCATTGAAATCTGCTTTGGCATATTTGCTACATTTAAAAAAATATATATATATTTTTTTATCTCACCTTTAGCTTTCAGTTATTATTCTTATATTTATTTATTTATTTATTGCTACAAATTTGCTATTTTTAGTTTTTAGCTACCATTTTGCTTTTGTAGATTTTAGCTACAGTTTGGACCTTTGTAACTACTGTTTAGCTGTTTTGAGCTTTACCAAATGTGTTGCTAATTTTAGCTTTAGTGTCCGTTTTGCTATTTTCAGCTACAGTTTTGTTACTTTCAGCGTTACCCTCCGTTTTGCTAATTTTGATTAATGTTTTGCTACTGTTATTTACATGTTTGCTCATTTTAGCATGTGTTTGCTACAACCTTGAGTTACTGTTTAGTAATTTTAACTCATTTTATCTTCATTTGTTTGGCTAAGTTTGACTATTATTCTGTTACTTGTAGCTACTGTTCTGTTGTTTCTAGATACTGATCCTGTACCTTGTGTTTTGTTAATTTTAGCTTGTATTTTGCTCACTTAGGCTTCTTTTGCTCATTTTGGCTTGTTTTGCTCATTTTAGCTTTTTTTTAAAAAATTATTATTATTTTTTTTAATTCAACCTTTATTTGAATGGAAAAACAAGATAAAATGAGCAAAAAAGTAAAAAATAAAAAGCTAAAATGAGCAAACCAAACCAAAAATGAGCAAAACACAAGGTAAAATGAGCAAAACACAAGCTAAAATTTTAGCTTGTTTTGTTCATTTTACCTTGTATTTTGTTCATTTTACCTTGTGATTTGCTTTTTTTTTTTTTTTTTTTTTTTTTTTTTATATTTTTTTTTGTATCTTGTTTTTCTCATTTTAGCTTGTGTTTTGTTCATTTTAGCTTGTGTTCTGCTTGTTTTAATTTTTCCATGATCTCAGTTTTAGCTTCATCAGAAAATTGTAGCAGTCATACACGCTGAAATTTTGCCCACAGCAAAGGTAATTTCTCTAATTAGATCTCTATAATGGTCTTTATTGCCTCTCTTTTACATCCTGTGCATCATCTTTACCAACACATGGTGAAACTCTGTAATCTTCTCAGTCCAGTGTTTCACCACGTCATATTTTTGTTCTTTTCCACCTCGTATTGTCAGCTTATCTTCTCACTGTCCATCTTTAATTCCTCTCTCCCTTTAGTTCTCAGCCTCAGCCGTCCCTCCTGCCTCGGCAGCATCCTGAACCCTGAGATGCTGCGGGACACCTCGAAGGCGTGGAGCAACAGCTCTGAGGCGTACAGCAGCGACCCCGAGGATGATGAAGAAGAAGAGGACATGGTGTTTGGAGAGAGCGATCAGGATGGCGTGGCAGAGGAGATGATGGACCTGAGTGACCTTCCCACAGCCCTGTTTGCCTGCAGCGTGCACGAAGCTGTGTTTGAGCAGGACACGCACAGGGTGAGACGCCGCTACTTCACTCTGCTTCATGTTTTGTCTGAGTCTTTACACATCGCCCACCACCAACGGTGAGCGGGCGATAATGTGTTTGCCCAGGTCAGCGCAAGTGTGCCTTCATTTTTCTGTGGTGTTAGCAAAATATCTCATGAATCACTGGACAGGTGTTTTTGAGACATTTCTGAAAGTAATTATTGAATTTGGGAGTCAACTAGTCAAGATGGCCACCACAGTTAAGTTATATTATAAGCTAAAGTAGCTAAAGTCAGCCAGCTTTACAGATGCAGAGCTTAAATTTGGTGTGGTCATAGCTGAGAGTCATTCCCAACACGCTCTCCGAGCACAAAATGATCATATGAGGTCTATCTCTGCAACTACTGTTGAAGTCAGCTATATTTGTCTGTTAGTAAAATATCTCATTAGACACTGCAGATTTTAATAAAACACTCATTGACTTGTTGTCAGTTTACAGCTGATTGACTTTTGGAGTCTATTTAATTCAAGATGGCTGCCACAGCTAATTACCTGAGCCAAAACAAAACTGGCTCAAAGTCAGTAAAATGTACAGACACTGAGCTAAAGTTTGGTGTGGTAGTAGCTGAAAGTCGTCCTAAAAACATGGTTGGAGCACTAACAAGTCAAGTCAACTTCATTTATAAAGCACATTTAAAACAGCAGCTGTTACCAAAGTTTTTTTTTTTTTAAAACCTTTATTTTACCAGAAAAAAATAGATTATTAATCTATTTTACAAGGACGTCCTGCAACTACAGCAACTCAGTCTTAAGAACAGTAACAGTGTTGAAATATTTACAACAAAACATCCGTTAATAAAACATATAATATAACGCAAGTTTAAACAAACAAACAAACAAAAAAAATCACAATTTAAGACTTAAACATTACAGTTGCAAGATGTGACTAAAGCCTCAGACAGTTTTGGTTTAAAACTACATAAAAGAATAAAAAGACTAAATTTAAACTGCAGATTAAAACAGCAACGTGCTTAAAAATAAAAATGAACAGGAGCAAATTAATGGGAAAAAAAACAAAACAACATAATGACGGTACGGTACTGAAAATTAATTAAAAGCATAAAAAAGCACATCATGTGAGATTTCACGTCACATGAGGCCATGTTTAACGTCATTTATAAGATCAGACCAAAACAGCTGTCTGTTCCCTCACACTCAGGTCCACACCTGTTGTGTTTTTAGTTTATTCTTTTGAAGGCAGCATGAACACAGGTCGGGGGATTAGACCCAGACTTTCAGAATCCCGAGCCATACTTGGGCCTGATCCATGTGTCTGTGCGTTTCATTCTCTCATCACCTCGTGCAGCACGTTCTTCACGCCCAGTTAGGCTTCAGCCGAAGATTTCCCAGCAGGCTTCATGCACACAGACACGTTGCAGACGGAACCAGATTTGTGCCCGTGTGCTTACGTTTCCGGATGAGTTTCTCCCAGCTCGATCCAACCCCCCTGAAGGAGGAGGTTTTAGGATCGTGGGACCGGGTTTTCTGGAGGGGAATGCAAGAAAAAAAAAACTTCTAATCTAATTACCAGGATTCTTCATCCTTCCAGCTGGCATCCTGTCTCTGTCAGGTCCATACACTGGAACTCGTTCTCTCCTTCGTCTTCATTGATCCTCTCTATGTGTGGAAACGTAAAGCTTGGAGGCTAAGTTTGGCGCCTGCACACCATCCCTTGAAGCGAATCACTCGTGCTTTGTGAGGTTGCTGTTTAAACACTTGTTCCTCCGTGATGTAAAGACCACCCCCACCCACCCTCACCGCTTGTTTTGCCTCCTCACGTCTTTACAATTCACGCTCTGGCTTTTAAGTGGAAGTCACACCCACGCGCACACATTTCATGCTCCACATGTTTCAATCAAGCTGCATTAAAATAGAAACTTTCACTTTAAGTTGGCTTCATGAGAGAGGACAGGAATGAAGGGATGATGTAAGGGATAAAGAACAGACTGGATTGTTGGAGTTGATGTTTATCGCCTGCTGCTGAAGGCAAAAAGTTTGTTGCTCATTCCCCTGTGTGTGTGTTCGTCTGTTGTGTTAGCAGAATATCACACGAATCCCCGGATATATTTCAATGAAACTCTTGGAAAGTAATCGTTGTATTTACAGCTGATTACTCAATTGGTAACTTTACCAAACACAAAACTGACCATAACTCTGTAAAGATGATGGACAATGAGCTAAAAAAAAAGGTGTGGTAGTAGCTGAGAGTCATCCACAGCACATAGTCTAAGCCAGGTGTTCTCTTTTGGGGTTCAGGGACCCCCTCATGCCCCTCATGTTTATGAAATAATTTTCTTCAATTTGTCTCTTTTAATGCAGTGTAAATATTTGAGTAATATAAATACTTAAGACCTGTTCTTTAATAGTGTTAATACAAATTTTATACTTTGGAGTATTTTTCATTTAAGACACAATAAACAAAACTTTTAATTTCAACTTCCAGAAGTTACAGTTTTGATAAAATTAGCAGTATCAAAAACCACTTTATAAAACTTTACCTGTTCATGTAATGAACATAATAAATGTATTGACACGTCATCAAATTATTGCAGAAAACTATTTGCAGAAAACTGAACAGAATCCTAACAGCAGCTGCCGAATCAAGTGACAGGTCTTCAATTGTAAATTGATCGATGCCGGAATGAAAATGACATGTGTGTGGTGGTGGGTGGGGGTGATATCTGGGGGGTCTTCCCCCAGAATATTTTGAATAAAGTAGACATGATTGCCTGCATTTTGGTGTATTTTAATGAGTTGTTAAATATTTATATGCTTGTAATATACAGTATATACACAAACCAAAACTCTAAAAAAGCTAAGTCTGGTCCTCTGGACATTCAAAAACCAAAACATGAATGTCCAGAGGAGCAGACTTAGTTTATTTTTATTTTTTTTAACAGCAGTTGATGCATTATCTCATAATACTGCAGAAGTAATTTTCACAGTTTGACAGAAACAGCTATAACTCTGGCCCCACTCATCTTTGAGTGATCTGTAGATGAACATTCTGGCCTAAACAGCAGCGGCGACATCATTGAATCATTCTGTCTTCACATGCACAACCCCTCAGAATCTGAGAAACTTCAGATATCTCTGTGAAAAATCTCACATCTCTGAATTGGTTGTTCAGAACTGGAACATAGCAACCTACTTTTTTTTTTTGTCTTCGGGCTCTTGGCTTTCTCCCAACCCTGACATTACTTTCTGTGTGTATTCTCTGAGGCCTGCATGCAGGAAGATGCACCGTTTCAGAGATATACTCAGAGAGAGAGAGAGACTTATACCCACTTACTTTGTACTTTGTATTTATGAAAAGCTCTTTGCACGCCATGAAATACTTTTTTATTTTCTGTATAGGTGAAAAGCCAGTAAAACCTTGCTGCACACTTTTCTTTGTGGTGTTTTCTTCCCTTTAAACAAAACAAAAAAAAAGAATATGCATTAAACATGTTGGATTGACCTCAATGAGACTATTATTGAATTATAAATGAAAACGAATTGTTGTGATGAAAACAAAATGGCAGCACAGCACCTAATGACTCGACTGATCCGGAGGACTTCACTGTCCGTCCTGTCTTTAATCTCCCGTTCAGTGTTTAGGCTACAAGCTGAGGCTTTTGTCGACAAAAAGATGAAAACGTTTCGATGCTCTTCAAACTTCTTCACACCTCTCTTTCCAAGAAGATAAAGGAGAATCTTGAAATTAAAAGACATGGAAAAATTTCACATTTTTGTTCTTCATAACATATTTTGGTGTCCGAGTTACAAAATAAATGTTTTTATGATTTTGGACACCTATATTTTAAAAATGTCTTGCATGATTTAACAAGCTGTTCAGATTTGAACTGGAAAAATTACTATAACTGATCTTTATATCTTCCCTATTTAAATTAAAATAAGGCTGCATTTAATTCAGTTCAGTTTATTTAAATAGTCACAACAGAAGTCGTCTCAGAACAATGAACAGAAATATTCATACAGTATATATATATATACAGGCGGCCCCCGACCTACGGGGCCATCGACCCTTCGGCGCTCCGCCCCCAGTGACGTCATGGCACCGTACGTTGCCTTTTTTTTGCAGCATTTTATTTTATTTATTTTTTTTTTTCGTTTTTTTTTTTAGGGTATTTTGTTAGCTAACTGCTTGGAAACGCATTTAAAAACATTAAAACGGCCATTTGAGGTTGTTTTACATTGAAAAAACGTGTTTAAAAAGAGCTTCTCACCCTATCTCTAAGAGAGAGTCCAGACACCCTGCAGACAAAACTCCTTGATCTCGTTCATTCGGTCACAATCCAAAGCTCATGACCATAGATGAGGGTAGGAATGTAGATCAACTGGTAAATTGAGAGCTTTGCTTTTTGAATCAACTCTTTCTTCACCACGACAGACCAGTACAGCGCCCGCTTCACTGCAGATGCCACACCTATCCACCTATCGATCTCTCGCTCCATTTTTCCATAATAAAAGTAAAAAAGTAAATAAAAAGTAAGTTAATAACATTATTTATCTGAGGAGACTGCTTTGAGCTTTCACTTAATCACAGTCTCCCATCCTGAGCAAGCACAGAGGCAACAGTGGAAAGGAAAAACTCACTCATGAGGAAGAAACCTTTAGCAGAACCAGGCACTGGACAAGCGGTCATCTGCTTGGACGGCAGGAAGGAGGAACAGATACACAATGGCAGGTCCAGGATGGAGGCCATCAGGTTTTCTCTAAGAGGAAATTTCCCAAAACAATCATGTTTATCTGACATTCGGCGTCCTGACTGGCCTTGATAGGCTGTTTTATCTCAACGTGCCTGAGAAGTTTTGGAAACTTGATGCTCTTGCCCTCCCACCTGCTTCCACGGACTTTCAGTGGAGCCCAGCTGAATAAACACTCTGTCCTCATTTCAGGACTCTGGCT
>JARVGV010000673.1:6426434-6436704 GCA_031762435.1 Hypsolebias longignatus
AAGATCGCCAGTTCAAGCCCCGGTACTGACAACATCAAAAATGTGGGTGGGATAAGTGAAGCAGTCACACCTGTCTCCACCTCATCTGCCCCACTCTGGGCCCTTGAGCAAGGCCCTTAACCCCCACCATCTGTCCCCCGGGAACCCTACATATCAGCTCTCTGCTCCACACAGAAGGCTGTGGTAGCTCAGTGGTCTGTGGTTGTGTCAGGAAGGACATCTGGCGTAAAAACAATTGTCAAGTCTTTGTGCGACTAGTTCGCTGTGGTGACCCCTGACGAAGGGAGAAGCCGAAAGAAGAAAAAAAAAAAGTTAGAAGAAGCACAAAAATGTGGATAGCAGAAAAAATCTGAAAGCAGCACTTAACAGCTGAAAATAAAAACAGCTGAAAGTAGCTAAAAATGTTTGAATTTGCACAAGGAAAGAAGCTGAACCAGAACAAAATGTGAAAGGAGCAGTAAGGATGTAAAATGAGCTCAATTCTTTTCCTACGAGGAAAAAAAAAAAAGGGCAGAAAAGGCTAAATAATTCAAAAAGCTGAAGTTGCACCAATACCAAAAGTCGTGGCAGGATAGTCCTGAAAGAGCTGAACGTTTTATGATTTTTTGAAATAGCACAAAAAATGTGGAACGAGAAAGATGCTGAAAAACGTCCTGAAGAAAAACGGATCACAGTAGTGAGCGCTTCACAAACATCTTCACATTGAAACAGACACAGAATGAAGTCATCTGATTAGCTTTGTGTGTTTTTAGCTCTCACCTGTCTGATTTCCTCCAACCGTTCATCGTCCTCAAGGAAGAACGTCAAATACATGAATGAGACGTCTACATCTGGGTTGCCACCGTACTTCCTGTGCTCCTCCACCGTGTCCTTTCCTCCTGAAAACGCATGTTTGTTGATCTGTGAGGAATGAACACGTCAGACGAGTCAGAAAAACTATCCATCCATCTTTGTAAGATTCTCAGAGTTGTCTCAGCTGTTGGGAGCACCTTGTTTTTGATCTGCTTCGGCGTGTCGGTGAGGAAGATGGAGGAGTTCATGTCGCTGGCGCTCATCTTTGTCTGTGCGCCCTGCAGGGCAGGGAAGAAGGTGGAGTGCAACAGGGCTGGTTTCAGATGGCCGATCCTTGGGGCAACATCCCGTGTCATCCTGAAGTACGGGTCCTGGGCGAGCGATGGGACAAAAAGGATCACATATTGATCATTATCAACACGGTTTTATTTGACCGCCTCCTGCTGTCCTTACCTGGTCTATGGCACAAGGGATGAGGCACTGCACGTCTTTTCTGCCTCCAAAAATCTGAGGGAAAGAGTTGCTGAAGGATGGAGCTGCCTGGATGGCTGGGAAGCTGATCTTTCCTGAAGAATGATAAATGAGTGCAGAGCGATTATGAGCCCTCCGAGGCAGACCTTCACTCTAACATGGGACGTACAACAGGATGCAGAAGACTGACTGACTGACTTACCTATGCAGTCACTGTCTGTAAAGCCAAAGATGCCTTTAACCTGATTAAATGTCACATGTTTCTGGACCTTCACCACATTTCTGTAGAACTCCGAGGATGCGCTGTGGGACGTAAATTGAAACACATTGAAATGAAAATGCAAACTGCTATGAGTACTTTATACTGAAGTTGTCTAAAAAAAATTTATGTTCTGCTTAAAATTATATTTTGATGATTAACACTTTCTCTGCTAACATTTTTATTCTTTTTACATGATCAGGCACAGATTGATCTTTGATTTGCATCTTCCTTTGTCTTGGATCATCACATCGTAAGTTAATATTTACAAAAGAGAAACTATTTCCAACCCAAACATTGCATACAGTTTTACTTCCTCTGGTATCACTTCATCCCACACTTACAATGAGTTCCAAATTATGATGCAAATTGGATTTATGTGCCGTAAATATTTAATCTGCTGTTTTTCACCAATGCACCATCTCATGCTGCAAATAAGACCTCTGTGTCTCTTGCTGCTATGATCATAAAAGAAAAAACTCATGGTGTGGCCACCATCCTCCAGATTTAGCTTTAACTTTAACTGAACCTTTGGACTTGAAGATTCAAGCAAAACATTTGAGGGTGAGAGGGAAGTCACGTGAAAACAGCGGCTCAAAGAAGCTTTTCTGACATCTTGGAAAGAAATTCAAGGAGAAACACTCCAAAACCTCACAAGCTCAAAGGATGCAAAAACTGTGACGTGATATCAAAGAATGGGTTTTATGTTGTTGCCTAATTAGCCTGTGACGTTTTAATGCTGCTAATTCAACACATAACCTTTTCACTTCTTTACAACTTGTAACGTTTTGGAACTCTGCTGTGCATAACAATTTGGAGCCATGCATTTTGATGGATGGTTATCATTAGGAAGTTTTGTTTTGCTGTAAAAGTTGATTTTTACTCCAACAGCTGATGGCTTGAACATTATAGACTGTCATTTGCATCAACAATTCAGGCAAAGCAGGGAAAAGTATAATTGGTAATACAATAAAACAACTGGTACCCTATCACTCTTTACAGAGAGTGGTGAAGGCTGCACAGAAAACTGTTGGAGTCAGTCTCCACCATCACAGACAGCTACACCTCCAGATGCAGGAAGAGGGCCACCTGCATCATGAAGGACCACACTCACCCAGCACACACCCTTTATGCTCTGCTCCACTCAGGAAGGAGGTTGAGGAGCATTAAGTGTAGAACCACTAGACTGAGGAACAGCTTCTACCCTGAGGCTATTAGGAGTCTCTAACCAGGATAATCACTGTAGTGCCACTTGACTGTTGATATGTGCTGCTGATTGGCATGCTGCTGATTATTCATGCTACTGTGTTTATTTGTACTCATCTGCTCACACAGACTCATGTTCGTGCTGCTGTTTGGCATATTGTTTTTGTACCACTAGTGAACTTTTTAGTTTTTTTCAGTGGTGTAGTCTACACGACACGCGGGTATATGGGGTATACCCACTAGAAAAGCTTGAGAATTTCAGTATACTCATTTAAAAGTGCCCAGTGGTACATGACATATCATCAGGCACGTGTCATTGATATGTTAAATGGCAGTTAAATGCTTCTGTAACAATCTGTCTGTATGCAGCGCTTGTTTATTACATTTGCTTATCCAGCAAATTACGTCTAGACTTACTACTTAATACTGGAACATGTTTTGCTTTGATACAGTTTTATAAATTCTATTAGGCCTGTCGCAATAAACAATAAATCAATTAATCGCATGATAAATGAAAATTATTAACCTCATTTTCATTTACCAGCTTTATCGTTTTTTCGTGTCTTTCTCCCGAAGACACTGGATGACAAAAAGCTAAACTCTGTTGCTCTTCACTGACCCCTCCCGTTCGCGTTAAAATCTGTTTTAACTGTCCAAAATAGCATTTTTGGATTGTTAAAAGCAGCTAAGCTACAAGCTAACCTACATGCTAAGCTACAAGCTAAGCTAACAGGCTAACCTCGAGAAAAAAAAACAACTGTCTTGTCAAAGCTCCAAAATTCATAGTTGAAACCCGTGCCTTAGTGTAAAACGTTGTTTTTCTCTGCTAAAAGAAGTTGAGAACATGTTTACTGATTTTTTTATTACAAGCTTTGTGTGACAAATACTATGCTAAAGAGCTCAAACTACACCGAGCATCCGCCATGTCACTATGTCAGTCCATGTCATGTCAAGGGGCGTCTCTCCCATTCTTCTTAAAGAGACACACTGCTCAACTATCCAGAGGACCAGACTTAACTTTTTTAGGTTTTTCTACCTGGACTATTGAGCATGCAGCAGGATCTCCATCCTTTGGTTCAATCAGTCTCATACTGCCATCAGGTGGTCAAAAAAGGTACTACACTCCAAACAAATCAACATTTCTTCTAAAATTTGACAATTACTAATTATTCTTAAATTTCAAATAATATTATTATTTATCACAATAATTTCTGAGACAATTAATCGCCCAGCAAAATTTGTTATCACGACTAGCCTAGATTCTATAACATGTTTTTAATACAAAGCCAGCTGTTGTACAAAGTTTGTTGTTCATTTATACAAATACTGTATAAGCATCAGAGAATTTGAAACTGTTCAATATGCTTAAAAATCAAAATAGTTGATTACATTGTACTAACCAGTGTACTTTGGTTTCCAAGCACAATATACCCACTACAAAAATGCAGACTACACCACTTTAGCATATTTCTTAGTTCATATTTAGATCTAATTACTGTTTTTCTTTACAATTTATACTTTTTTTGGGTGTACAGTAACTGGGACCCTGTGTACACAATTTCATTCCACCACATGTGCCACATGTGGTGCGTATGACAAATAAAGTAACTTTGACTTTGATCATTTGGACTGCAGTGTCCTCTCAAGCAGCCACCATGTAGCTCTGCATTCTGCAGTCAACAGAATTTAAGATCCCAAATGCAAGTGATGGCACAAAGTCTTTTTTTGTCTCATAAACCTGAGCCTGTTTCTGAAAAGCCCTTGCAGATGTAATAAAACTTTCTTGAATTATATCTGTAAAACTGTGAACACACGTTCATTAAATACAAAAAGATAAAGACGCGTGTTGGTGTTTATAGTTCAATATCAAAATTTACCCCATATAGTCGAGGTCCGAGAAGATGAAAGTCTTATTGATGTCAAAGCCGCAGGCGACAATATCCCTGGCATTTTCTACGGCAAAACGGCGGCACTCTTCTAACGTTAGATCCTTCCACAGATACTTCTCATCATCCGTCAGCTGGATCACCAAGGGGATATCAAATACATCTTGAAGCCATCTGGAACAGGGAGGTCAAATGAGGTTATGAGTAGAAGTCTGAATTATGTTAGAAGTATACTGTAGTTTAATTCAGGATAACTAAATGAATTGCTTCGTGCAATTGCTTTGTAGTTACACACTTTATAGGGAGAACTCACTTTGTGAAGATGAAGGGGATGAGGTGACCAACGTGCATGGCCTCTGAGGAAGGACCCCTGCCAGTGTAAAGGTAGAAAGACTTGCCCTTCTCATATGCATCAAGTACTTGATGCATGTCTCTGCAGAACATAGTGAGAGGACAAACCTGATTTATTGACATCTCATTCCTCCGTAGCGTAAACTGTTATACTAACACCAAAAATCATGTTGGAAATTAGAAAGAACAAAAAAACCTGTGTGAGAAAAAAATTCCTCTTCGTAGAAAGCGATGGGGTTTCTGTCCGGAGACCTTTTCTATTCTATCCACCAGCTCTTTTTCAATCTTACTGCTGCCAAACCTCACTAAAATCAGGAAGATATTGATTCAGCATTCAATATAAATGAGCTTTATATCAGATTTTGAGGCCACGAGAATCCTTACCTATGAGTTTGTCATAATCTACTCCCTTGGCGTTGGTGGTTGAAACGTTCCATGGGTCAACTGTGTCCTCGTCATCTGCGCCGTCTGTTGCCGGCTCATTATTAGATGCGACCATGTTTTCTGGTGGCGGACATCCTGCTTTATAATCCTGACCCGTCATCTGTTTGTAGTCTGTTTTCAACTTTAACAGCAGCTGGACAGCGGCCTCAAGGTCAGCCTGGAAAGTTGAAATATAACATTAAAAACAGGTGAATTTCAGCAGAAAATAAACAAAACTAATTTTACCTTAAAAAAACAGCCCGTCTCAGGTTAACTAGAAGGATAGCAAAGCAGGGATCGCTCATGTTTGTGTACTCACGTATACCAACCATGTGAATGAGACAGCTGCTTGAATTATCACAATTTCTTCAAATGACTGAGTGGGAAAACGCCTTTTGAAACAACACTAAACCATTTTTCTTATCCAGTAGCAGCAAAAGTTTAAGGAGAGAGTGAGAAACATTGAATACTCGCTAAACTTCCCAAAATTATTGTTTAAGTGAGGTGAGTTATTTGGTCTAAACGGGAATACAGTACACACAAACACTAAAGATGC
This sequence comes from Hypsolebias longignatus, assembly GCA_031762435.1. NCBI lineage: Eukaryota > Metazoa > Chordata > Actinopteri > Cyprinodontiformes > Rivulidae > Hypsolebias > Hypsolebias longignatus. The sequence continues at coordinate 6,432,379 of JARVGV010000673.1, forward strand.
TGTGTTAGCTTGCCTGCTAAGCTAAAAAAATAAAAACACTAATCGAACTCCAGAGTGGGGGAAGTGGTGGGGCAGAGGCTAGAGAAGTGAACCAGTTGAACCTATTATCAGAAAGTTGCTGGTTCAAATTGTCCTGCTGACTGTACTATCACGTGTGACAACACATCATTTATAGATAATAGTTTAGTCTCTGCCATATTCCTGACCCTGACTTCTGGCATTAAAATATATATTTTTCTTCTTCCAGGGTAGTGGTAGAAATGTAAATCTGAGCACTGAATCACTTACCTTGTCTGCTTTAGCTGTTTTCAAGCACCTGACTTTGTCTCCTTGTTCATTCAGTCTCGTGTAAAGCTCCATCGGGGTCTTGGCTCCTTCCCTGTTTCCTTGGCTGTCTGTCATCTTACTCTCACTAGTCAAATGATGATCAAACAAACAAACAGACAAAAAAAAATTTAGCAAACATGTATAATTTTTTTAAAATGAAAGTTACATGTTCAGGCAAGCTTAAGTCTAATTCCAATAGATTTTCTGATCTAGCTTCACTGATTTTCCTTCTGTAGCAGCTGAAAAGACCAGATCATATGAGTCTTTTCAGCTACTATAGACAAAGTACTGCATATTTATATGCTATGCAGGATCAAAGATCTCATCTTAACATTAGCTAATTCGCTAGCTAATCGTTACTGATACCATTCACGTAATTTAAATTAAAAGCTGTCATTTTCAATAAATCATAAAATTATTGATAATATACTATTTTATTAAGAAAGGTCACGTTATTTTTAATTTTATTAGCAGAATACCGTATAAAGTTGTCCACACACAGCTGACAGCTCACTCATTCAACTTGCATCAGCTTGGTTCGTGCTAGTGTTTGAGTCAAATTCTTCCCCCGAGCAAACCAGTTTGTGCATCAGTTCCGACATCGAACAGTTCAAGCCTGAAAGCTACGTTAGACACATTTAATACACGTAAATGTTTCGACATTTTTCCGCATGAATTTGCGCGAAACTCGTGAAAGTAAATGACAGTTATTTAATAAACAAAGTTTCGCAAAGGAATGGCACATCTTCGGTTCCTACCGGTGGTTTTCAAAATAAAAGCTTAGAAATGGAAAACGAGGCTGATGTCTATGGACTTTAAACCGGAGCATTGCTTTTATTCTGAAATTCCGCGCTTGCTAAAATTATTTTGCGGGATGTTCGACGCATAGACGTACATATGTCTATGGTTGAACATGTTAAAATTAAAATAACGCTCACACGTCTGGTCAGTTGATGACATCTTCAGACAGCAGGTACAATAACAAAGGCATCATTCGGTTTCTGTTCCCTTTATAGTATAGGACACATCCGGGTTCACGAAGAGCGACCATGGTTAGCTACATACAGCGGTTGTTTACATACACAGATGCTACATACATTGATAACGTTAATAAACAACACAAATATAACGTTTTTTGACAATACTCTGTAAAATAGGCGTGAATACTCTTTGGTTTTTGTTTAGTTTGGATTTGATCATGTTCACAATTTGCCCAGTTCAGTAATTATTTGTTCTGTCTATGAACAAAACTAGAATTAAATAATCAGTTTATAATTGGTAGGAAATTAGCTGAAAAATAGTACAATTTTAAACATTATTTAGAGACATAGTTTAATATTTAGAAATAAATAAAACATGTTTTTAAGAAAAATGTTGGTTCAGTTTAATTAATTAGAGGAATTCTTCCTCTCTGGTGCCTTACCTTTGTTATTGCAGTTTTCATCACATACTGTTTTTATTTCTTGCAATGAAGATAGAAAATGAGCATTTTAAAGTTTCTTTGCGTTTCTAAAACAAAATTCTATGTTTTATTTAGCATGTAATCACATTAATCTGATGACACACCTTCTGTGCAGTTAATTCCCTTGTGTTAGAAATAACTTCTGTAAAGGTTATTTGAGTTCAACTAGTAAAGACTGAGTCTGCAATTATCAATTTTATCAATTGTATATATTTTAAGTGGCTTAAAGAAACTTCATATTAGTTCATGTGACATTTAGCTGTATAAAATCCAGTGACTTGCGCATCTAATTATATTTAGTACAATATTTCAATGTGTAACACAAAGTCAGAAGGAAGGTAAGCTGAAAATATAATTAATTGTTAAATGTATCATTGTAGTTGAACATGCAAAAATGTGAAAATTCTCATCCTTTTTGTTTGAAAATAGTTTACCTTTATTTTCTCCTAGCTTTAATCAGGTTTCTCTGTTGGGAACCCCCTGAACTCCATCATATTGTAGAAAATTACTCATGTTAAACTGTCATGTCACAAAATGTTTCCTGACACAGCCTGGGTTCAAACCTGCAGCCTCAGTACAGTAGTTCAAGACCTCATCTTTGACTTCTGATCCCCCCCTCAATGTGCCTTTAGTTGTATAAAAGCAAAGTGACCACTAGATGTCACTCGTGGGCCTTTAATGTGTTATTAATGCCTTGTTTTATTTTCAGTGTTGCATGAAGATGTCTTCACTGGTGGCCTATGATGATTCAGAGTCAGAGGATGAATCCTTTCATCAGGAGGAGAACACATCCACTCCTGCTAAAACAAGTTCTTGTGAGCAAGAAGCTGCTAAAAGTGTTGTTTTCAAAGAACCGGTCACTTTTACCTCTGACCAGACAGTTGCACAACCAGAAGGAAGCAGTTCTTCACCATGTTTTTATCCTCAACCACAGTCATGCGCAGACTGGGAGAGAAACTTTTGTAGAGACGGTTCAGTTCTTCTGCACTTACCTGCAACTCAGGGAAGCACTGCACCCCTGCAGCCTCCTTCTTGCATCCCAAGAAGCTTTAGTGATGGATCCAATCCAACAAAAAGACTACCCGCTGTTTTATCTGGTGTTAAACCGTATGTCTCAAAGAGAAAGAGACTTTCTGTGGAGACAATGAACCCAGAGCACCCATCAGAGCAAGTCCAGGGGGACGAGACCAGGAACAGTCAAATTCTCTCAGATGCGCCGCCACGACTGAAGGCCTGTCTTGGTGAAAAGCCAAAAGCAGCAGGGATACCGAGGAAAGTTCAAATGAGCCTGGAGGGCCACCAAGGCCCAGTGAACACAGTGCAGTGGTGTCCTGTTCCTCACCTCAGTCACTTGCTGCTGTCTGCCTCCATGGACAAGACGTTCAAGGTAACTACAGCCACAGCAAAGCCATAGTGTGCCGTTAAAATGATCACACTTAAAAAAAACTGTGGTGCAGTTTGACTTAATTCAGTTCAGTTTATTTCTATAGCACCAAGTCACAACAGAAGTCGTCTCACGGCACTGAACAGAAACAGTCAGATATATAAAAAGTCAGTTAATAACATTATTTATCTGAGGAGCAGACTGCTTCATCGCACACTCATCTTGAGCAAGCTTAAAAGTGACAGTGGAAAGGAAAAACTCCCTCGCGGGGAAGAAACCTTTAGTAGAACTAGGCTCAGGACAATCGGCCATGTCATTCCCCAATCTGTTACGGAAACATGATCCGTAGTGTACTTCAGAGTCGCACGGATCACGTTGTTTACGAATAAAAACTGTTTTAGAAAAGTACATGCTCCATCTCCACTGATCTTCATGAAGCTAATTTATGCCACTCGCATTTCCGTCACAAATCACTGATTAAGATTAGACCTGACCCCCAGCCTGGACTGAATGAGAAAAACCCTGCAAGACACAGGATTCTATGGTGAGACAGCGTCGCTCAGTGGTGAAGCTGCATATTATTTAAACCATGACGTATGTCAATGATTTTAACGGAAACGCAAGTGGCGTAAATTAGCAACATGAAAATCGGCGGAGAGCACATACATTTCTAAGTAAATCAAGACAGCTCTTATTCATAAACAGAATTATACTAGTACATTTTCCTTAATCGAGCACAGTACTTCCCAAAGTGGGGGTACTCGTACCCCTGGGGGTATGGAAGAGAAACGTAGGCGAGAAAATTTGAAACAAAAAAAAAGTGTGAAAAGAGCCAGACTACACTTGCACATAAATAGACTGAGGCGCCTTCTCACATAACCAAATACAGGTAGTCCTCGGGTTACGATGGTCTCGAGGTACGATGTTTCGAGGTTACAACCCATCTCCTTATTTCGAGTTACGCGGTTTTACGTTGGTTTTACGTTGGTTTTACGTTGGTTTTACATCGGTTTTACGTTGGTTTTACGTTGGTTTTACATCGGTTTTACGTTGGTTTTACGTCGTAAAACCGCGGTGCAGTGGCGGAAGAATACAGTATTGTATTTCATTATTAAACGTACTGTACAGTATTTTATGTGTTTTTTGATAATTA
>JARVGV010000673.1:6466502-6478536 GCA_031762435.1 Hypsolebias longignatus
GAATCGAATCGTGACACCAAAAATCGGAATCGAATCGATTCTCCAGACACTGAGAGATTCGCACCCCTAGTAAAAGTGGCTTAAAATGAGACACTTGGCTTGCCATACAAAGCCACCTTCATCTCGCTCCGGAACTCCTTGAGCAAACGTCAAATCAGCTTCATTTTGCTGCACTGCCCAGTTGAAATGCAGCTGATTTGACTAAGTGCATTTATTAAGGAAAAAGTCATCAGAGGCACACATTTACTATAATGTCGAACAAACAAATAATTGTTTTTAGGCGGTTATCGTGTTAAATTTCAAAGAAATGCACAGTGAGTCCTCCCTCTGCGTGCTCCTGCAGCTGCGAATTGGCTTTTGAAGTGCAGCCGATTTGACCATTAAAGTCCTTTTATTCAGGAAAAGTTAGACTGAGACACACGCGTGGTAATCTTATTAAATTCTTGTTAAAGTTCTTCCGTGCATGCTCTCGCGACCGCCATTTGTCAGCCAATCAACTTTTGTTACAGCACCGGCCCACGTTTCCGGGTGGTCAGTGGTGATGCGTAATAGATGCGACTTATTTATGTTTCTTTTCCACTTTATTATTATATAGACTGATGCGACTTATACAGCGGTGCAACGTGTACAGTGGCAAGTACGGTAATTTATTTTGTGTTCTAATCGTCTTTTGAAATCAAAAGGTCAGAACGGTCCAGAAAATAAAGGAAAAAATGTTGGAGCATAAAAAAAAAAAAAAAAAAAGATTGTTATTTAAATAATATTTTTTGGAAACTTTAAGTGGCGATAAAGAATGCAGGATGGACAAATGATGATTCAACAAGTCTGCCATACATTTCCAAGACCCACCTTTATTAGGTAAATAAAGAGACAGCAAAAATCTATAACCATGCATCAAACAGACAATCGTGGTAACAGTGAGACAGCAGGCGTGTGGGTCCTGAAACAGGGCTGGAGGTAGAACAGAACCACTTCAGCCTTGTCTTCAGGGTCAAAACCTTCAATAAATAGAACACAAACTATAACTAAACAATATCATAATTATATGTAGCATCTGTTTAGTAAATTGTGTCCACAACAAATATTACTGCATTTAATGTGATTCTGAAACATTCTCACCATCTCATTGTCAATCCATCATACCAATTGGGAAGGCTTGTTGTGGTTGGTTTGTATAAAATTTCTGGAACAGTTTTGAGTTCGGTCTTAAATGAACAAGAATTGGAGAGGTAGAGAAAAAAAAACTTATTCATCACAACTTAAGACAGAGCTGGGTTCCTTATGCCCGTCAACATTCCTTGGATCTTCAAAGCCACACAGGCGGAAAGAAAAGTTTGGGAGCGCAGATGTTGAAACTTTGTCATTTGGCAACTTTCGAGAGTAGCAGATGGTTGCATGACTGTTTGGCAGCAAGACAACCTCTCTGCAGCTCTTCATATTTATAGGCCACAGTCACGTATTTCCTCGGAATACCTTTTATATTCTCGCTAGTAGAAGCATGCCTTTGCTACTTTATATTCTATTATACGTACACAATGGATCTATTTTCACAGTGTTATCTCTGACAAACTGAGGATGCTGGTTTAATGCAACACAGTGGCTGTACATCTGAGCCTTTAACTAGTTTCAAACTCTGTTGTTTTTAACCACTTTTTTTTGTTCATTTTGTGCAGAACATTCAGTTTGCTGGAGAAAAATAGAGAAAACTGCACTTTGTTTGTTGGTTTCTGTATCTAACAGTGTTGAAAAATCCCACAAAGAAATTTGATTACATTTGTCAGAATTTGCTACGAGAACTTTGATGAGAGCGAATGTACAAAAAATAAAAATAAAATAATCGGATTCTCCAGGAAGCTTGCCTTCTCTTAGCTGACAGGAAGAACAAATGCAGTAAAACTAGTGTCTACATATTGGAGTAATACATAAATATACAGTATGTACACAATGGTTAGATGCTGTAAAGGAGATTGTTCTGTCTGAAAAGGATTAAGGCAACTTCACAGGTGTCCTGGTTTAACTACTTACTGTGCAGTACAACTCAAATCTAATTTTGATACAAAAATGTGAAAAACATCAGCTGTATAAAATCAAAAGTCTTGCAGCCAACATTTTTGTTTAATTTCTAATGAATGGGGTAGCTCTTTTCTCTTGTAAATTTGCTCTAAACGTAATGTTGCCCTATTTTGTGTATCGTATGTGAAATTTAATGAACAAATTCAGGCAAATAGCTTGAGTAAGAAAGCTAACTTGCTAAAAAAAAACAACTAATATCTTGTAAAGTAGATTATTTGCTGTATATTTTACCTGTGTGCACAGTTTGAAAACAATGTTCCTATACATTTAATGTCCCTACACCAAATACTTTATATGTAATGTGTTTTCCTACCCTTGTTTGTGCATTACAAAACATGCGTTTTGTTTAAGAGAAAATAAAAAGTATACACATCTTGCAGTCAGCACGGTTCACAACACATAATGAAAAACCCTTTTCCAACACGAGTAAATAATTCACCCCATTACACGCACTTCTGCTCGTTGTCAATCCTGCTGCCCATAAAACCTCAATTGATAGTCTTTTACTGAGTGCGCTAACGGCACCGAAAGAGAGCAAAGACCAATGCATCCTCATTCAGCTGAGTCCAAGCCTTCGTCCTGGTGATGCTAATTATTCTTGTTTCTAGAAAATACACAAGTAATAAAGACAACATACTGAATAGCTGGTATTAGGTTGCTACACTGTATTAAGACGTACAATAGAAAATATGCTGCAGACAGCATGAAACGTGCCGTGGCTAAGATACGGAAAATACCAACAGTATAACGACCCATCACAAGTGTGTGTTTACCGCAGGGAAACACAGTGCAGTACAGAAACGTAGGAATCTTCATCAACATCATGCAAAAAATGTTTAAGATCTCTTCAGCCAGTCAGTTTAAGAGTGTTCCGTAGAGCTGTGCCTTGGTCAAGCTGTCCTTCCTTGTTAGTCCTGTACTGCCAAATTTTTGGTACCTTGGAGAAGTCTTCTTTGGCAGCGCAGGACCCACACTGATGGCAGAGCTGGAGCTCGGGCGAGGCCGGACGCTTGGCCGGGGGCTGCTGGGGTAGTGCTGAAGACTCGACGCTTCTAGTGAGCTTTGGTGTAAGGACTCACCCGAGCTATCCACGTTCAGGTTCACGTAACCCTTCTTGGCACTGTTAGCCGCCGTCGCCCCACCACTGCTTTCTTTGTCTTTAGAGCTCCCTGAGAGGAACAGGCTGCTTTCAGAGTCTTGACTGTCATTCTTGCCTCGGTACAGCATCGTCGTTTTCTCCTGCTTATGGTGCTCTTTAGGTTTGGGACTGCGACTGGGTGAAGCAGAGCCCAGACCAAAACACTGGTCAAACACGTGGCTGTGGAAGACATCGTCTCCTTCTTGGAAGCTGCTGTAGAGAGACTCCTTGGCTTTGCTGGTGGAACCCATGGCGAAGTGTTGTTCAGAAAAACTGTACGGAGAAATTCGCCCTGCAACACTGCGATAAGAAGATGAGAAGGTGTTCATGTCTTCCACGCTTAGCTGTTTCCAGCGAATACTTAAGTCATCCTCAGGGACCTGTGCATCATTTCGACTTTCCAGAGCTCCCCCTTGAGCCTGCTCTAGTAACCCTGTGGAGCTCTTACTGTGAGAGGATGCCAGGCGAGGGCTGCTGGAGTGGTATGGTTCACTGAGACATGAAGCTGTCCTTGTGTACAAGGGCAGGTTGCCCTTCTGTGGGCTCCTGGAAGTCACCATTTGTTGAATGCTGTGTGACTTGGAGAAGCTGGAACTGTCTTTTTCATAAGAAGACATGCTTTTCCTCTCATAGTCCCCACTGTCACCGTCTCTCCAGTCCATATAGAGTCCCTGGTGTGAGGAAGATAAGGTGCTGCTGGCATTGCGCCCATACCCACCACTAACTGCCCCCTTCTCATCTGATGCAAGGCTGAAGCTGGAGTAGGAACTGGAGGCAGGGAGACTACCCGTCCCAAACTCATCAGAATGGTGAAAAGAAGCCGGGGGCTCATGGAGCGAGAAACTTCCAGACTGAAACGGATCATCATCTTGGTTACTCTCAATGGAGTTTTGGGCGTGCAGCTGAACCAAGCCAGTGCCATGGAGGTCGACGCTCTGCCTACGCTCTGTGTCTTGCCACCGTTCAGGGCAATACAGTGCCGTGTCACTGCAGTAAAGGTCCGAAGTTTTATACGCAATGCGGCGGTTCAGATGATCAGTGCTTCCTGTTCTTATTAGAAAGTCTCCATCCTGGTGAGGACTGGGTGAACATCTTTTAGGGGAGCTGCTCTCGGGTTCAGGCTTTTCCAGGACCTTGGCAATAATAGTTGTGGGCACTTCCTCAGGGTAGTTGGGGTGACCCATTGTTGCAGTGGCTCCTCTACCCCGGTTGTGTTTCTCCATGTAGGAACTGATGCGTTCTTGAAATTCTAGTGGCAGCTGAGAAACAAAAGACAAATATACAAAGTTGTAAAAGATGTTTGAAGTAAAGGCAGCATTAAAACAGATTTTCATGTGTTTTGGTAAAATTGTCATAGCTGCTAATGCATTGTTCTTTTATCAAACTTTCTTGGTTATGTTTATCCTAATAAATATATAATATGCTTGTTGTGCTTGTGTAAAGGTTACAGCCAATGTGATTTTATAGGGATTTTTTTACAACAAATAAATACTTTCTTAATGAGTAACGACCAGTTTATGAATCTCAAGGGAAATGCACTGTACTGAAAATAATTAAAATTCATTTGTTTTTCTGTTTTGTTCCTGCTAAATTTCAACACACCTTTCAATTCCCTTGCTCGGTAATTAGTGTATTTTTCTTTTATACAATCTTTTCTGTCCCTCTCTGTTTCATTTGTCGCTGTCTCAATCTTTTTAAATCTTCAGTCTTTGAAATAAAAAAGATATACTGTATATATATACATACATACATATACTGTACATACATATTTAAATACTGTACATATATATATGTATATATATACTGTATACTGTACTGTATATATATATATATATATTATATATACTGTATACTGTATATATATATTACTAGATTTGTTCATGTCTAAGAAAACTGTTCCTGACAATTACAGACCTTGTGCCTTTTATAGTTGATTGGGGTCAGTAGAAACTGTTCCTGCCCCACTAAGCTCTTTCTTCTTTCTTTATCCTTTCATCTTTTCCTTCTTGCGCTGCTGCTTTCTGAATCAAAAAGCCCTCATTCTCTCTAAACCCACCCGTCTGTCTCACTGTGCATTTTTATTTTTAGTGTTTCTTTCTACTATCAAACAGAAGCATATCGGTTCCATGAGGACCAGTTCAGATTCAAAGTAAATCAGAACCTTTCATCTCTAGTTGGACATGGAATTACATACGATACATACATATCTACTATATATATATCTATATATACATATACAGTATATAGATATATAGGATATGTATATACAAATATGTATATAAACATGCCTTTGTTAAGACATAGCGGCTTGCCTTGCCATGAAATAAGCTGCATGCTTTAAGTCACAACTATTTTTAGCTGCTGTTGACTTTCCCAGAGGAAATGGAGATGCAAAGTAGATGAGACTGTCAGGGAGGGGATCGTAAGATAATATACAGTTTGTGCTGCGTGTGAGCTTACTCAGCATTAACTGCTATCTAAATCAAATCTTAATTAACAATTGCAAGTATGTTCAGTTTTACTTAATGTGACTTAACCCACATCTGGAAGTGTTCCTTTAGAAAAGTGATGCTGTGACAGGAAATTGGGCAATTTTAAGACAGCTTGAAATGTTTATTACATAAAACAACTAAAAACATGTTTTATGAATTTTAATTGAAATAATCAGAACTTGCATTTTAATTGGCAATAAATCACCTTTTACTCACTTTTAGTATGGCCTTTGTTTTTGGTAATTTATGTCAATTTGACATTTTATCTGTCATTGCTAAAGTGATTGTGTAGAGGCAAGGCAGCTGACTTGGAACTCAAAGTCCCAGGTTCGATCCCTGGTCATTGCACATCTTGTGGTGTCTCTGAGCAGGACACCTTATCCCCAGTGGCTCCCCGGGCACTTTCCGTAGCCGCCCAGTGCTCCACCTGGTGGTGGATGGGTTAAATGCAGAGAGCTAATTGCGCCATTGTATGGGAACATATACTGATGACAACACATAACATATTATTATATTCCTACTCTTAAACTCGCAGAATATTTGGAAGCAGTGGTCCTTTGGGTTCATTTAGTAAAAAAAAAAAAAAAAAAAAAAAGAAGCAATTGAACCTGAATCATTTGGTTGCTGGTCAAACACCATATAACTGTAAAGCTCTGATTATTCTTCATACAGATCTAGTAGGGTGCTGTTTGGGTAAATGAGGCACATATTGTGTTGTAAAGAACTTCGAGTGTCTTGATAAAATAGAAAGGTGCTATATAAGTACAGTCCATTTACCAAAACATGGTAAATGACCTCAACAGTCAATAAATGATTATAAACACACTCAGATAAAATAATAATTCTATATCTGTCTAATGTAGTCTATAAAATGTTTATTTCTGAAATATTGTCAAATGTAACAAACAGCCATTCTATATAGTCAAATGTTTGCAGCGCCCCTATCAGTTATCAGTCTTGTTGCTTTCTCTTTTATTTCTTGTGCATCAGTCTAAATAGTCTAATTATGTATTCATTATGCACAGCCCGGCTGTAGAGAGACGGCACTTCAGCCAGCAGACCTCCATCAGTCTTATCGGAGAGGCTATGGCCTTGTCTTATTGTGAAAACCACTCATCAAGGCTTCTAATGGAACAGCAACGCTCCTTTTATTTACACAAGAATAATGTCTCAACAGCTTTACATGCAGTTAGACACCAAATTTAACTGGAAACATTATATTGATTTATATATATATATATATATTTATAAATAAATATAATGCTAACAAATAACATTTAACTGTTTTTATTTAATATAGTTAAAGTGCTATACATATCATATGTCTTAATGAATATATGTCACCAGCTCTTACAGCTGTTGCACAATTTTTGTAGCAAATAAGCCTAAATAATATGTTCTTGGTATCGGTTATTTGCCAAAAAAGTTTTAATATATTGGCATATCGGATCTCGGCCAAAAATGCAATATCGTGCATCTCTAATAATTTTTATTGAAACCTTTGCAATTGTGGCTCCAGTTCTGAGCTCACCTCGGACAACTTGTGTGCTCGGTGGTGAGACTTGGAGCGCTGCAGCAGCTGGGCAGCCAGGTTGCAGTCTTTACGGTACAGATCCTGTGGAAGACACAAAAACTATGTATATTCAATCACCAAAACAAAAGGTTTTCAGCCTGATGGTTTGTGTACTAAACAGTCTTGAAGTTCAGCATCCCTTTGTGAAACGTAGCTATTTTAGGCCCCTAATTGGGATTTACTGGGGTAATATGGACAGTATGTCCCATTCCAGTGTAAAACAATAAACAATACGTTAATGTTTGTAAAGCATTTAAAAGAAGCAAGAAATTGTGCTAACAATTGTAATGTTGATAAATACTCCATATAAGTCACATCAGTCTAAACATGTCTAATAAAATGGAAAAATCCATAAATGTGTTGCTTGGCTGTATAAATCACATCTATTATGCGTCACCACTGACAAACCGGAAATGTGCGCCGGAGTTGTGCCATAAATCTATTGGCTGCCAAACGGTGGCCACGGGGGCATGCACGGGAGGGCTTTAACAAAAATTTAACAAGATTAACACTTAAAAACAATTATTTGTTTGCTCGAAATTACAGTAAAGATGTGTCTCGGTCTAACTTTTCCTTAATAAATGCACTTTCATTGTCAAATCAGCTGCATTTCAAAAGCGAATACGCGGAAACATGAACGCGCAGAGGGCGACTCGCTGTGCATTTCTTCAAATTTTAACAAGATAAGCACCTAAAACAATTATTTGTTTGCTCGACTTTATAGTAAAGTTGTGTCTCAGTTGAACTTTTACTTAATAAATGCACTTTAATGGTCAAATCAGCTGCATTTCTCCAGGGCGGTGCAGTGAAATGAAGCTGATTTGACGGTTGCTCCAGGCGAGCTGGACGAAGGTGGCAGGCTGTGGCAAGCTAATTGTGTCATTAATAGCCACTTTTACAATACATGACACAACAGCATGCCATACAACTCGAGTGCCATCTAGTGGCCAAAAATGGTATTTTTCAATATTTTCAGTCACAATGAATAAAACTGTCATATCTCAGCCAAAAAATGCTTTATAAATATAGGAAAAAAATCCGTAATTAAGTCGCTTGGATGTATAAGTCACAGGGCGTGCAAATTATGCAAAAAAAAAACTGTGACTTATAGGGCAAAAAATACGGTAGTTTCAAATGTGCTTTCAGTGTATTTTTCTGGGCGTTACTATAACTTGAACTAATGGTACAAATGATTTATCACCTATTTATTTCACCAGTTTCTCAATGGGGGGTCATTGAAATGTCAAAATATTAATATTTTTGTATTATCTGCAGCTTTCAGCAATTTCTGTGCTCAATTCCTTTCTGTTTTTTGTATTACTTTTGAAATAAATATTTCACTGAAACTTTAAGACTGCTTAGTCCACCATGTTATTTTCTTTGTTTCTGTTTGAACTGCTAATTCTCTTTCTCTTTTGTTCAATCTGCCCATTTCTAAAGGTCAGCTCTTGCAGCTTTGTACCCCCCCCCCCCCCTTCCCCGGCGCCTTTGTACCTCCACAGCTTTAACAATACAGTACTCACCAAAACATCTGAGCCTTTGTTGTGACAGTTTCATCTCCAGAAGCATTTAACAGGGACGGCTTTTTGAACTGCTTCATTTTATTAAAATAGGAGCTTCAGGGCTATTGATTTACAGTATTTATTTTTAATTAATTTGTTGTTATCTATCTAAAATTTCTACATTCTTCATGCATGAACTAATGTTTCAGGGGCCTCAAGTGTATTATTATTATTAATAATATTATTATTATTATTCATTTTTGCTTAACTTTTACTTGCATACAAGAAAAAATATTCATATACAGTAAAAGCATTACACAGTTTAAATTGATTAACTTAAAATCTGGATCTGGGTTTAAGATTGTTTTATTTTTTTCATTGAGGCAGCTATAATCTGTCAGTTTTTGTTCATTTCATCCCTGAATGTTAGAAAAAAATTAATGGCAGCTACAAAAACTGCACGGACCTCTGCAGTCTGATAAACATCAATGAATAAGATGGAGGCTGGTGTGTCTGTCACTTTGCTCCCTGTACATAGAAATGATACAAAGCATTGCCCATCTTTTGAGCTAATGTTTTAGAAATGTTTGGTATCTTTTTGCATCTATATCCATAATTTGATGTTTTTTTTATTCCTTTCCATTAAAAGGCAAAGGAGGATAATGGTGTTTGTGTTTTTGCGCATCAGTCTGTTAGCAAAATATCTCATGAACCACCTATTGGGTTGTAATCAAACTTGCACAAAGTATTTATTGCAGCTGCAAATCAGCTCAATGAATTCATCAAACACAAACATTGGTACAATTCAGTTAATTTTACAAATATTCTTCTAAAATTTAGTGTAGTTGTAGATGAGATTCAGCCACAACACAAGAACAAGTCATAATTTTATTTTGTTAATTTTAGGGTTTGACAAAACGGCTACAAAGTCTTGTCATCCCTCAACACAAGATAATATTAATCTAAAACTGGCATAACATGTGCCGCGATGCATCCCTTTAAGGGTTTCTACACCTTTAGTTTTTAATAATCTATGAAACGCATCCCTTAAGAATAACACAAAGTGATAATTTCCCTTAATCTTGACACATTTGCATCTCTTTTTTCTGCAGGATGCTTTAAGCCGCTCTCATTTCAGCCTACTTGCTGGATGATGGGAGAATTGGCAAATATACCTCAAAATTATTACTAAGGGCCGTGGAGGAGAGATAGAAGTTCTAACGTCACTTGGAGTCTTCTCATAGAAATAAAGCCAGAAAAGTCATTTCAAAGAAAGCGAGGACTGCCATGTGCCCTTGAGCTCCGAATCACACAGCCCTGGGTCTAAGTTCTCCTCTCCCTGAAGACGCAGCTCATTGATTTCTGTATAATCGCTACAAAACACCCAGTGGCTTAGAGATAATTCTTCTATCTGCTGTGGCACCTTGAAGCACCAATATCCAGGATGTTGCAGAAATATAGCGAGCGTGACTTTGAACGGGGAGGGGGTCAATAGAGAAGGCTGCCAATGTGACGGGAGGAAGTTATGGAAGTAAATATGTGTCGCTGACATTGTAATGTTTTATGTCCATATTTCATTTCTCGGTGTTAAAATATATTCAGAATACATTTTTAACAAAAATAAAATAATATAATTGTCATTATTTCTATATGTTTGAAATTTCATTTGTTATTTTCACTTCAAGCTAAAAATCCACACTACGGTAATTTTTCAAAGTGATCATATTTTCAATGGCGGTTTTTTAGTTTAACTTTTCAGTGATGAAAAATTTGGCACTTAAAAAACGTCATGGAGGCTAACGCTAACTCAACAGTGAGTTAAATGCTTTCATTTTTCTGTACTTTAAAAAAATAATAATTTTGCGTATTAAGTTTGAAACTACATAAAAGATATACAGGTAGTCCTCGACTTATGAACGGGTTCCGTACCTACAAACCGTTCGTAACTCGATTTTGCTGTAAGTCAGAACTCATTACACGTGGCGCCGCACCCGTTCGTAAGTCCAGACTTTTTTGCCATTAGTCGAGGAAATACATATAAAATGTATGCTAACGCTGCGCCGCACATTCGTTCTTAAGTCAGAGTTGCCTTAAGTCGAGGGCGCCTTAAGTCGAGGACTACATGTATTTTCTTTCCACTGTCATCAGTGGGCTGCTCAGGACAGAGATTCAGTGTACCCTGCTGGCCCTGTTCTTGTGATAGATGTTTTTAGCTGTTCCCTTCCTCAGGGGTCACCAAAGTGAAATAACTTGCATGAAGACTTGGCAATTGTTTTTACGCCGTATGCCCTTCCCAACACTACCACAGACCACCGAGCTACCACAGCCCTCTGTGTGGAGAAGAGAGCTGCCATTTAGGGGCCCAGGGGATCAGATGGTAGGGGTTAAGTGCCTTGCTCAAGCACCCAGAGTGTGGCAAACAAGGGTGGAGGCAGGTATGGGTGCATCACCTTTCCCAACTACATTTTCATGTTGTCAGTCCAGGGAGTTGAACTGGTGACCTTCCAATCACAGGCCCACCTTCTCTAAGCATTGTGCCACCGCTCTCCATTAGATAGATAACTTTTACTAACTGGTATTTTGTATTGTATGTGAATGTTTTCTACTGTGCCCTGATATACCATTTGTTTTGTTTATACAGTATAACTAAACTAATTGAACAAAAATCAAATATCAACAACAGAAAGCATGACGGTTGTTTTTCTCACTTGCTTGCCCACTCTCCACTGTTAGCCTTTCATGGTTACTTTACAATTTTGATTCCCTATCCTTAAACTGGAAACAACGAGATAAAGAGGAGACATGGAAGAAAATATCTGTCTTGTTCAACCCTTTTGGAACTTGTCTCTCTATGATACTTAAACTTAGACTAATCTCCCTCTCAGGTGATAATACCTCAAGATTCCTTTTATCATCTGTTGAGGTTCATGTGTGCAAATATTGTAAATAAACCCCTGAAACTTTTTCAGTGTGTTGTTTAATGGAATCAGTGAACTGAATTTATCCATCATCATATAAACTAATATCATCCATCCATCCATTCTCTTCCGCTTATCCGGGGTCAGGTCGCGGGGATAATAGCCTAAGTAAGGAGGCCCAGACTTCCCTCTCCCAAGCCACTTGGGCCAGCTTCTCCAGGGGAATCCAAAGGTGTTCCCAGGCCAGCCGAGAAACATAGGCCCTCCAGCGTGTCCTGGGTCTTCCTCTGGGTCTCCTCCCGGTGGGACATGCCCGAAACACCTCACCAGGGAGGCGT
>JARVGV010000673.1:6679443-6690939 GCA_031762435.1 Hypsolebias longignatus
AACCCTTCCCAGTACATACCCCGCCCCCCCCCCCCCCCCCCCACACACACACACATACACAAACACGCACACCTTTTCCGCCCTACTCCTTGCACAAGTCAGAACATGACAATTCCCATCTCACGAGGTTAGGTACATCCTGACCTTTTGGTTTCACAGTCCAGGACAGCCTGATGTTTCCTGGAGCAAGTTTCCATCTGAGCTAATCTAAAATGACCAGACTGGTTCTGAGACGCCTCTGTATGATGCTCAAAGTGTTATCTGTGGGTGAATTTTAGCCCTTCTTATTTTACAGGAAGAAAGAACGCGTACGTTTAAATCAAAGTTTAGGCCTGACCAGCTCAGCTGCTTTCTTATTTTATCTTCTGCCATGTTTCAAATTCCACTCCACAAACGATCTCATTAAGAAACATTTGCAAGCTTTGCTGACTCCCAGAGGCATAGATCAATAGCTGGTGGTATATTTAATGAAAATTAGGTTTTATTTGTCTGAGACCATTAAGTGTGAGCCAAATATAAATTTGGAGAGCTCGTGCCTTTTCACACAGCTTGGCACTTTCACAGCGTAATTAATTGGACAATGTGAATTAGCCATTAACTCTCATGGCAGTTGATTATCTATTTAAAACATACCGGTGTTAGAAAAATGTATGAATGAGTTTGTTCTTCTTTTTATTTGTCCACCCTAATTAGTTTCCCAGCAAAGCAAAAACTTTTTTTATTACAACTTCAGTTTATTTCACATCAATATGTAAAACTATTTGGTTAAAATAAAACCAATAAATCTTATAACAGCATGTCTCACAGCCGTTCCTCTATACGAGCAACGCTTCAGCTGCAGAAGTCAAAGAACGTGTAAACACATAAAAAGCATGAATAATTAATTTGTTTAAAAGGGTTAAGCTGCTGGTTCAACATGATCGTGCTGACTCAGCATTCATTTCAGGCCCGTCGGAGAATAAAAGTGAAATAGCAAACTGCAGCTGCAGTTTCAAAAATGCATCATTTTATTTGGCGCTTTGACAAACAAACACAAAGGAAGAACATGATCTTTATTATCTTTTTATTTACTGAAAAGGACTTTTGTCTAGTCCCTTCAATGACTTGTACACATAAAATAAATTATTTGACCACGCTTAAACAAATGTCTTTCCACGCTGAATAAATCCTCAGTACAGTTCATTGAAGTTTAAGACTCTCAGAAATAATTTTTAATTTGTTTATGCTCATTGTCCGTGTGAATTCTTGCATTTCATCTGACAGACATTTTTCTTTTTCTTTTTTTCAAATAAGCAATAAGGAAACATGAAAACCCTTCAAATTAATGAGCTTCAAACCTCTTTTTACCTTTGTCTTGTCAATATTGTTTTGTTTTTAATGTCTTTTATATAAAAGTATTGTGCCACTACATTTTGTGTTGAAGTCTCAGATGAAAATTGCTGTTCCCCTTGAAAATCACAGCTCTGCTTCTCTAGAGCACAGCATGGATGCTACGTCCCATTCTTGGAATATAACGTGCACACATCTCTTGATGGTAATTGCTCGTGTCTTGCGTTTGTGGATTTAAGTATTTAATTGTACCATGGAAGCGTCAGAAAGCTGTGACACACGGGGATGAAGACAACAGACATTTCATGGCTTTGCTTTTCTGCAGGATGACGTCCACAAATTCCCACATTTTTTACAATTATTGTTTCAGTCCCCCCCAAAAAACTGTTGCTGTGCATTAGAATGGACTTTAACCATTTTGGATTTTGTCTTTTGTAAATGGGTTTTACAATACATACCTATTTTTTATTATTATTAATGTTTTTAGAGACACATGCTCAAGTCTTCATGGTGGATAAACTGTGGACATCCACATATTAAAAAAAAACAGCATTGAACACGTCTTTAGAAGATGAAATCGTTAATTAGACGTTACTTCTATCATCTCATTAAATTATGCAGAATCCAAAATGTCAGTTTCAATGTTCAGAAACTGGATCTGCATTTGATGAGCTTCTGGAAAGCCTGCTTGAAGTCATCGTTGAAGGCCGTGTAGATGATGGGGTTAATCAGCGAGTTTAGGTACCCCAGCCAGGTGAAGAGATCAAAGAGCACAGAACTGAACCAGCACGTCGTGCATATAGCGTTCACGAGCGTACAGACAAAAAACGGGAGCCAGCAGACAATGAACGCACCCAGGATGATGCCCAACGTCTTGGTGGCTTTCCGTTCCCGTGCCGCGCACAGACGTTTCCTCTCCAGCACGCTGTCTGCCAGCTTCACTTTCACACTATTCATGAAGACAGGCGAGCCTCCTCCCCCACCACCACCTCCTGCACTGGCAGAGTGTAGGTGTGCATCCTGGTGGGAGGCAGAATTAAGAGAACAGAGAGAGGAGCCCGCAGAGGTCTGGATGAGCTGTGCGGTGGTGAATCTCTTCCCAGACGACGGAGTCTTAAAAATGCGAGATCGGGCGGCGACATAAATCCGTCCGTAGAGGATGATGAGAAGCACCGTGGGGACGTAGAAGGCGCCGAAGGTGGAATAAAGGGTGTAAGAGATCTTTTCTGTATTTACGACACAC
Organism: Hypsolebias longignatus; assembly: GCA_031762435.1. Lineage (NCBI taxonomy): Eukaryota > Metazoa > Chordata > Actinopteri > Cyprinodontiformes > Rivulidae > Hypsolebias > Hypsolebias longignatus. The sequence continues at coordinate 6,682,016 of JARVGV010000673.1, forward strand.
TCTTTCAGTTCTCCCTGCGCTTGGGCCTGCCGCCAGAAAAGTGGAGGCAGGGAAATAGAAATGGAGATCACCCATACCACCCCGACCATCATCCCTGCTCTGCGCACGGTGCGGTGCTTTGAGTACTCCAGCGCATCTGTGATGGCCCAGTAGCGGTCCAACGCAATAACACACAGGTGCAAAATGGAGGCCGTGCAGAAGGTGATGTCAGACGAGAGCCAGATGTCGCAAACGATCTGCCCCAGTGACCAGGTTTTGGTCACAGTGTACACAATGCTTATTGGCATAACCAGAATAGACACTAGCAAGTCTGTGATGGCCAGTGAACCTATCAGGAAGTTGGCAGGCGTGTGGAGCTTCCTGGTCAGAAAGATGGTGGCGATGACGAAGGCATTGGAGAGAGCAGTGGCCAGAGTGACGACGGCTAACAGAACATACAGGGAGATCTGGAGGCTGAGGAGTGTCCCCTCACTCCAAGGAGGATCTGAAGTGTTGTTAGCGGTGACGTTGTCCATGGTTTGTTCTCAGAGATTAGTCAGCTTCAGTCAATGGCTAATCTGACCATTTCACTTCTCCAGTATCTAATGGTTTCATTGGTGCGGTGGCAGGAAAGCCATGTCCTAATTTGTATTCGGCTCCAGAAATACAGGCCATCTCTTATTTCACCAAGTGGAGAGATCCATGATGGATGATTTGTTTCTATGTTCACTTTCATGAAGTTTTCACATGTGAAGTTTACTCATCATCTGTCTGACAACGATCCGAAGCCAAGAGTAGAGTTGAATGAATCGAAGTAGTTTGTGCATCCAGTATCCAAATGTCTACATTTTCTTTGGCAATTAAACACAAGCTTTTGCTAATGTGTTCAGCGAAGGCGTTTTATTCAGTTTCTCTGGGATGAATGTACTTTTCATAACTGCTCCTCTTCTGAGCATCGTCTGTTTCAGTTGTGGTGTCCACGGGGATTACAAGGCTTAGTCCAAGTTTAATCCAGCGCCCACCGAGGCATTTTATGTCCTGTGTGAAACAAATGAGAGAGAACAAAGGAGAGAAAAATATTAGTTATTCGTCTAATACCACAGTCTGCTTTTATACATTTTGTACACCAACACACACACAAACAAACAAACTACGTGACAACGCTCTTACATTCAGTGCAACAACTGCACCTGAGTCACCGGTAAACTAAGATCTGATCTGCAAAGGTATGAGTCTGAAAATCACCAACACCCACACATGTTCAAACAGTCGTATCTGTTTTGAGATGCAGAAGCAAAAAAGACAGTTTTTAGAAAAGTCAAACCCCAGCTCCTAACTCAAAGTCTTAACACAAGGCAAAATATGATAATGACATTCTTTCATGTAACTGGTACGTATCAATGTGTTTTACTAATAAAGTTAAGAACTTTTTTTTAACAGGATTACAACAAAAATGTTGAGGTAGAGACAGAACTTGACCAGTTTGCTTCCTCACCAGAATGCTATGACAAGGATGACATCCTTCAAAGTACAGTGAAAGAAACTGGAAATTAAATGTCTAATCATCTAAAATGACAACTCGTCTGGCTTCACATCTTTAAAGGGAGTTATTGTAGTTTTAACATGTCATAGTGTAAATGTTTATGAAGAATTCATACTATTGTGATCCATTTTTCTTCTGTGTTTTTTGGCATACTGTATTTCTCGTTCCACTATTTTTGTGCTATTTCAACGAATCATACAACGAAATGTTCAGCTCTTTCAGAAAAATCCTGCTATGACTTTTGGTATTGGCAGAACTTTAGCTTCTTGAACTATTTAAAATTTTCTGCCACTTACTTTCCCATAGAAAATGAATTGAGCTCATTTTACATCCTTCAGATCTTTAGATGTCTTTACAACCTACTGCTCCTTTCACATTTTGTTCTGGTTCAGCTTCTTTGTGCAAAATTAAACATTTTTTTCAGCTACATTCAGCTAATTTCAACAGTTTTTTTAAGCTATTTATTTTTTTATTTTTATTTTTATCCTTTTAGGTTCTTTCTGCTAACTACAAAATTTTGGTGCTTCTTCTAAATGATTTCTGCTCCTTTCAGTTTATTTATCCAAGTTTTAGCTTTTTCTGATATTTCAGCTACTATTTAGCTGTTTTAATGCTAATCTTAGCTAAATGCCCAGTTCCACATTTTTTGCACTCATTTCAACTTTTTTCAGCCTAATTCAGCAAAAAAATGTGCTCTCCACTTCCTTCTGATAATTTAAGCTTCTTTCTGCTGTTTTAGCTCTTTTCAGCTGATTGTTTTGCTATTTTCAGCTTTATTCAGATAATTTCCACTTTTTTGTGCTCATTTCTTCTTCTTTCAGCATAATTAGGCAAGTGTGTTCTTTTTGCTTTGTTCTACTATTTTAAGCTTGTTCTACCTTTTCAGCTAGCTTTTTAGCATTTTAGCTAATTTCAGCTATTTTTACATACATTCAAGTTTTTCATGTTAATTTATTCTACTTTCAACCTAATTAACTTCTGTATGCTAATTTCAGCTTGATATGCTCTTTTCATTTTTTTCTACTCTTTCAGCTACCATTTATCTCTTTTGATGCTAAGTTTAGCTTTTACGGCTTATTCCACATTTTTAAGCAAATTTCAGCTCTTTCCATGTCCATCTGGTTTAAGCTTCTTTCTGGCTTTTCAGTCACTGTTCAGCTTTTCTTTTTTTTTTTTTTTTTTTTTTTTTTTTTTCATTTGAGGAGTTTTTTTTAATTTTTTTTTTTTAGCTAATTTCCTATTTTGTACTCATTTCTGCTTATTTAAACCTAATTAAAAACAAACGTGTTCTTTTTGCTTTCTTCTACTAATTTAGGGTTGCTCTTCCATTTCAGATACAATTCAGCATGTCTAGCTAATTTCAGCTGTTTTTCATGAAGTTCTTCAGTTCAGCATAAAATGACCAAAAATACGGTAATACTCTGCGAAATTTAAAGCAATCTGAAATATTTTTATTCATGTACAGTCAAAGTAATAAAAGAATGTAACAACGTTTTATTGTTTGAATATTTTACTTCCACACATCAACATTGTTATGAATCAATGGGAAGCTGTGAACGAAAACAAACAGCTCAGTTTGCCAGAGTAATTAAAATGCTTCTCTTTTCACATTTAGCACATCCTTGTGCCAGAGCAACACGGGTGTCAAAGCAGAGAATATCTTTGTTCCTGATAAAACTGTGCAAATCACCCCCATTTCCAAAACTGTTGAGTGACTCCTGAGCTTTGGAGAAAGGTTACAGCAAAAAGACAAAATGACACTTCATTACATGAAAACAGTAGTTTTCCTTTAATGTGATGATTTGTCAATTGATCTTGCTAATTAATTGTTATTTTCATTATGGACTTGGACTGTGTTTTCTGAAATATTTAGACAGTATAATCCATGACCACTCTCATAGCTGAGCTCAAGTACCAAACATCGTGGTGAGAGATTTCATCTCCATAGTTTTCTCAGAGGTTCTCAATTTTATGGTTGAACATGCAGTGCTGAAAAATTTTCAGTTTCCCTCATTTTCTGTCAGTTTCCTCAGAGTCAGTCTCAGATAAGGTTCCAAAGATGCGATGTACCACAGAACTAGTTGCATTTGTAAGGACAGAAGTCAAACTTATCAGTGTTTCATCTCAACAGCAGAAACGAGAACGGTGAAGGAGCTGCGATCATGTAAACGCTGCAGTGCTCACGTTCAATGGCACATGACATGTTGGAAACGTGTTCTCTTCATGGATGAATCCTGGTTTCCACTGCACAGGGCAGATGGCAGACTGCATTTATGGCGTTGTGTGGGTGAGTGGTTTGCTGATGTCAACGTTGTGAATCGAGCGACCTGTGGGGGTGGTGGGGTTATGGTATGGGCAGGCGTATGCCATGGACAGTGAACGCAGGTGCATTTCATTGATGGCATTTTGAAAACACAGAGATACCATGAGGAGATCCTGAGGCCCGTTGTAGTGCCATTCATCCACGACCATCACCTCATGCTGCAGCATCATAATGCACAGCCACACGTTGCAAGGATCTGTACACAATCCCTGGAAGCTGAACACATCCCAGTTCTGGCATGGCCAGCACACTCACCGGACATGACACACACTGACCATGTTTGGGATGCTCTGAACCAGCGTGTATGACAGTGTGTTCCAGTTCTTGACAATATCCAGCAACTTCACAGCCACTGAAGAGGAGTGGACCAACATTCCACAGACCACAATCAACAACCTGATCAACTCTGTGGAGATGTTTGCACTGCATGAGGCAAACTGTGGACACACCAGGTCCTGACTGGTTTTCTGACCCTGTAAAGAAGTGCTCACAAACACAGATTTACACAAATGTGTGAACGATGTTTGAGAGAAAAAGACCTTTTGTGTCTTAGATGTTTTAGCTGATGAAAAAGGCAACAAAAACAAAAGTGATGCATTTATATTGTTGTTCAGTCTACAGTAATGTTCTCACAATATTAACAAAAAAGGTTGAATCATGTCATCTGGACTTCGTTTTTTTGTTAAAAAGAAACGTTTCGCCCCTCATCCAAGGGGCTTTGTCAATCTGAGGCCTAGCCATCTGGTATTACCCATAAGCCACCCTGACATGATTCAACCTTTTTTGTTGTTATATACCTGGATGACTGAGAAAACAAACTTTGTGTTTATAAAAAAATATTGTTAATATTAACCTCTGGCTGTTGCTCAATAAAACAAACTGGATGAGGAGACCATGGGCTATCTGCAGAATTATCTGCATGAGTGTTTTGACAACATTGTGATGAGTAAACCACAGAGAAACGCCACATCCACGGCCAAACTAACATCTAAACGCATGCGTTCAGAGAGCTCAACCAGCACGTCCACATCCCCAGAAAAAAAGCTTAACTGATGTCCTGGACTCCAGTGATAAGAAGCTAGCCAGCTTAGATGCCCGACAGACTCTGGTGGAGGTTCTCCACAAGGAATTTCAATCACAGAGGGAGTCTCTGGAGTTCAGCCAAGCTCAGGTGGCATCGCTCGCTGATGAGAACCAAACTCTGAGCGGAAACGTCAAATAACTCATCGAGAAGATGACACAGCTGTCCGGGTGTAGTGATAAACCTCCTTCGTCAACTTTGGCTCTGAAAACCTTCAGAAATGACAGAACACTGTTATCCAATTAATTTGAATCCAGGACACAAATTATCTCACCAAGTAGACTATTTTTGTCCTAATTCAAATAATCTAAAGAATAATCTTCTTTTTTTAATTATCATTATTATTTTCAATATTTTGATAATCTAAGGACTGTTTAATCCAAGGACAGGTCATCATGATCTTTTCAGTATTTTGTTTAAAAGTGTTAAGACAGTTAATCGGTTTAAATCATAAAACTGGCGTCTGTCTTCTTCTTTTTTTATGTGTAAGGATGGCTCCCTCTGCTGGCCCTTGTCTGTTCTCCTTGTGTTGCCTCTTGCCTGCTCTGTTTGTTTAATCATTTAGATCTGTGTTTAATCATTTAGTTAGTTCTTAGTTCTGTGTTTGTTTACTCATTCAGTTAGTTTCTTCAGCCCCTCTCTGTGTTAGTGGTATCAGTTCTCCTGTGTTTAGTTTAATCATTCATTAGTTTCCAGTCCTGCTTTGTGTTTCAGTTTAACCATTCAGTTAGTTCTCAGTTCTCATATCCTGTTCTGTGCTTCTAGTTTCATTATGCTTCTTGTTTCATCTTTGGTTTGTTCTCCTGCTTTGTCTGTGTACCTTGTTTGTCTTGATTGATTCCTCCTTGTGTTCCCAGCTGTTTGTAATCATGTTCTGCCTGCCTTGTCTGTGTGTATACATACCCTGTCTGCCGGTCTGTCCTTTGTCGTGTCATCGTTAGGTATGGTTTTGTCCTGCCCTGATCCTGCCTTGTTCATCTCACGTTGTAAGTGGTTTTGTCCTGCCCTGATCCTGCCTTGTTCATCTCACGTTGTAAGTTTATGCTGCCACATCAGCTATTTAATTTCTTGTTATGAAAGTATCTATTTTTGTACTCGCTGAGTCTGAGTGCCCTGCCTGCAACTATTGGGTTCGTACCTGCCTGAAAAACCCTGACAAATATAAAGTGAACTGTTTAAAGTGATCCTGTACTCTTCTAACACTACTGTTAAGTTAATATCTAGTAATGTGATTCTGTTCTACTATACTCTAAGGTTAGCTTAATATGTGAAAATTAAGACGTGTAATTTAGTGCACATCTAAACTACAATGTGAGACCTGTGTGTGTCATACTAACCATTCATGCCTCATGATCAAACAGTGATTTGAATAACATGATAAAACAGTGATTCTTGTAACTTATAAAAGACAGGTAAAAATCATGCAATAATCAAAAAAAGATAGATTTATATAAAAGACCTGCAAAAACATATAGTAGACTTAAACAGTTACCAGAATCCTTCATGGGCCATCCTTTTAATTTAGTAATGTTATTCTATGATGTTAGCGCTTAGTGTATTTTTAGTTGGTGTTTTTCTTAGTTCACATCTTAGATCTTAGTAATGTTTCCTTTTGCATTTTATTGTTAGATGTAACTGGGACCCTGTGTACATAATTTCATTTCATCACATGTACCACATGTGGTGCAAATGACAGTAAAGAATATCTGACTCTGACTGCTCTAACTACTCAGCCACAGCTGCCCCAGCTGTAGTAATCACCTCATTGTGATGCAGCTTGATGAGCAGGATGACTGATTTTTAAGTATCAAATGTTCACATAAATGAAAACATATTTAGGAGCTGCGAGTTCTGCCCTGCAGATTTTGTTTCACACAGAAATTTCAACGAGTTAAACTGTGATAGATATGAAGGATTACTGTTGGTTTGAAATTACATAAACCTTTGAAAATCTTGATCGCTGCTTTAACTTTGTTTTTTGTTTTTTTACTTAATTATTCTTTTTACAAACTAACTACTGAACAGTTATGTCTTCTTTTTAAATGTTTCAATAAGCTGGACTTCTGGTTTCAAACTTTTTTAATTTTGAGAGTTTTAAGAAATTTAACTGGTCTGAAAATGATGTGGTCATTTAGAAGAACAACTTGTTTGACTTTATAAAATTTCAGATACAATTCTTGACTAATCACAGCTAAATACTCAAAGCCAAACTCCCTAGAATCTCCCCTTTTGTTCTGCTGTGTGTTTAAAAGAAAATTAACATGAAGTTACTTGAGTTCTCACCAGAAACTCAACAAGCCCAACAAACTGCATCATAAGCACAAATATACAGGAGCGTTATCTGGACTTTTATGTGTTGGACAGGGAAATGAGGAAGAGATGAATGAAGGGAGAATTAGCATAAGACACAGGAATAATGACAGCTAGGAGACAAAAAAAAGTTTGACCTTATTTCTTGTTGGAGCAGCCCATTCTGGTGTGTGACGTCAGAAACACAAGCCAAATTCTCATCTCATTAAACAAACTCATTAACTCCTTTAATTGATGCCTCACATGAAGCCGCTGGCAGCAAACTGACTCACTGCTTCTTACACACACATCCACAAACAATACACCACACACACAGACACACAAATATAAAAACATGTACTTTTACATCTTCCCAAGAGACGCTGAAACTGGTACTGAAAGAGGTATATGAGACGAAAATGAAGTCTGATATAGCGTTAATAAAATGTAATTTGTCTTCTTTCAAACCCTTCCATTATGTCTGAGAAATTAAATTTCTTAAGATAAATTCAGATCCACTTAAAAAAAAAAATCAATAGATAATTGAGCTACAGTGCCTTTGTAATTTCCAAGGTCAAAAAGTAGCAACTCTGCAAATTTATTCAGGGCTTAAAAGTGGAAAAAATAAAAAGTGTGACCACCAGTTTTTGGTGTTTGATACAAACATGGGAGTTGCCTGAAAAGGACAAAAGAGCAATTTCATTAATTTATGCAGTGAGCAATGGATGGGACACAACTGACAGATGGTGTTAGATTAATATTTGGTGTGGTCATTTAGAAACAACTCCTCCTGCATCCTCCTGTCTTCAACTCTGTTTGGACACCAGAGCAATGGTGCAAAAAAGAAGCTTTCATGTTTGTTCTGCTGATGTGATCGTGGACTTCAGACGGAGCAACACCCCCCCCCCCCCTCCCCCAAGGAGCATTAAGTGTAGAACCACTAGACTGAGGAACAGCTTCTACCCTGAAGCTGTTAGACTCATGAATCCCTAACCATAATGCCACTTGATTGTTGGTATGTGCTGCTGATTATCCATGCTGCTGATTTATTTCATGATGTTGTGCTCATTCGTACTCATCCACTCACACAGACTCATGTTCATGCTGCTGTTCGGCGTATTGTTTTTGTTTGTGTACTACTAGGGCTTAGCATATTTTTAGTTTAACGTTTTTCATAGTTCATATCTTAGATGTTCTTACTGTTTTTCTTTACAATTTATACTTTTATTGGATGTAACTGGGACCCTGTGTACACAATTTCATTTCACCATATATACCACAAGTGGTGTGTATGACAAATTAGGTAAAGAAACTTTGACTTTGAAACAGTAAATAAGGATTTAAAATATAAACTAAGATATACACTAATCACTAATAGAGCAAAACAATACACCAAACAACAGCAGCATGAACATGAGTCCTTGTGGGCAGATGAGTATGAATCAATACAGCAGCATGAGATCAGCAGCATGAGATCAGCAGCACATATCAACAATCAAAGTTGCATTAGGTTTTTTTTTTTTTTTCACAGTGATTATTCTGATTAGAGATTCATGAGTCTAACAGCCTCAGGGTAGAAACTGTTCCTCAGTCTAGTGGTTCTACACTTGATGCTCCTCAACCTCCTTCCTTAGGGGAGCAGGGCAAAAAGTGTGTGTGCTGGGTGAGTGGGGTCCTTCATGATGCAGGTGGCTCTCTTCCTGCATCTG
>JARVGV010000673.1:6740510-6755918 GCA_031762435.1 Hypsolebias longignatus
TGTGTGTGTGTGTGTGTGTGTGTGTGTGTGTGTGTGTGTGTGTGTGTGTGTGTGTGTGTGTGTGTGTGTGAAACACTAACACCTGTTTGAGTGTCTCTTTGTGAGAATCTTGTTGTTAGTACTTTAGTTCTTATAATCAAACAATAAAAACACTAAAATATTAATGTCAAATAAATCTCCATTTATCTTTATTTTATTTTGCCCCAAACTCACAATGTTCTCTCTGTGAGAGAGTTTATCATAAATATCTGTAAGTCTGTATCTGTACGTTTAATCTATTTATAGATGTTTACAAATGTGGAACGACATGATTTTTACCTTAAGTACAAAATCATTGTAAGCGCATGGGTTTTATGTTTCATCTTCATTTATGTTAGGTTTTGTGAAAGTCAACATTACAGTATGTACGTGTTTGGAGAATAAGAATGTGTTTTTTTTATGCTTGTGAAAATGTTAAATTGTGAACCACCCCTAAGCCTTTCAATAATATACAGCATGGTCACTGGGTCTTCAGGCATGTTGCAATAGAATGTCCACAAATAGGCTAAAACATTATCACCCAGCTTTCAGTAAATACCCATAGAACACTGGGTTACCTAACGCAAACTGTTTTGTCCATTTATATTTCATTTGCCTGTCATTTTAGCAAAACATCTTTGGAGACAGTGGACAGATTAAGATGAAACTGTCAGAAAGTAATCACTGAACTACAACCAATTGACTTTCAGAGTCAATGCCATTAAAGATGGCCACCAACACTAAAACCAAAACGTCTATAACTCTGTCTTATTATTATTATTTTTACAGATTTTGAGCTAAAGTTTGAGAAGGTGGTAGCTGAAAGTGATTCACACCAGAGACTCTGAGCACCAGGCAACTTTAGCATGAAAGGCTACGGGAGATGTGCAGACATTTAAAGAATGGTAGATTTTATTGTGCACTCATTAACACAAAGTGATGACTTTAACAGGGACCAGTCATAAAATCAGAAGATTCACATAAATGGTGAAACCTGCACTTTGGATCTATTTAACATCGGCTCACGTTCTCCTCAGAAGTATTTTTCCTCCTTTGTTCATGAGATGTTTGGCATTTTGGGAGAAGTTGTCAAAGGTGACTTAATTAAAGCAGTTTATGGACTCCTCTGACGTCAGAGAGTAGAAATGGAGCTGCAGTTAGTTTTTGTATTTTCCTCCAGATGACGTCCTCTGAGTTCCCCGTTTGTTCGGCGTCAAGCCGCTGCCTTTGCATGACCTGTTTCAACACGAAGCTCACACGTACTCAACATTTCTATGATCTGTTTATTTATTTGGTGGTATTTTGTGATATTTGACAAACTTTTAAAAGAGTTGGATTTTTTTTTTTGTTTTTTTTTTTGTTATAAAAATGTCAAATAAGTAGAGCTTGTTTATTTATTTATTTATTTGTACTGTGATTCTCCGGAACAATATCTGCTGCAACATTTCTCATGGTTTGTGTATCGTGGATTAAAAACCCTGAGATGCAGGTCATAAAATGTTTTCCACAATTTTTTTTTCTAGATCTCGGAGCCACAGACGAGCTGGTTTATGCATCTGAGACTCAGCTCTGTTTTAGCTGATATACTGAGCATGCTTCCCTGTGTTTCTCCACCAGTTGAACTTTTCTTGTTTTTACTGAATGCTATTTGAAGACGGGTTCAAATTAATAAAACAAATTGTTGAAGGGTGAGTTGCTTGCTGATTCAGAAATGCACAGGGGTGATCCAGACAAACCATTGTCTGATTTTTTTTTTTTTAAAGTGTGCATATGTGTTTTGAACCTGTTGAACATGACTGTCGACGAGAGAGAGGGTGGACACCGGAGGAGAGGGCGGGCACCAGAAGCCATCTTAGCACCAATATAACTGTTTTTATTTCCACTTTGGAGTGGTGAATCAACCAAATTCAAGATGGCCACCACATCCAACTGAACTGAGGAACCACAAAAAATGTTATGAACCAGTCAAATGTACTGTTATTTAGCTAAATTAGTTTATTTCTTAATTTATTTAGACTTAAGATGATGGTGGTTAAGGTTTTACGAACTGACTGAGTTGAACCGACTGTTCACGGGATGACTGAATAATAATAAGATAACACAAGATTAACAAATTATTTTAGGATGACAAAACCAACAAGAGAAATAGCATTTCCTGTGGAAAATGTGGTGTGAATGTTGACTGCTAAATAATTTTGCTGAAAGCTGCTTAAAAATAAACCTAGAGTTTACTTCAAATGCATCAATAGCTAATAAAACTTGAAAGGTGAAGTAGCAGGAAGCATTAAAAAAGCTAAAGAAAACATCAACAAATGCAAGGAAAGGTTGAAATTTGGTTAAAAAGCTATAATGTGCAGAAAAGCAACTAGCAAAACTAAAATTTCAAAGTACAAGTAGAGAAAACCAGTAAAAAGGGAACAGAAGAAAAAATGCTAGCTAAGGGCTAGAAGAAGGGAAATATTAGCAATTAGCAAGAAAAAAGTAGCTTAAAACCAGAAGTAGACATTCTGTTGAGGAATAAAGAAAAGGCTAGCTTGAATTCATAAGTAGCAAAAGACAACTAAAGATAAAGAAAAATGCACTTTAAACTTAGCTTAGAAGTGGAAAAGTAGATGAGAAAAATCAAAATAGAAAAGCTCAAGTTATCAAAAAGAAGCTAAAAGGAATAAAGACAGCTAAAATGAGCACAGAAGAAGCAGAAACCAGCTCTGAGCTGTTCTACCACTACAGAAACTCTGGCACCACAACTTTAACAAACCTAAATTCTAATTTCACAAGAACGATTCAAGATATGAGAAACCTGAATCATTTGGTGATAGCTGGATGTCTTATTGTTTAAAAGTTGAACGGACTTTAGCTGGAAGTATGCTGAAATAGTTAAGTTCAAAAGCAGTTAGATGTTAAAGGATTTTACAGCTTCCTCATGTATTTTTCACTGAAAAAAAATGTTTAAAAGCAAAAATATTTCTAAAAGTTTAAAATGTATCAGTATTAAAAGTCATAGCAAGAGTCTTATGAGCTGAATGTTTTGATACCTTAATTGCTGAAATAGCAAAAGATAAAATAAAAAACCTGCAGGGTGAGTTAGATGCAAATGAAGGTACAGAAGACACTTAGACAGGATCTCTGTAATCAATGAATCAAACTTTATTTCAGACGCACATGGTCCATAGTAGAAAACAAAACAAAACAACAATAACAACAACCAAAAAAAAAACAAAAAAAAAACAAAGATAACACCAACAAGACACAATGAAAAATTGAATGTTCATCCATTGCCAAATAAATTAAGGTGCCAGTGATTCCACAGACTAGAAGAGAACCTAACCGAGCTTTGTGCAGGGTTGGTCAGAGTATAAATGATGCTATTTACAGAGTCTGTTAGCCCACACATACATCTGTACATAAGATTTCGAAGCACAGCAGCACAAGTTGGTACGTTGGCATTTACAAACATCTGACTGGCTCTACTCCATCGTGGCACCTTAAGCAGCATCCTCATGCCATCATTGTACACCACCTGAAGTTTATGCATACTGCTTTTTCTGTAATGCTGCCACAGATGTGCAGTATACATTGGAGTACAATAAAGAGTGCAGTTTTTACAGACACTGAGCACATAGAGAACTTCAGAAGAAGTTGTATTGCATACAACGCTGCCTGTAAATGTCCCTATCATCAGACAGGTCAGCCGTTATGTAATGTCCCAAGTATTTCCCCTCCTCACTGACTTGGAGGATGCTGCCAGACAGAGTGAAGTCAGGGAAAGATAATTTAGTGTCCTCTTTGCTCCTGACAATCATGATGTTACTCTTTTTTGCATTATATTTAATATCAAAGTCCAATCCATACTGAGAGCAAACCCTTAACAGTTGCTGCAGACCAGCACTATATGGACAAAATATTACAAGATCGTCAGCATACATTAAGTGGTTGATGGTTCTATTGCCAACCCAACAGTCAGTCCTGCATTGATTCAGCAGCTTAGATAAATCATCCATATACACGTTAAAAAAGCAAGGAGACAAAATGCTGCCTTGTCACACACCATTGCTCACATAAAAAGAAGATGATACAGATTTTCCCCATTTTATACACATAGACTGCTGAGCATACCGATACACTAAATTCTTAATAGATACTTGGGTACTCCTCTTTCATGCAATTTATAAAACAATTTTCCATGATTTACATGAACAAACGCTTTTGAGGCATCAGTAAAACTGTATGCTATCCCTTCAGTCCACCGCTGGTCTGGAAAGAGAGGGATGCAACTTTTCTATGAACAATAAAAGATACTGTATACTGATGAAGTTTTTTAAGTACTATATGTTCATTTATTACTCATTTATTTTTCCTTTGCATGTGTTGGAGTTGACAGTTTCATATACTGAAGGCAGAGAGAAGGCATCCAGTACATCATCAACAACAACAGGGAGGTGGAGAGAGAGCAGGTCAGGTAATGATCCAGATAAACTTGAAACAGTAATGGGCCCATAGCTCTGAGCCAGTTCAGAGCCAAGTCGTCACAAGTAAAACTTACAGCTTGTTTCAGATTTGAGAGATTGATTTTGGTACACAAGGTGACTTTTGGAAGATTCAACAAGAAAAGTGTCAATGGAGTGGTCACAACAAGAGCAAAGAGAAAGTAATCAATAACTCAGGCAAAGCAAAGGAAACTCCACTAGAATTCAAAGTTATATCAAGGTCCGGGCAAAGAGCAGTGTTACGCGGCCTTTTAACAGGTGCGTGATTGGGCAGTAATGTTTCTGATGAGCTCATTTGGTCCGAGGCAGGAGGTGACAGTGGTGCAGGCTGAGCAACGTCAGTCCCTGTGTCTGCACACAAACTCCACCTGGAGAGGAGGAAAGAAAGGAAAAAGTGAGAAAGGTGGTAAACACGGGAAGAGGACTGTTGGGACGGCCTGGAATAAAAGCCTACTTCAACTCAAAGATTAACTTTGTGATATTTGTCTAAATTCACATTTGCATGTTTACATGAAATCGTCCTTTTAAATTCAGATGTGTGAGGATTAAAGATAAATGTAAATCCAGCTCATTATCCTAATGCAGTAATGTATGTGTATTTTACTCTTATGCTATATGAAAGCAAATAGGAATCTGCAAGAGCTTATGCAAGAATAAATAAATATATATCTTCATTTTTTGCAATTAGAGCACAAATACATCCTGCTGTGTTGTTGATACTCACAGTCCTTTGAGAATAATTCTCATTTTTTTTAACTTGCTGCATGTATCTGAGGGCTGCAGCAAAATAAGACAGAAGGAAGAAAAAAAAATGAAACATTAATGTTTTCTGCTTCACAACCTCAGGTGAAGCAACATCGATATCCTCTGGGCTTGTGGAGCCTTGACCCACAAACGTGAAGATGAATGGAGCAGCTCATGACACAACCGCTGTTACTTTTCTTTGCACTGCAAGACAATCAAATGTTTGACTTCAGGTCTGTCAGTATAAACTGTCTGCATGTCTTGACCTTAACATTTACTGCAACTAGCTGCAAAATTCAACATTTTAGTCAATTCTCTGTCAGTGCTGTGTGATTATAAATTGAAATTAAAGTTTACTTTTAAATAACAGCAGGGGCTGAATGTTCATACACAGACACTAATGCAAAAAATAAGCTTTTTTTTAAACAATAAAGAGAAATTAATGTTTTTTAAAAGCAAGGTATAAAAAAGGATCAGCCATATCTGATAAAAATGTGTGGTTGTACGCTGAGGTTCATGACAATGTATCTGTAGAAGCGTAAAATTAATAACAGGTGAACCATGATTGAATTGTGAAGCCAAGAGGGATTCATGCTTCTAATTAATAATGACTAGTGACATTAAAATAATTAAAATGTTAAATCAACCACAAAATAATGTGTTTTGTGCTGCCTATACCCCTGAATTACCATTTGATCGTTTATAAATTCTCACAACAAGCATGTCCTTTAGAGGTGCATCTCTTTCTGCAACAAGTTGACCAGTCAATATGGATCGGTTGAACCCGTTAAATAACTCCTACAGGGCCTCGCTTCAAGCTGCTGCCACCACAGACAGTAATGAAATAGAACTTACAAAACAACTTTGTATGTTGCATCTTTTTAAAATACAACTCATGTAGGCGTTTCCAAAATAATATTTGTATTTTTCTCAAATGTTTCTTGAAAAATCTTAACGTTGACTTGACGGTAGCATCTCACTGGGGTGAAATCACGTGGCAAACAGCAGTCATCAGGGAGTGATCAGGGTAAAACAGGTTTATTTACAAGAACTATGACAATATTTTCCATCTCCATCCATTTTTTATTGCTTATCCATGTTCGATGCCCAGATTTTTTAACTCCTCCACCTGAGGCAAAAACTAATGAAAATATTAGATACCAAATCTTTGGCAGCACAGGAGGCATTGATTAGTTACAAGATTCAATTCAATTCAATTTATTTACAGTATTTTCCACCGTGCACGTCACACTGCCGCATAAGTTGCATCATTTCAAATATGTCTAATAAAGTGGAAAAAACATAAATACGTTGCTTCATCATATATGTCACATCTATTATGCGTCACCGCTTGCGCATCGTGTTTGTTATGTGTCACCACTGACAACCCAGAAATTTGGGCCTGTGTTGTGTCAAAAATCCATTGGCTGCCAAATGGTGGTCACAGGATAATGCATGTGAGTACTTTAACAAGAATTTACAAGATGAACACTTTAAAAACAATTATTTAATTTAATTAATTAACTGCTTTCAGATGCTTCCGTCAAACAGGCGTTACCAAGTCCCGCTGGCCCGAAGCTTATTTATAGGAAATCATCTGTACTTTTGTACCATCTGCAGTGATGTTCTTAAACAACGCTAAATAGACTCATCTTTTAACGGTAGTAACTAATGCTGATAATGTGTTTTTTATTATGTTTGTTGGCTCTTGTGTATGTATGATGAATGTAAAGCGTGTCGAAGGAGAATTTCTGCCATAATTGTGGAAGCCAATAAAATTAATCTTATTTGTTTGCTCAACATTATAGTAAAGATGTGTCTCAGTTTAACTTTTCCTTAATAAAAGAACTGTAACGTCAAATCAGCTGCATTTCAAAAGTATTCGCTGCTTCAGTGCTCTGGGAGCGCGCAGAGGGAGGAACTCAAGAAGGATGAATGCTGAGCATTTCCTCGAAATTTAATAAGATAAAAACTTTTTGTTTGCTCGAAATTATAGTAAATGTGTGTCTCAGTTTAACTTTTACTTAATAAAACAATTTCAGTGGTCAAATCAGTTGCATTTCACCGAGGCAGCGCAGTGAAATGAAGCTGATGACGATTGCTGCAGGCATGATCTCGGAGCTGGACGAAGGTGGCAGACTATGGCAAGCTGATTTTGTAATTAATAGCCACTTTTACCTATTACATGACAAATACTACTCGAGTGCCATCTAATGGCTGAAAATGGTAGTGTCCAATGCAACAAAGTTCATGCTCAATCATCCAGGTAACGAATCCAATAATTCTCAGTCAGTCATCTGGACAGTTTATTTTTTTTAATAGAGACATTTCGCCCTCTATCCAGGGGGTGGTGTTCAATATTTTCAGTCAAATTTATTGAAAAATGAACATGACTTAGCCAAAAATCGATTTATAAATATGGGGTGGGGGGGACACATAAGTCACAGTGCATGCAAATTATGCAAAAAACTGTGACTTATAGGCCTAAAAATACGGTATATAGAGACAATTCACAACAGAAGTCATCTCAGGGCACTGAACAGAAACATTCATATGAAAATAAGTTAATAACTTGATTTATTGGATGAATAGAAATGACCTCATTTAACACTTTAAATGCATGCTGTTGTCAGAATAACTGAAGAGTTCAAATTCTTCAGAATCAATCAATTCATCAATCAGTCCATTTTTCTCTTATGCAACTTGTGGGATGTTACAAGAGTAAATATTTAGACATGTGTCTGGATGTAGGTTAACCCATCCTCTTCTACAAGTGGCATATTTCTTTTTTATGTTTATGAAAACTAAAAGTCACCTGGAGGGATTGAATCTTTTTCTGATTCAAACCTAACTTTATCTGCTTTCATGTTTATGTTTTTTTTTTTATTAAATTTGAAGCCAGAGCTCTGAATAAAAAGACTTACTGACAGCAACATCAAACTTTGTGAAATGGTTTGAAGGTGATGCTTTCTTCTCTGCAATTGATCGGTCTCTGAATGTCAATGAAAGTTTGCAAACACTTTAATTACTTTTATTTATTTGTACACAAACTGCGATTGTGCTGCGTCCTTATCATTATCGCCTCAGCTCCTGCAAAACTCTGAAGCATTGTTGAAAGGCTGTCGATGTGGATGAGTTTTAATTGTGATTTTTTTTTTTACGTTGAAAATATAAGCGTTAATAAATCTTAACTTTTATATTGCATATACAGGTATATGTTGCACATTATATTATTTTATAGTACGTTTTTCTATCAGATCATGAAATTAATTTCATGCATGACTAAATGGATGTGTTGCACACTAGAATACTGAATACAGTAGTTTATACCACTGGGCTTGAGCTGTTTGGTGTCAGCACGTCGACTTCACTACTTTCTAAATACTTGTGCCTTATTGATTAAACAAGGTAAGTGACTCTGACTGTGGAAAACCTAGTGAGTTTCTTTTTGGATTACAAACTTATTGATCTTGAAAGCAATTTTCTTTGCTAAATACTGGACAAACTATTCACTTTTCAAGTGTGAAAATTGTGATAAAAAAATTAAAATAATTTTCACTATATAAGTCACAGTTTTCTGCATAAATTAGCATTCCTGTGACATACAGCGAAGCAACATATTTATGTTTTGTTCCCATATTTATAATCCAATTTGGGGCTGAGATATAACCATTTTCATTCATTCAGACATGGAAACTATTGAACACTACCATTTTCAACCTCTAGAGGGCCGTCAACTGACATGGCAAGCCAAGTGTCTCATTATTAGGTAAAAGTGGCTACTAATGAGACACTTGGCTTGCCATACAAAGCCACCTTGATCTCGCTCCAGAACTTCTGGAGCAAAAGTCAAATCAGCTGCATTTTATCACGCCGCTCAGCCGAAATGCAGCTGATTTGACCATTAAGTGCATTTATTAAGGAAAAGTTCAACTGAGACACACCTTTATTATAATTTCGAGCAAACAAATAATTGTTTTTAAATGTTAATCTTGTTAAATTCTTGTTAAAGTCCTCCTGTGCACGCTCCTGCGGCCACCATTTGACAGCCAATCAATTTTTGGCACAACACCGGCCCACATTTCAGGGTTGTCAGCGGTGACTCGTAGTAACAAACACGACGTGTCAGTGCTGATGCATAATAGATGCGACTTGTATGGCCAAGCAACATACGTATTTATGTTTGGGTTTTTTTCCACTTTATTAGACATTTTTGGACTGATGCAACTTATACAGCAGTGCAACGTGTACGGTGGCAAGTATGGTAAACTAAGAAACCCCAAAGGCAAAGTTTTGTTTACTGTATTACTCATCAATTTATTTTTGTTTCCCTAGTTGCAGAGGAAAAAGGGGGTTGGAAATACCCTCAGAGCTAGATAACTCTAAAATAACTGAGGTACCAACTTTCATTTTGGTCTGTGGCTGCATCTACGTGTTGTAAAATCCCCTACAGAAAAATGAGTTGCCACATTAAAACCTGAGACGGCCGTCCCTATACATATAGGTAAACCAGTTAACCGGATCATTTGAGGAAACTAAGCCTTCTAGTTTTTATATCGCTTAAAATTATACTTTTCTCCAGTGGCCAGGGCCACCACAGTGCCTGGTGGTGGATAAAATTATTGCTTCCTCTTCTCACCAGGATTGTCTTGCACCAAAAGCATTAAGGTACATTTGTATTGCCTGTTCAGTTGCAGTCCAGATAAACACTCATCTCGAAAACTACAAACATTCACTATTCAAATGCCTCGGCGAAGGAGGACATCAGCATACCTCTTCAGTTATCATTTTCTCTGCAAAGTGATGGGGAAAGAGAAAAGTGATCATGCCTTTTGAGTGTGTTGATGTTGAAAGATTTGCATGAGCATTTGCATCCCCCTGATGCTTGTATGCTTTTGCTGAGGAGTCAGAATAAACTACTGAAAGGTAAAGTGAGCCACATGGTTTGGGATTAAAAAAATAAATTAAAAAATTTTAAAAAAAGATTTCTAGAAGAGATGGTACTAGATATAGAATTTAAAATACAATGCAGAGTTTCCAACTCAGAAAACATGGACATCTGCATTTGCAGATTTATGCTGATGAGTCAAAAAGTCATCAATCATGCAAGCAAAGCTAAGAATCCATGTTTTAGCACAATGGGGCTTTTAGTAAAATGCTGACATCTAGATGGCAACACGCTCAGTAAACCCAGCATGTGTGATGTATAACAGGTATGAAGCATGAAACGCTTCAAACCTAGTGAAGGGTGACCATGTGTTCCTCCTTTCCAGGAGGAATTTTTATTTTTGAAGACCTTGAAATTTTGCTTATTGTGTGCATTAAAAGGGTTACCAAATGTCACACTTTTGGCATGCTGTCAGTCGTTAGAATGATTACATCTGAATGTAACGGGAAAATGCAGTTTACTATTCTTAGACTGCTGGAATTGCGCAACCAAGTCTGTGACAGGCTATTAGTGAGACTCACTCCTTTATTCCTGCTTTAACTGCTGTAGTTGTGTATTTTATTTCTGCTGTTGTCTTTTCTACAAGTTCATTACAAATGCAGCCCCAGGGTTACTGACCACAGCGTCCCCAAAGTGCGTGTTGGATGCACTTACACTACAGCAGCAATTATTCATTCATATTGAACAGAAACAAGAATGGTCAGGAGCTTTCTTAAAATAAATATCTATCCTTTTCTACGTCTGTTGCAGGTGAGCCGTCGCTTTTGACAGATTTACAGTCAAATGATTTGTACTGCTGCAGCTGTCGTGGGTAAAGTAATAAGCACAATGAAAGCTGCCAAACTTTTTAATATTATTTTACTGCTAGCAAAACTTGCTTGCTAAGGTCTAAAATGCATATCTTAAGTTTGGCTGTTTATTTTTAGCCATGATTTATTGACTTTGTGGCTGATACATTAGGACAGGAACAATTGCTATGACAATGAATAATAAGCAATAGCAATTACATATTTTTAAATGTTTTAAGGTTTAGTTTTAATGCACATTTCTGGAGTTTATACAGCTTATTCTTTATTTTACAGTCACGCAGTCATGTCCACTGCTGCTGACTGAGCAGCTTCTTTAGTTGAATTTCAACAACTTCATGAAACTAATTTCTCTACGGCTGATGGCTTTAATTGGCATGAATGTCCCAAATCTCACAGCAATAAAAAAATTAATTAACTTCCTTTTCAAGTGCAGCAAAAGGAAAATCAATAAATTTTCCAAACTTAAAAAAAAAAAATCAAGATAAACAATTCTTCAAATCAGATATTTATTACGTGTCAGTCTTGTGGGTTTTTGAATTGTTTTTGTCAGTGACACTTTTCTGCATCTTCACTGACAAAGTGGTACTGCAACAGTTCAATGCTGCTTCACTGGCTGCACTTGTGAAGGTGTGGGGTTAAATTGCATTTTCTGAGGTGAACCATAACTCAGCTTTCTTTCTGTTTACCAGGCTGGTTTGTTGAAAAAGGATCATTTCAGGGGCTGATGGTCACCTGGTTGTGAAAGTTTGCTGAGGGATTTGTATCTTGGACCACTGCGTTTGGTCTTCATTTCATGTATAAGTCGGGTCATAACATTTATTGGGGGCTTGTCCGGGATCTGAACCCAGGATTTCTTGCACCCAAAGTAAGTATCATCAAATAGACTATTTTAATAATGCAAAGAAGATGTTAAATAATATATTTTACATTGTGTAAATATAATAATCTGATGGTGTTGACAAGTAAAAAGTCCATTGAAGACCAGAGATTTATTTATTCCAGCTGACTATGTTAAATTCAGTTTAACTACCGTTTAAGATATTTTATACCCGTATTACAATGGTGAGTAGAAAAATAGAAATCAATTCTGTGTATTGAGTTCATTACCTAAACCTCAGCTATCTATGGATTAGCATCAGCCACACAAGAAGGTCAAAGTCTCAAGCTCAAATGTTTCGATGAGCTTTTTTTCCCCAAAACAAAACAATATCAAGTGGCCTTTTATCAGTAATGAACTCGTGTATGCTTGTATACAGCTGAGACAAAACTAATTCACAGTCCTCATCTCACTTTAATGCGGTGTGAAATTGAAGTAATGCATATTGACCTCCCACTCAGTTTTACTTCTCCCTAAAGTCTATCAGAGAAATAAGAAAATTAGACAGTTAGAGGGAAAAATGCGGTAAAAAAATTGTCCAGTTTGATTGCTTTCACATTGATGTTGACCTCCAGTCGCAAACACATTTACATAGATTATTTATACAGATCTGTGTACAGTCATTATTCCTGTTTAAATAGATGTTCATCTGTGGATATCTTGTTTATTGTGGGACTGTTGTACATATTGTGCTCACAGGTGGGGCTTTTATAGCTGCAGAGTGTGTGTATGTAAAACAAAGCTCATAAATGTGCCTCGTGTATCCAAGTAGGTGGAGGCAGATTGGTGAAGAGGGCCTAATTAGATGAATTCCTTAGTGCAGTTCAAATACAGGGAGGGTTAAAGTTATTAAGACTGCTCAAAGGCAGCAGTGGACGCAGGGATCACAGATCATGTGGGTACTACGCTCTGGTAGTTTTGTGTATTGAAATAAATGGTTGAAATGACCAGAAATCAGTGTGAGCCAGAGGTCAGGAGCAGCGTGGAGCAACATGTGGAGCAGGAGGAGAAGACCCTGTGGAGAGCTTCACTCAGATTCCTAGAAATCCTGATGTGG
The DNA here is from genome assembly GCA_031762435.1 of Hypsolebias longignatus. Lineage (NCBI taxonomy): Eukaryota > Metazoa > Chordata > Actinopteri > Cyprinodontiformes > Rivulidae > Hypsolebias > Hypsolebias longignatus. The sequence continues at coordinate 6,753,451 of JARVGV010000673.1, forward strand.
AGTAATAAGGAGGGCTGTTTTCTGCCGTCTGGTGCCTGAGAGAGAAAAGTATGAAGGGAAATAGCTAGAAGTGTGGACATCTTTAAATCTACATCTCCAGCTGGCTTTCAGCTTTTGGACATTACTTCACATGTTCTGCAGTTTTCCATCGATTTGTTAAAATCAGGTTGATTCCGAAGGGTAATCATTAAATGGTCATCCAATAATTACCATCTGACTATTTCATTTTGAAACTTTGATAGTGTGAACACTTTTATTCTGTTTTACCCTCCAGTTTTTTTTTTTAATCTCAAGCAACATTTATTTTTATTTTTCATTCAAGTTCATTTATCAGATATTTTTCTAACAGAACAAACAAATGAACCCAAACAGGCAGAAACATCATCGCTCCACCTTCTCCTTCAGAGATGGGAAGCTATTAGCAGGAGGACGATCACTTCTTTTATAAGTGTTTTAAAGGACGCATTACGTGTAAATCCCTTCTTGAAGCACAGTGACTCCAGAGAACCATCAGAGCTGGAGCCACAGATGTCAGGGCTCCAGTGGTTCCTCTGTCAGCACCATCCCGCAGCTGAAACACAAAGATGGCATTAAAAAAGCTTTGACTGCAGCTGACAATGCACTTTCTTTAAAAGCTGCAGTATTATCCCTTAAAGACAATGAACTAAATTCAACAAACAAGTACTAAAGAACTCCCCCTGAAAAGATTTAACGGTTTCAAACTTCTAATGATTCAGGATTGATTGTTTAAAAGTTGAAAGAATCTCCCTCTTTAGGTAACCACAGCTGTGTGTCAGCATCAGTTCATGTCAGATGCAGGATGCTCCACGCGGACATGTTTAAGAATATCCATTAAAAACATCTGCAGAAATCCTCCCCCTCAACATCTGGGTGGTCAACAAGTCCTAAACACTTCTGCAAATCTGATGAAATGCTTCCTTTAAATGACCTTTAGCAGGTGATGTTTAGGACTTTTAAATATTACAGTTGTGTGTGGTAAAGAAGAAGAAAATGAAAAAAAATGATGCTCAATTCAGCGGGTGGTTCAAATTCAGCCTCACATCAAAGGTTTACATAAGTCTGACCTAAGTTACCATGGGAACACATCTCTCCAGAATGACCCAGAACAATCAGTTTTTAGACCCTCTGGGTCAAGTGGAGTTGTCTGTTCATATCTCTCCTCCCTGCAGGTAGGGGGCAGCACAGTAAGTTTCTAAACAAACTTGCATGCTAAACACATTTCAACATTTTATCGCTTATTTTTAAATGTAGCTTGTGATAAAAAAAATTGGAGGGTGAAACAGAATAAAAGTGTTCACACTATTAAAGTTTCAAAAGTTCATGCTCAATAATCCAGGTACAAATCCAACAATATTCAGTCAGATCATCTGGATGGTCTTTTTTCTTGCTGAGACGTTTTGTCCTTCATCCAAAGGACTTCTTCAGTCTGAGGAGCCATCAAGCAACCTGGAGTCCCACGAATACCACACTCCTGGGGGATGGGGAGTGAGGTGGGGGAGAGGGCTGTCCCCAGAAACCATCTTATCACCAGCAAACAGTTTTTTTTCCCCACTATGGGAGTGTGGTATTTGTGGAAGTCCAGGTTGTTTGTGGCTCCTCAGACTGAAGAAGTCCTTCGGATGAAGGACAAAACATCTCAGCAAGAAAATAAACTGTTCAGATGACCTGACCCAACATTGCTTGACCATCAAAGATTTTATTTTTTTTATTTATTTATTTATTTATTTATTTATTTATTTATTTTGTAAACGGTAGAATATTTTACAACTTGACCTCCCAAAACTTGTTTTCTTTTCTTTTACTGGTACTCATTGGATTAATTACAAATACTGTATTTAGATTTTGTAGTTCTCTATTCTGTTTACTGCAAATTATTTAACTTATTTGTTTATTTATTTTACTTTAGTTGTACATCCCATAATGAGTATGTATAAGTAGCTCCTTCTTGTTGTTTTTCCTCTAAGTGAAGAAACGACATCGGAAGTGATTTCATCCACCCCACATTCAACAACGGCATAACCAGGAACTGAAAAATAGAGTGGTAAGTATTGGGTTGTCCTTCAACTGTGGAGTCTGGCAGAAAATAATCACTTTTTCACATTTTGATCCAAAACCTCAGCCCATATGACCTCTCTGTGTCAGTTTAGGCCGTAACGGGCGTATACCATGTCTGGGTTCTTCAGTTCCAGTTGGTGATCCGAGTCTGTTCTGCCATGTCAGCTTTGTTTTGTTAATAAAGTTTTAGTTTAATCTTCAAGCTTCTTGTGTGTTGAGTTTGAATTCTTGGGTTCACATTCTTCTGACACTGTGATACAACTTTATTGCCAAAATTCAAATTGAACTCTAAAGAAAAACTATAACACCAAATACACAAAGTTTGTTTTCTCAGTCATCCAGGTATATAACAACAAAAAAGGTTGAATCATGACATCTGGACTTCGTTTTTT
>JARVGV010000673.1:6854327-6865892 GCA_031762435.1 Hypsolebias longignatus
CATTACGCAGAAGGAAGGGGGGACTCAAGGGCGGGTGGGGGTGCCAACCACAGCCAGAACAAAGCCAGAGTCCTGAAGGTTAGACTTGAATAAATCCTGACGTAACTGACCTACCTGTATTTATAACCTTGTGCCTGGTCTTGTTTTTCCTCTATAACCACAAAAAAAGTTTGCAAGCACGGAGACAAAATAAAGTTAGAAACAACTCGTGAGAAAAACGTTAGAATTCAAAAGAAAAATTAGCAAAAAGGAAGCATGATTTTACAGTCACTCAAAGGTGCGAACATATTTGGGCACATTTCACAACACTATGAAAAAAATTAGATTCAAATATAAGATAAGACAGTTTTTCCTTTCACAACCACAGTCAACTTGCTGGTCTTGCATGATCTGATGAGAGGTTGGCACTAAATGTGTGAGATATTTTCAGAGATCATCTTGCACCTTATCTTTCAGCAGACATTAGCAGAAATGAACTGAGCTGTTAGAAGCTGCCCTCGTAGGTGAGTCAGTAAAGATTATACAATCATATATTAGACAGAGTTCATTTCTTTTTATGAAAAGAGCAGTCAGGCAGCCTTTCTGTCATCTCTGGATAGCCATAGCCATTTTAATCAAAACTTGTAAATGATGTTTTGCACAATTTTGTAAGTAGTGTTAGCACGTGTTCAGGATGACGCTCAGCTTCTACAGAAACAAATTATTGCTCAGTGTACTTTGTTTGTAAAAGTAGTGGAGTTATAATCACTTTTGTGTTTGCTAAGTTTGCTCTGCTGTGCGGGTCATCTCAAATAGAGTGACTTTAAATGGTTAATTAATTGTAGCTGTACCCAGTTATTACTTTCTGGAGGCTTCATTAAAAACTTTCCAGTGGTTCATGACATAATTTGCTAACAGACACACAACAAGATAAAAGCAAACACTTTCACATCCTTTTCGCCTTCTATGGAGGGGAATACAAATTGTGTAGCATTTTATCTTTTTTTTATTTCCAAGTTAGTTGTTTATGTCTAAACAGTTTAAAAAGAAGTACAGGTTTGCAAAGAAACCTGTGTTAAAGATATTCATGCTTTACAAATTTCTCAGTGACGTTCACCGCACTGTGTAAAAACACTTGTTTCACTTGTGCAATATGTTCACTCCCATTTATGTGCATATTTATTAGTAATAGTTTAATTTAAATAGTTTTTTGTGCATTTCTATGTTGATGTTGAAGTGATGTTTATTCTTAAATATGGGGCTGTCTAATTACACATGACTCTAAACTGTCCTTAAAAGTGAACTCTAAGCTCAAAAACATTTCTCAATCACATTAGCTATTTTCTGTCAAAAGTGTGGGGATGCTAGATGAGTGCAACTGAAGGATTTATTTTTGCATTAAAAATGACTCATTTGGAAAGATTTTAGTCACAAATTGAATTTTTATATATATTTTTTCTATTTCATCAGACAAAAGATCTGCACGGTGGAACAGTTTGTTATCCTGCAGGAAGAACGTTGCAGGATTGACTTATGCCTCGGCCTTTTAACATGCACTCCACATGCAGTTTTCTAAGGTTACTCCAGTTTCGTACCACAGTCCAACATCATTCATGTTGGAATAATTGGGGACTCTAAATTTCTCCTGGGTGTGAGTGAGAGAGTGAATGCTTGAATGTCTTGTTCATTTCCGTGTCCCTGTGATGGACTGGAGACCTGTCCTGGGTGAATCCTGCCTTTCACCCAATGACCTCTGAAGATGGTCACCAGCTTGCTGCAACCCTGAACAGGAACAATCAGGTAAAAGTGGTGATGAATGACAGATTAGTCAGGGACCTATTTGCAGCAGACAGCAGTCCAAACAATTTCAGTCTAAACAATCAAGGAAAAGCTACTAAGACAAAATCAAACTAACATCTACACAGATGAGCCCACTTGTGAGCTAACTTGCACCATTAAAGCAATTTAAAAACATTCAAGTAAATGCTGTAAAAGGCTGCAATACATTTCTTTTGTTTCAAATTTTGATTTAGACATGTTTTTCATCATGATGACAGGCCATGTGAGTGGCAGAGCTGCCACCTCTCCGTAAGAAGGTCACCAGTTGAATCACAGCTGGGGGTTGGGGGGGGGGCTTTCTTGGTGGAGTTTGTATGTTATCTCCGTGCATGCGTGGGTTTCCTCTGGGTACTCTGGTTTTCTCCCACAGACCAAAAACATGCATATTAGGCTGATTGGTGACTCTAAATGGTCCCTAGGTGTGTGAGAGAGAGAGTGAATGGTTGTTTGTCTCGTTTGTCTCTATGTGTCTCTGTGATGGACTGGAAACTGGTCCAGAATGTACCATGCCCCTTGCACATTGATGACTTAACATGGACACCTTGACCCCCATGACTTGAAACGGAAGAAGCTGGTGAAGAAGATGGATGGATGGATGGATGGATGGATGGATGGATGGATGGATGGATGGATGAACCATGTTCAGTGTGCAACATGCCCCAGGCTAGCTGAGGAAATACACAAGCAGTTTGGGTGCGGAATAATTTTTATTGGTTTTCCTATAATTTCAAATTTGATGCTGTAAGTGACAAAGAGCTTCAAGGTGGAGTTGTGAGTGCATCAAGGATCTGCTCTGAGCCCCTTCTTGTTTGCTTTCGCAATGAACCGACTAACTGTTGAGGTCAGGTAGGAATCGTCTTGGACTATGATGTTTGCAGATGACATTGTGATGGTGAGAACAGGGAGCAGGTGGAAGAGAACTTGGAGAGGTGGAGGTATGCACTTGAAAGAAGAGGAATGAAAGTCAGCCGTAGTAAGACAGAGTACATGTGTGAATGAGAGGGAGGCTGGTGGAACAGTGAGGCTACAAGGAGCAGAGGTCACAAAGGTGCAGGACTTCAGTTATTTAGGGTCACTGTTCAGGAAAATTGGGGAGTGTGGTAAAGATGTGAAAAGGAGAGTCCAAGCAGGATGGAGTGGATGAAGAAACGTTTCAGGAGTGATTTGCTACAAAAGGGTGTCAGCAAAGGTCAAGGGAAAAGTTTACAGGACAGTTGTGAGACCAGCTATATTGTATGGTCTGGAGACAGAGACATTGACAAAACAAACAAACATACAAAAAAAAAAAAAAACTGGAAGTGGCAAAAATGAAGATGCCAATGTTCTCTTTAGGAGTGACAAGGATGGATAAGATTAGGAATGAGATCATCTGAGGTACATCGCAGGTTGAACAACTGGGAGATAAAGAGGTCAGACTGAGATGGTCTGGACATGTCCAGAGGAGGGACAGTGGGTATATTTGTAGAAGGATTAGAAATGCAGCTGCCAGGAAAAAGACAGAGGAAATACATGGATGCAGTTAGAGAGGACATGAAGGTAGTAGGAGTGAGGACAGAGGATGCAGAGGACAGAGTGAGATGGAGGAGGATGACTCGCTGTGGCGACCCCTGAACAGGGAAAAGCCGAAAGAAGAAGAAGAAGAATTTTTTTGACGAGCTAATGAGCGTCATGCCACCAAAACATTTAGCCTCGTCACATCAGGGCACTCACAAATACCGGTAGTTGTCCAATACTGTACATGTCTCTCTTGTGGGGTGGGTCCTCGTGACTCAATGAGACTGCATGTATAAATAAAGATTAAAAATAATCTGACCAATGAAATTACCAAACAGGTCACAGTGGGGAGAGGGGGGGGGGAGATCTTTGTTGAAGTTAGCCATCTGTGGAGTTAGCGATCAGTGACTTCCTGGTAGGCTACTATACATATTTTTTATTTACTGTTACATTGATATGAAAATAAAATACTGTACAATTTTGTGTATGTTACCAGTACGCATTTAATTAAAAGTTAAAAAAAAACATGTGTAAATATCTCATGTTACTTTGTGGACACCCGCAGCTTATAGAAATTTAGATTATAAACTACTAACCTACATATTTACCATGCGTCTCCAAATTGGGATCTCAGATGTTATTGCAGAATCACAATCTGGCTACTTAAAAGGAAGATCAAGCCACAACAATACAATATTAGACTGTTGATGGACCTGACTGAATATAGAGAGATGATCCAGGACGATGGTTTTATTCTTTTCTTGGACTTTTACAAAACCTTCGACTCTGTGGAACACCAATTTTTATTCTCAGTTCTTGCATATTTAGGATTTGGAGAATAAAAAAATTAACAAGAGGTCTATATCAAAACATCAGTAGTTGTGTAATGCTACCTAGGCACCACAGATAGATTTAACATTAATATTGGTATTCCTCAAGGATGTCCTATCTCCCCATATCTTTTTATTTTAGCTGCAGAAATGTTAGCGATCTATCTTAAAAACTGTGCAGACATAGATAAATTAGACGTCTTTGGTACAGAATTAATTATTAGCCAGTTAGCAGATGACACTACTGTCTTCTTAAAAAAACCACAAGCAGGTTCCAATAATAATTGAGCAAATAAAATAAACTTAGAGACCTTAGGGCTAACACTTAAAAAAAAAAAAAAAAAAAAAAAAAAAGTAAACAAAGCCATTCATGACATGTCCCTAAAATAAATATCTAGTATTCCAATTAAATCTGAAATAAATTCTTAGGAACTGTTATAACCAAAAATCAAGAATCAACTTTTAACATTTGAAAACAAAATTAAAGAAGGTAAATCCAAACTTGACTTATGGCTCCAATGAGACCTTTCTATATTTGGATGAATTCACTTATCAAAAATGGAAATTTTGTCAAGATTAATATACTCTTGTAGCACTGCTGTCCCAAATACTGTAGTTTAATTAAGACCATCAATCAAATGAACATGAAGGTCATTTGGAGAAACAGACCACACTACCAAGAAAAAGTCACATGGTCAAAGAATATAAAGATGGTGGTCTGAAAGTAATTGATTTCGAGTGCCTTAACGGAACCCTTAAAATTAACTGGTTGAAATCCTGGATCAAAAATTCTGAATCACTTTGGTATTGTGTCCCCAATTATATACTGTACTGTATTTGACAAAATAGGTGGTCTAAAACTACTACTTCTAGCTGATTTCAATATACAGTACATAAATTGCCCATCAAATTATCAGAGTTCCATAAACAAGTGTTATTATACAGTACTTGAAAATGCTCAACGTACATAATTACTCACCACACTCCACTATCAAATGGAATAACAGATTTGTACTATGTCGAAATACAGTATATCATTATTTTACAAAGATTGGATGGAGAAGAACATTTGATCTGATGCTAATGGTTACATGTTTATGAACAATTCTGTGCAAAGTATAAATTCTATCCCCCTAAAATTGAATTTACGAGATTACTTAAAAAAAAACGTTTTGTCTTCCATTCAGAAGACTTCATCAGTCTGTGGCCTGCCAACTAGAGCGTAGCTTCATTGTTGTGTTTCAAGCCAACCTCCTGTTGGAATCTCAGAAGCCGGCTTATAACATGTGCAAAAGGACCTATCTGTCCAAAACAATCATCATGATTAACAATCAAATGTTTTGGGCCAGAGGGCTGACATACTACTCACAACCTGCGGACACCAAGGCCAAAATGGTTCAGAAAAAAAAGGTGTCCTCATGAGGAAGAAACCTCCAGCAGAACCAGACTGACAAGAACTGGGCTTTGGATCAGCACACACTGAACACCAGGAATGGTTTAAACGGTTTATTAGAAAACCGCTGCTTGGTGCTAATGACTAGCAGTTAACCTGTCAGATCATACTTTATTAACAGCTTCATCATGAACCTACGGTTCCTAAGTGGGTCTCTTGGACAATACGCATGCACTATTGTGTAAATACACAATATCATGTGTAAATTAAAACAATGTACTGTACTTGCGGTCCAGAAAATGTATTGCACACTGAAAATTATATCAATACACAATAATGCACCAAGACATTGTACTGACTTGCTTTTTTTCTTATCTTGTAGAGTATAATAAACGGACGGCTCCTCTAAACGTCACGGATTTCTCGCAGATTGTGCATGCATGTATTAACCACATGAATGCACATGTATGCAGAATGGACAGAACACCGGGTCCAAGGAGGAATCCGATCTGTTAAGACAGAGGTTAGCGAACAGGTCTTGGCTGAGGAGGGTCTGTGAGTCACTGTGGCTGTTACTAACCTTCTCAGTCTGCAGAGCAAGACACACTGTTGTTGGGCTGGTGAGGATGATGTCACTTGTGGTGCAGGTGCAGCAACAGCAGTGCAGACAGGTGCTGTACGTGGTCCATTAGGAGATGATCCAAAAGTGGGGTGTGTTAGTCAAAGCAGGGGTCATACACAGGTTAACTGAAAACAGAAACCAGAGCCAAGACGTGATCCATGAGGCATAGCCGGAGAGGAGAGAGGCAGAGTTGGTACCATGGTCAGAATGCAGAATCCAGATCCAAAAAGGGGCAGGCAAGGCGAAGAGTCAGTGGTACAGGCAAGGGGTCAAAACGAGGCAAGGATACAAGACTGTGGCAGGTACGCTGGAAATCTATTGGCTGAGAGTTTTCAATAATCTGGCACTGGAAGACTGAGGAGCTGAGACTTAAGTAGAGCACAGAGCAGGTGGAACTGATAGCTGATCAGTGACAGAGCAGAGGAGGCGCAGGAGCTGAGGATGGGTGACAGGCATTACAGAACTGAACATGAAAACTAGAAGAAACTGTGGGATGCAGGGACAACAACGTGACAGGCTCAGGACAAGTGGCCATCTGCTTTGACTGGCTGGGTTTGAGAGGAACAGGAAGGAGGAACGGATACACAATGGCAGGTCAAGAATCATGTCAAGATATAAATAATATAAACTGAAAACTATTCAATTTTAACAATTCATTTTAAGAAATGAGGTTAATTTGTCCTCTAGTAGTCTAAGCTTATAGCAGCAACAAGCCAACCCTAACTACAGTATAGGATTTATCAAAAAGGAATGTTTTAATCCCAGTCTTCAAACTGGACAATGTGTCAGCCTCATGGACAGAAACTGGATGTTGGTTCCACAAGAGAGGAGCCTGAGAACTGAAAGATCTTCCTCCCATTCTGCTTTTGGAAAATCTATACCACAAAACATCTGAGAGTGAAGTGCTCTGTTAGGAAAATATGGAACAATAAGATCTGTAATATAGGATTGCTGAGAGCTTTTAGAAATATGATTTTAAATTCAATTCTGGATTTGCCAGGGAGCTAATGGAGAAGCTAAAACTGGAGCTATGATCTCTTCTATACTGTAATTCCAGTTAACTCTTGACAGCAGCACTTTGGATTAAGTGAAGACTTTGGACACCCAGATAATAAACCAATGCAATGGTAAGCATACATGATAGAAGCATGAAGCCGTTTTTAATAAGGAAAGATGAAGTACATATAAAGAGGTTATTAGAAGACATGTTTTATTAGAATTGTACTGCACATTTGTGGATGTGCTGTGATCAATCTTTAGAAATATTCCTGTATGTGTAGTGATTTAAAAGTCGGTCATGCTGCCCTCGAAGAGAAAATGCCAATACAGAATTGTTGGTTTTCTTGCTGCCTTTCGGACAAGTTTTGTTTAAAAGGCAATTTCTTACAATCCTAGGTTAGACACATTCTGCTGCCTGGAACGGTTTTGTCCCTGGAATGTTTGGCGCAGCATTTCTTTTGTAATAATAAAAAAGGCAAGCAAGGTCTTTCTGGTGGTTTTCCTTCTATGTGACGATCAGATACAGCACGCACGCACGCACACACACACAGAGACAGAGAAAAATGTTACGGTATCTCATAGATAGCCACTTTATTCAAATCCATTTTCAACTGCTTACCTTTAATCAAACAGGAAGATAAACGGAAAAAATAGCTAAATAAAATCATACAGGTTTGGCATAGAATATTTCAATGTCAAGCTTATTTTGACATTTGCATTAAAAACTTTTACGCTTTCTTGTTGCGTGAACTTAGGAGCCATCAAGTCCCACGAAGCTTGGCATTCACCAAACAGAAAGGTCCATCTGAAGCTCAAACCCTCCAACTTTTCTGATGTTGATTATGTTAAACTTGTGCATGTAACTTTTAACATCTGGTTTATTACTACTGCACACAATGAGCCTGTTGTGTAATTACACAAATACATGCAGGATCAGACTATGTGGTTGGGACTTCCTGATCCAGAACAATCAGATTTAAATACCTCCATCACAGCTAACTGAAATACAACCATTCTTGTCACCACCAGTCTTTGCCTATGTGGAACTGTGACAATAACAAATAACTGAAGTGTGAATCGTTTTCTTTATGCTCTTGTTCTGGATGTAGTTGGTTCATGCTTTAAAGTGGGCGGCTTTCCATCAGTTCATGTCCTCTTCCACAGGCTGTGTCGTCACGTGAACAGCTTTCGGAGGGATGTAGGAGCCCATGCCTGCAGCTCTCTCTGCCTCTGCCTGAGTGTAGGGCTCCTCTCTGAGCTGCTTCAACCTGGTGCAAAGAGGGAGGCAACGGTTCAAATCCTCTCCAGCATGAATGTTTTTCCCCCTAGTTGTGGTGCTGAGTGAATAGTGTTGTACCTTTTTTTGTGCATTTTAGTTTTGAAGTGCTCTTTCAAAGTTCTCATGTCGACAAAGTATCTCCTAAAAGACATCAAGAGAGAATTACAAAGTCACCTACAACACACTTTTCAGCATTATTTTCCATTTTAAGTAGCTTTTACTGTTCTGATGTAACATTTATGGGCATCAAACTCAAAATTAAGGTGGTAAAAAATAAAAAAAAGTCAAATAATCTAGCATTCAGTCAAGCTTAATTCTATTTAACACATTTGACACAATTCAAATGCAATTTTAAACGTCTTACAGAAAACATAGCTTTCTTATAGGATGAAGCTGTGGACTCTGCTCAGATCCTGCAGCAGGATGCTCCACAGGTCCACAAAGGCAAAGAGGTTGTCTTGGTTCATAAACCAGAACCATCTGTCTGACATGGACTGGTGCATTAAAAAAACAGTAAAATTATTTTGAAATCCCAAAATTAAAAGGGAACCATTATAAAACCTTTAGAATAGGACTAATGTGAACTGCTTGAAGGAATGCATCTCTCCCACCATGTTTCACACCAGAACTTTAGATCAAGCTCTTTTATCTTGAAAAATGATGAAGCTGTTTTGGTCAAATCTTGAAATAATCCCATGCAGAATCAGGACAATGTCAAGCCAAGAGTATGTGTTGTGAATGACGTATCTACAGCCACGTCAACATCTGAAAAACCGACTGAATTTGAAATCTCAGGGGACGGCCCTCTCGCCGTTTCTGTTCACCCTCTACACCTAGGACTTCAAGTACAACTCACAATCCTGCATCTGCAGAAGTTCTCAGATGACTCTGCCATTGTGGACAGCATCACTGGTGACCAGCAAGCAGAATACAGAGGTGTCAAGTCAGTTTATCTTTATAGCACCTTCTAAGACAGGACCTGTTATCAATGTGCTTAACAAAAAGATCACAGCATCAAATAAAAATAAAAGGATGTGATCACAGCATCAGGAATAAAAGCATAAAAACACGAAACATAATTAGAAACAATGAAATACCAAATCATATCGCCCTGTGTTGAATGCCATTGAATACAGGTGTGTTTTGAGGAGAGTTTTAAAAGCAGAGACTGGAGTGGCATGACTGAAAAGGTTCAGTCTCCTCTGAGCTTCAGCCTGGTTTTTGGTAGCACCAAAAGCAGCAGGTCCAATGATCTCAAAACCCGAGAAGGAGCATCAGTATGAAGAAAGTCAGAGAGGTATGAGGGTGCAAAGCCTTTAACACCCTTGAATGTCAGCAGGATAATTTTAAAATCAATTCTGATATGCACAGGGAGCCAGTGAGGGGAGGACAGAACCAGTGAAATGTGCTCAACCTGCAAGCTCCTGTTAAGAGCTGAGCTGCAACATTTTGGACGAGCTGGAGACGTGAAAGAGAAGTCTGACTGACACCAGCATAAAGTGAGTTACAGTAGTTCAGCTGGGTTGAAATGAATGAGTGGACTAATTTTTCAAGGTGTGGTGGACAGAACCACCTGCAACTTAACGTTGGAAAAACTAAAGAGCTGCAGGTGGACTACAGGAATAAAACCAGTCCCCCCAACACTGTCAACATCAAGGGTACTAAGGTGGACACTGTGGACTACTACAAGTACCTGGGGGTCCACCTAGACAATAAACTGGACTGGAGAGCTAACACCAACGCCCTCTATAAGAAAGGGCAGTTACCTGTTTCTTCTGAGGAGACTCAGGTCATTTAATGTCTGCAGGACCATGCTGCAGATGTTTTACCATTTGGTGGTCTCCAGCATCTTTGGTGTGCTGGGACAGCAGGGTGAAGAAAGCTGATGCCAACATACTCGATAAAGTCATCAAGAGAGCTGGTTCAGGTCTGGGAGTGGACCTGCAGTCTCTCACAGAGGTGTCTGAGCAGAGGATGCTGAGGAACCTGCTCCAGATCCTGAACAACACGTCACACCCCCTGCATGACACCCTGGACTCAGCACCTTCAGTCGTAGACTGAGACCACCGAGGTGCTCCACAGAACGCCACAGGAAGTCCTTCCTCCCTGTGGCTATCAAACTTTTCAACTCCTCCCCCTCTTCTGCACACAGGACAATAAAATTAATCCTGCACCACAATAAACTTTTTAATGTTTCAGTCTGCACCTGACCTGCTTTAGACCTTTATTGTTGGTATTTTTATATTAATTGATTTTTTTTTTATATCTTGTGATTCTTGTGTATGTTCCTTTGTACTGAAACTCTGGCACAACAATTTCCTGCAGCATCAATAAAGTTATATCTTATCTTATAACTATTTATTTTAAGTTGATAAGAATAGTCGACCATCTTGAATCAGGTTGATCCTAAAGCTGAAGTTGTAGATGTACTTTCTGCAGTTTCATTACAATTCATCCAGTGGTTCATGAAATACTTTGCTAACAGACAAACAGGGTTAAAAACACAGTACAATAGTATACAGTAATGTGTAATAATGAAGCCTACGCGCAGTGTAGGCAGTAGTGCTGTGCACATCCCGTCACGTCGTAGTCCACCTCCTGATGCAGCAGTTTGGCAGATGTCTCTGGCTTCATGTCCGAGTGGATCTGGTCCAGGTCTTTCGTTCTTCTCTTCGTCTTCCATTTCTTCGCGATGTTCTTCAGCTTGTCATTCTTGTGATTTCCTGTTTGTTTGGACTTCCCCATGATGGTAAGTACGGCAGGCCTGGAGGAAGCGCAAGCAAGAACTTTACTTCGACTTTACATAAAACTGCTCGTCAACACTACTTTACGGCAATGTCGCAAAGTCAAACCTTACTGGGTATAATTTTTGTTTTTATTAAATATTTGCTGGTTGTCTTAAAGCTAATTTACTCCTTAAACACTGCTATACTTTTTGGCGTACCTACCTTCTACACGTGACATACACACAGGATATAACACAAGTACTTCCGGGTCAGATATGATGTTCACCTTCTCAGCTGTAGGGAGTGCCAAATATTTAAAAAACTAATCCAGCCGCAAAACTGATCAAATTATTTCTGATAATAATAATACTGTAATAATACGTAAAATAAATAAATTATATATA
>JARVGV010000673.1:7020231-7034022 GCA_031762435.1 Hypsolebias longignatus
GTGTGTGTGTGTGTGTGTGTGTGTGTGTGTGTGTGTGTGTGTGTGTGTGTGTGTGTGTGTGTGTGTGTGCGTGTGTAAGTGTTGAAGTGTTTTATGAACCAATGAACAGATTTTAATGAAACTCCTCAGAAGGCATCTTTGGATGCACATCTACAAATTCTGATAATTTGACAACAATCCAATTCAAGATGGCCACCAGAGCCAAGTGGCCTAACAAACACAAAAGTGTCATTAAATCTGTTGACCTGACAGGTGGCTAATATTTTGTATGACAGTAGCTGAATCTCATCTCTAATAAACATTTGGAACAATATTTTTTGTTTACAGGTGTCTGTCACTTTTGGAGTTAGTCTGTCTGTTAGAAAAATATTTCCTTAACAAGTAAACAGATTTTTATGAAACTCTAACAAACTAACCCTTGTATGAACCCTACCCTTGTAGGAACAACTTCTACCCTGAAGATGTTAGACTCATAAATCCCTAACCAGGATAATCACTGTGATGTTATTTTAATGGGTGGTATGTGACTTATCTGTGCTGCTGATTATCCATGCTGCTGATCTCTTGCCTTTAAGCTGCTGCATTCACACCCATGTGCTCACTATGACTCATGTTCAGGCTGCTGTTTAATATATTGTATTATTTTACATTATTTTGGTGTTTAGCATATAATCTTAGATCCTTGTACACTGTTTCTTTTTATATTTTTGCTATTTTTGGGTGTAACTGGGACCTTGAGTACACAGTTTCATTCCACCTCATGTGCCACATGTGATGCAAATAACAATGGAACGAGCTGCCTTTGCACGTCAGACAAATTGACTCACTTCCTGTTTTTAAATCTGCTCTGAAGACGCATTTTTTTTCTCTTTGGCTTTTAACACAGCTTGACATGTTGGTTTTACTGTTTGTTAAGTTATTTGTTTTATAGTTTTTACTGTTTGCTGTTTTGATCTGGTAGTTCATTACGTTTATGGTATTTGTTGAGTTTATTGTTTTTATGCTTGTATGTGTTAGTGTACAGCACTTTGGCCAACGGTGTTGTTTTAAAGTGCTTTAGAAATAAAGTTTTATTGTATTGTATTGTATTAATGAGACACTTGGCTTGCCATAAGCTTGAGGGCCCTCTAGTGGCTGCAAATCGTAATGTTTAATATTTTTCACGTCAGAACAAATTAAATTGTCATATCTCAGCCAAAGATTGGGTTATAAATATGTGAACAAACTTAAATTAGTCACTTCAGTGTATTAGTCGCAGGACTTGCAAATTTATGCAAAAAGGTGTGACTTAAACGCTGGCAAATACAGTACTCTGAATCTAAAGGGCGAGGAAAAAAACAGCAGCAAAAACCACAAATGGACAGAAAGAAAGTGGTGATTCACCGGGAATGGACGTCTCTGCCCCTTTAGAGCGTCCACAGCCTTCTCCAGACCGTCCCCCGTGATGGAGTTGGCAGAAACGTCCAGCAGCCGAAGTCTAGGCATGGTGATCGCCGTGGCAACCAGCTCAGGGAAAAGGTCATCTGGGAGCCGGTTGCCGGAGATGCGCAGCTCGGTGAGGTTGGCCTGAAGTTTGAGGGCGCGCAGGAGCGGGTTGAGGGAGGAGGGGGCCAAACTGAGGCTGCACACCACCACGGACGAGCTCCCGTCCTGCACCTCGCACAGCCGGGTGACACGTTTGTTCTCGTCTGCGCCGAGACACAGGCACACCCCGTTACAAGAGCAACAAGACGGAGAATTGTGCCAGTTTGTTTGAGGTGCTCACCCACAGCCAGGCTCTGACACGCCTTCTTGTAGCGCTCAGGGAGAGGGGGCAGATCCCAGGAGCAAACTTCAGCCAGAACCTGGAACACAAAACAAAATCAAGAAAAACAGCAAATATCCAACAAAACCAGCACCGGTTTTTTTTTAGAAGCAGAGCTTTAACACTCGTGTAAAGGCCTCTCAGGTCATGGTCAACCCTCACCTCTTCATTGGTGTGCAGCACAGACAGCAGCAGGTCCTGCGGAGACAGCAGAGCTCCTTCCTTCTGCAGCGAGAGACGAGGCAGGAGGCCACACTTCTGGTAGTAACGCTGAGCTGCCTGCTCGCACAGCCACGACACCGTGCACGAGTCCGCCTCACTAAAACACGACACCAGCAGACACAAGCCGCTAACACTCCGGCACAGCTTAGCCCCAATGCGAGTTTCAGTGAAGTCATCCACCAACCTCTGTGGAACCGGGATGAGGAACACATCTTCCTGCACTCTGACTCTTATCCTGATTGGTGGAGGAAGAGACGACGGCACGGGAGCAACTGGAGCCTGAGCTGAAGGCTGAAATTACAAAACAGTGTTGGCAACATCTCTTTCAAGCAACACTCCAATTATAACACAATAAAAACAGGCCTTCCAACCTGAAAGTGCCTCTGTGGAGGCGTATCAGGCCTCGTGTCGTCGTCTGTGACGGTGGGGCTGTGTGACCTGCTGACCTCTCGCCTCCCTAACCGCACCATGCCTGGTGCCTGAGTTATTTTCACCTGATGAGGCTTCAGAGAGCCGTTCTTCCTCTGAGAGAGACCCCCACTGAACGAGGGCGTAGCGCTCACTGCAGACCCTTGAAAACGATAACATTTTAAAGAAGTTAAATAAAGACAGAATGTAAATAAATAAGAATTAAAAATCATCACCTCTGCAGGACGTGTCTGTGCCGAACTGCTTCATATGACTTCTTGCAGCGAAAGACGAAGCAGTCTCCTCGCCCTGGGATTTACTGTTTTCAACTCGACTCCTCTTTTTCTTCGGCTGCATCTCCCCCAAGTCATCATCCAACCAGTCGTCAGCCAGATACTGGTCCTCTGGAACCAGCGCAGACTTGCTGCTGGCTGGAGCAGCAGGGGTGCTGGAGAACGGAGGCTGTGAGGAACCCTGGAGACGGGTCTTGGCGCTGCCTAAGCTGCGAATGGCATCGTGGTACTCTTCTCGTACGAACACAGAAGCTGACGGGGGCTCCCGGATGCTTTCTCGGCTCGAGCTGGGGGATGAAGCAGGTTCCTTGGTTTGGGGAACGTCCCTTTGACTCGGGGCTGCTGGGAAAGCATGTCGAGGACGGACCGGATGAAGAGGACTGACCGACCGGTCAGAGTCACTCTCATCTGAGCTGCTGTTAGTCTGAAACACAGATAAAACATCTGAGCTACACTGAACCGAACAACTGAAAATCAGTTCAGTACAAGATGATTTCAACACACGCAGCACTTTGAGACATTACCCCGTACAGAACAGCAGCCGACGCTCCTCTAGCGCGGTGCCTCTGTGAGGAGCTGGTTCTATCCCAGCGTTTGGGGCTGGGGGATTTCCTTCGTGAGCCCCCACCGTCTCTGGGCCACTCTGGGCTGAAGGAACAGCTCCCTCGGGTGGCCGATGGCATCTCAGAGTTCTCTGCGTCAAACAGCTGGCTGTCCTGCAGGGCATCGAAAGGCTTGGCCGGGGCCGCAGCAGCAGGAACTGTCGTAGGGGAGAAGAAAACATCACGACGGAGACAAAAACATGGCTGCCACGACGTAACCATGTGAACACCTCACCTCCTCCTGCTAGAGCTCTCCTCAGCAGCTTCTCTGTGATAACACACTCCTGTCTGGTGTCCTCATCCAGCTCTCTGCTGTACGTCCTCTGCCACTGACGCAGGGTGTCCATGGGCGTCTCACCCTGACAGGATGGAAACAGGTCAAGACTGGTCAGCGAAAAGACCAATAAACTAAAATTTAGCTTTTTGTGTTTTATAATGTCAACTGGCTGTGGTGACCATGGTGAACTGGATTGACTCCAAAAGTTAATTAGGTGTAGAGGTCCGCTGAGTGATCACTTTCTGGAAGTTTTATTTAAGTCTTCCAAGAGGTTCATGGGATGTGTTGCTAACAGACAAACAGGGGCTTACTGCAAGAGTTAATGCTAACGTGTTAAACAAAGACCTCATGAGATCCAATAGCAGTACCAGTGTGTATTTGAGGTTCTTTATTGTCACATCACAAGTGGTACATGAGGTGGAACAAAATTGTGTACCCAAGGTCCCATTTACACCAAACAATAGCAAAAATATAAAGTATAAAAAGAAACAGTGTACTATATCTAAGGATATACTGTATAAGGATTGGCAATCAATGTCAGCTACACCAAAGTTTATCCTAATATCTGTACAAGTGTCTGAGCGACAGCCTTTTTACTTTGACTCAGTTTGATGAGCAGTGGAGGTCTTGTTCAGTGGGGTTAACTCCAAAAGTTAATAAGTTGTGGATGCACATGCAGTGATTACAATGTGAGTTTTATTAAAATACATCCAATGGCTCAAGAGACATTTTGCCAAAAGACAAACATAAACATAGAAAAAATTATAAATGCACCGATGTCTAATGGAAAAAAAAAATTAGGTACCAGTGCATTAGAACTAAGAGTTAATAACTGTGGCCTTCTTGTGTTTTGTAAGGTTGAACTGGTCCGATTCCATGACATTAAATGAAAAAAACTCTGCTGCACCAAAAATAAAACACACACACACACACACACACACGCACGCACGCACGCACGCACGCACACACACACATCAAATAAATAAATAAATAACATGTAGCTTTTAGAGAAATGGGAATTCTTCCAGTTTAGCTGAATTTGCTGGTTTATTAAAAAAATACCAAAGCTAAACTATTCGTAAGGAGAAACTCTGAACCAGTTCCAAATTAAAAAAAAAAAAACACTAAAGTTTTCTCCTTCAGCTCAGAAGCCACTTCAAGAGTTGAAGCTTTTAAAATGTTGCATTAGTTACAGAAAAATAATATTTACTGCACTGTAATACAGCTATAATGCCCTACAGTTTCCATGGAGATGGTTCAGTTGTAATCGTGCTTGACTGGACAGCTTGACTATTAATATTTCACACATGCATCTTCAAGAAGTGGCAGGATGTAAAAAAATAAATAAACTTTAATTTTTTTATAAACTACCAGTAAACAGAATGAAATATGAAACCTTAATGTCATTCCTGCACATCACAACAGCCTTATATCTGACTTTCTTCTTAGTTTCTTCCTTTCAAGCAGTAAAACACTGGAAAAGTCTAAATAGTATCATCAATATAGATAAAACTGTAGCACAATAAATAATTACAAAGCTGCAGAAAAAATTCTGAGGACAAACGATAAGAAAAATCATAATCAGAGTGGGTCAAACTGAGACGCGCTCAGTCTGAAAAAAAAAAAAAAGTCAGTAATGTGATATTTTTTGTAAAAATAGAAAATCACAGAACAGTCGAATCAAAAATCCAGATGTGAGTCTGATTAAAAGGCTGCACTCAGATTTTCAGGGCTCAAATCAGTTGATTAAAAACACAAAAAATGTTTTTTTTTTTTTCCTGTGACACATTTCATTTTAGGTTTCTCACATTCAGTTTCAAATGTGTGTAAGAAGTAAAGAAATAAAAAAGTAAAGATTTTTATTCATCTCTTAGCTCGATGTAATAAAATATTCAACTAAAATAAAAAGACGAGCAGCGATAAGTCCACGAGAGCTCGTTCATTAGTTTTATTCTGATTTTTAAATTTCTATAGCCATTTTAGCCCCATTTGCATAATTTATATGTTGAAAATATTATAATTATTTTTAACACACCTTGGAGTTGCGTAGCGTGACAGAAGCTCCCCGCTCCACCAACAGTCTTGCAACCTTCAAATTGCCACACGCGAGGGCATCATGCAGGGGGGTCACCCCCTCGCACAGGGGGCCACCGGGGTCGTTGACGTTAGCGCCGCGCTCCAGCAGCAAGGCGACCACATCTGCGCCACAGCAGAGACACACGTTGCAGCGAAAAACAGCCGAGAGCAACAGCTCCGAGGCATCGTTTGGAAAGACGGCCTGAAATGTCCGTTACCATGGTGACCGTGGTTGCAGGCCTCATGGAGGGGAGTCCAGCCGCAGTAGTCCCTGGGGTTCACTGGATGACCCTGATCCAAACACAGGTAAAACACACACACCTGCTTTAGTTTGTCTTGTTTCTCCAAACTCTGTTTCGCTCGTGAAGATCACTCAAAATAAAAGATTCATGGATGAGCTGAGAGAATCCGTCCTCGTGGGATTAACAAGATGATTTTAATCTGATAAATATTCAACAAGATCGAGCAAGAAGAAGAAGACTTCTGCTCACTTCACAGATGAAGCACATCTGTCTGAACCACCGAGCATTTTGAGCTTTTGTTCCCGTCTCACCTGCTCTACCAGATACTGGACTTGTCTCAGGTTTCCATCGATGCAGGCTCTGTGGAGAGACGTCTCCCCCTTCTCGTTCCGTTTGTTCCACTGAACCAGAGAGGCAGACACATGGAGACAAAAGTTCAAACATTTAAGAGTAAAAACTTCAAACAAAAATTACATTTTCTGTGAAATTACAGGATGAAAGCTGAGTAGCTGTTAAAATTTGATAAGATGCATTTAAATGAGCAGAAGAAAATCTAAAATTAGCAAAGAGTAGCTTAAAGTTTTATTTAGCAACATTTTATCTAAAATCTTAAACTATTAAAATAGTTGCTGAAAACTAAAATGAGAAAAACTGTAACTAAAAGCTAAATGTTGCAAAACTGTAGCTAAAAGCTTAAAATAGAAAAATCATTGTGAAAAGCAAAAACTGTACGACATGAACAATATCATTTGTAAAAGATAAAATAAACAAAACCATAGATAAAAGCTAATATGAGCTCAAACTATAACTCAGTCTACAGTAGCAAAACTGTAGCTAAAAGTAAAATGTGCAAAGTAGTATGTAAAATAGCTTAAATAGTAAAACTGCATCTGAAGGCTAAATGTAGTAAAATTGCAATCAAAAGCTAAAAATTTCCAAATAGTCAGTAAAGGCTAAAATTAACTAAACTATAGGTTGAAGCTAAACTAGCAAAACAATACTTGAAAGCTAAAAATTGCAAATCTGTAGCTAAAAGTTTAAATTAACAAAACAGTAGCTAAAAGCTAAAAGGAGCATAGGAAGTCAAAAAATGAGCCAAGAACTGAAGTAGAAATCAGAAACTGTTTTAGAATGAATTGAACAGATTATAATTATTTTCTTTTGGATAAAATAAAGTAAAAAATATTGAAAAATATAAAAAGGTAAATGATTATAAATTACAGTACATTATTTCCAAATGGGACAAATGTTTTGACAAATGAGTAAAATAGCACAAAGTATGCAGAAGTAGTTTGATTTAAAAAAAAAAAAAAAAAAAAACGTACAAAATAAACTTTAAACAGGACAACAAGTGGAATAGAAGAAACTCACCCTTCCAGTCTTTCTTCTTCCTGACACCAACTTATCATAACCTTCTAAATCATCATCTAAAAACAAGAAGTTACAGCAAAAGTTTATTTTCATCACAGTTTGTCTCCACTGTTGAGCTTCTGCAGGTCAACACTGAGCTCAGCCCACCTGAGTCTGAGAGGACAACATCACTGTCATCCAGGGTTTCACTGTTGTCCATCTCCTCATCTTCATCTTCCTCCCCATCACTCCCCTCTGGATCCCAGCCCTCGGTGGCACACAGCTCCAGCAGCCTCGCCTCGGTGTCGTCGGCACGCGACGAGCCGCTGCGTCTCTGTGACGCCAGCCAGAGTCTCAGCGCTCGTTTCTGTGGGAGTCAAAGCATTTCATGTGCACCGTGTCCCCTGAGGTAACTCAAATAAAAACTTTTACTTAATATATAATTTTATATTTAGTCACATAAAAGGATGAGATTTAACATATCTGGACAGTGTATTCTAGAATAGTTCTAAATTAATAAAAAGTTTTCCATTATTAAACTCATTTACTGTAGGCTTCAGGAATCTGTTAGTTTGACAGATTAAAAAAAAAAAAAAACTTTTACCTTCCTCTATACGACTTGTTTTTAAATGTGAATTATTACGGTAAGTTAAACTGTTAGAGTTCAGTCATTTCAACGACTGGAGCAGCTTCTGTGTAGATGTAGTGACAACACACGAGGGCGAAACTATCAGAATATCATAAACATTTCTAAGAACTACAATCAAGATACAGAGATATTTCAATGTATTTCTCACTGTTTTAGAAGCTTTAATGTTTTTTTTCACAATAGCTTAAGATCAGCGGCACAGCTCGGACACAGCCTCAATACTAGAGCTAATGTTCAGTTTTTGGTCTGCCTTCCTGTTGTCGCTTGGCTGTCCATCAACATCACACACACTAAAACAATAAAACATTAAAACATCAAGGTGTGTGAGGGAAAAACTGGAAACAACATAACTAATAAAAAAATGTCAGGCATGCGAAGAAGGGATCGAAGCGAAGCCCAATCTGCACAAAACAACGCAGGACTCAAGGAGTCTGTCATCAACACCCCAGGTGACTAACAGCTCAGGACACCCCGTGACGAGTAAGTTGCAAAGATTTACTATAGGCAGCTTTTAGCCACTTATTGCAGCTCACCTGCAGTTTGGCCTCCCCAGACGCCTCTGCACAGCGAACAGCTGTACTGTAGCTGCTTTCTATGTCCTGAAAGTGACAGCCACTCTCCTCCTGAGCTGCTGCGATGTTCAGCCACGTGCTGCACTCCTGAAACAGACACAAAGTTATACATGCAAGCATGTGCAACAAGGTAATGTTACTACTTTAACCTACTGTTTTGTCAAGGTTGCTTTTAGCTAGTACCGGTACTGTTTAGCAAATTGTAGCTTTAAGCAATTTTCCCCCCATTTCAGCTTTTACTAGTGTTGCTACGTTCAGCTTTTAGCAACTGTTTTGTTAATATTTGCTTTTAGCTATGGTTTCGGTGCTGCTACATTAGCTTTACCTACAAAGTTGCCAATTTGAGCTTTTGTTATGATGTTGGTAAATTCAGCATTTAGCTTTTGCTTTGCTAATTTAGGTTTTTAGCTTTGCGTCTACCTTTTTTTTTTTTTTTACTTCCAGCAACTATTTGCTATTTTAGCTTTCAGCTTTGGTTTAGCATTTAGCTTTAGGCTATTTGTATTTCTTAGCTACAAATTTAACTACATTTAAGATTTTATCCATAGTTTTCTTCATGTTAGCATTCAGCAACAATTTTGATTGTTTTAGCTACGTTTAGTTGATTATAGCTTTTAGCAAAAGTTTTGCTAATTTTAGCTTTTAGTTACGTTGTTGCTGAGTTTGGCTTTTGGCTGACATCTTGCCGATTGTAGCTTGTGTTTTTCACCTTTAACGATTCAGTTAATTGAGTTTTCAGCAAACTCCTTCAGAACTCAGCTGTCACACTGTGTTTCTGCAGGAAATGCAGTCCATTTAGTTTTGTGATTAAAGATGCATACAATTATTTCAGCTACTTTAGCTCTAGTGAGCAAAAGGTTTCTTTGACATGCAGATCATCCTGATCACCTCAGCAGAGCTGCCCTGCCGTAAAGCCAGCTCCTTCCTGTAGTGCTCCACAGCCTTGCCGTGTTGTCTCAGGTCTGTGTAGGTCGCAGCCAGGGACACATGGATAACAGCCAGCTCCCGCGCAGGCTTCCCTATTGTCTCAGCTCTCTCCAGCTACAAGAGACGTTCAGATGCAGTGACGATTTGGAGCTAAAGTTAAAACAGCACAGTTTGGTTTAACTTCTTCACCTGAGCCTGATAGGCATCCAGAGCTTTGCTGTAGCAGCCGACTTTACAGCAGAGGTCCCCCAGATGCTCTAAGAGCTCCACAGCCTGGTGGGCGCTGATACTTTTACCCTGATCTTCCCCCAGCTCTTCCTCTAATTTACAGCCTTGGTCAGCTGTGAAAGTGTACACACGTTAATATTTATGTTTTATAGAGAAATTGTGAGAAAACTGAATTATAAATAAACACATAGAGCAACAACAACAGCCCTCTCACCATGTTTGAACGCTCTCTTCACTGCCAGTCTGTCGGTTGGCTGCTGGGAACCCATCAGGAGAACCTTTTTTAGAGACCGTCTGGCCGCTACAAAATCCCCCAGGGACAGCTGCACCTGTGGATCAACGTCACTCTAAACATGCTACAAACTTTAAAACAGCCATGACAAGCGGCGGAAGGGTTGCAGCAGCTCGTACTTTGCCGATGCAGTGAAAACATTCACTTTCACAGAACTTGTCTTTCATCTTCCTGGCGCACTCTTTGGCCTGCTCCAGGCAGCGGACAGAATTTGAGTGCTCTCCGTTGCGGAAGTAGATGTTGCCCAAGTTAAAGTTTGCACGGTAGAGATCCTCTAGCAGCTGGCTCTTTCTGGCCCAGGACCAAAAAACAAAGACATTTAAACAGAGCATTTTAATTAAAAACACACTGGCTGTGGCTCCTTGTTGTATATGGACGCTAACGGAAACAAAGAGCAGGAAAAGTGCTTCCTGTCTACAGATGTGCATGTGGATATCTGGTAGCTCTTACTCAGCTATAAAAACGCTACGTCTGATGAACTCGCTGCAGCGTTTGGGTTCCCCTAGATGATCGTAGACCAGCCCGAGATTGAGGAAAAGTCGAGCCTTCATCTCCCGGATCTCTTGCTCAGACACAGTCCCTAAAAATTCAAATAAATTTTCAAACAAACGTGACACACCAGGCTATGATCAGACTAGAACAAGATTATTTCAGATGTTGATCACCAAAAGAAACCACACATACCACCCAGTCGCTCGTCCACAACGGCCAAGCTCTTCCTGAAAGCATCCTCTGCTTGCTTTAAACTGTCCTTTGATTGGTCGGATTCGAAACGGAAGAGGTAGGTCCGACCAATGGTGGCCAGAGCTCTTTGTTCTTCAGCATCATCTTTGACGGAACGAGCCAAGTCCAGGTGACAGCGCTGATGCTGGAGAAAACACACACATTAAAGCATGTACTAAACAGTGGAGTTATGAATATGTCATCTAGTTAAGCTTTAAACTTGACTTACTTTTAAAGCAGACTCAATGTCTCCCATCTCTGCATAGCACTCCCCTATTTTACGATTAGCCACAGCCCGTCCAATCACATCCCCCAGGACCTCGGAGAGAGCCAGCTCCTGCTGGTGTTCCCTGATGGCTGCATCATAATCACCTGGCAGACACACGTCAGATGATCTTTACAAACATTGGAATGAATGGTGGCACGTGCCAGAGATAGCATGATCCAGTTCAGTTCACTTTATAGCTCCAAGTCACAACAGAAGTTGTCTCAGGACACTGAACAGAAACATTCACATACAAAAAAACAAGTGTATAACTTATTTATCTAATGGTGAATGCTAAATGATGCAGCTAAGATTTATTACGAAAGCTAAATTCCAAATAAAGTAGTTAAATCTATAAATGTAGCAAAACAGAAGCTAAAACTAGCAAAACAGTAGCTAACAGCTGAAATTAGCAAAACTAAAAACTAAAGTGTGCAAAACTGTAGCTAGAAGTTTAAATGAGCAAAACAGCTTATATTAGTCAAACAGTAGTTAAAATATTAAAGCTAAAATGAGCAAAACAACTGCCGAAATGAACCTGTTTGAAGCTAAAGGTTCAAAAGAGCAGAATAGCAGCTAAAATTAGCAAAACAGCTAAAAGTGACAGATCAGCTCCATTTAAAAAAGGAACATAGTGTGAAATAAAGAGGTGTCAGTGCATTTCTATGGGACAGAGTGAGTCCAATAAGCTCTAAAGAGGAAAACAAAGATCAACACACCAGTCCTGGACAGCAGCTCTCCTAGCTGGTTGCAGATGTTAGCTTCCTCCTTCAGGTTGTTGTTAGCCTGGGCCCTGCTTTTAGCCTTTTGTAGCTCTGCGTTGTAAACAAAAACAACGTGGGATGAGCCTCAGCTTTTGGAACCCGTGAAACAGGTAAACAAAACAATACTTACGTTTAATTTCCTTCGAAGAGGTCATTTTGGTTTATGTCTGCTAACTAGACTGCGGTAAACTGCGCGCTTGTCTCTCCTTCGCCTCACAAACACGAATCAACCTTGTCAGCTCATCTTTCAGCCTGTCCGCCAATGTTTACAACATGTTTAATTTTACCGTTTTGCGCGATGTCACAAAACAACAACAAACTGGTAATCATCGTCTTTTTAGAGCTCACAGTAAACTTTACATTATCCCGCCAGGTAAGCGTCACTGTGACGTACGATGCACTTTGTAATCCCACAGTTTTGTCTTTCAGGTATAAAACCCTTCCTCGAAACTTAAGAATATGCTCTTACATTTTTAATCATCCGTCATATAATAGCACTAAATGATCGATTGTATTATTTATTTTTAATTATATACAGCATGAGAGCAAATTAATAGTCAATTTCTTCCCTAAGAGAAAGCGGCTGTTAGTCTGACAGACAGTACATAGGGCAAATTAGATTAATGGAATATCACGTGACAGACGCTCAAGCAGTTTCATCTAGTTCTCAAAACCGATATATTTAGCAAAAGTCTAAACACAAACTTGATAATTTCTTGTGTTATGAGTAAACAATGCATAAAGAACAAGTGTAAGGACCGGGGAAGAGAGTGCTTCCGTTGTTTTGATCACAGCGACCTCCTGTGGAAACAAAGGTAAAAACACTTTGTGCACAGAGGCAGTTTTAATAAAAATATTTCTGACATTTGACACTAGCTTTACACTGAAGAACATTAACCTCTGTAGTGTATAAGTAAATATTGTAAATATTAAATTCTAGTTGGTGAGAATGTTTATTTTTGGTCACTTTAAATGATACAGACGTATAAAAGGTCAAATGGCTCTTGGTCAGATAGTGTTATATAACCTAATGGATATCTGGTCAATACATGTTGACACTCACTAAAGTAATAGAGGATTTTAACATTTTACACATGCAGTTGTATAATTGTCCACTTAGGCTAACAAACAAGTTGCATAACTGAAGACATGTCTATTAATGACCAACATGTCTCATTTCCAATAATCAACTTTTTCTTAATTACAGTACAACATTTTATGATGAGTTATATTAATATGTTGATATATTGCAGTTTAGTCAATATTAAATTTGCTGATAATGTTTAGCTAATTTTGATTGAAAACCAATACAAGCATTTGATCAGAAAGCATTATCTGTATTGAATGAGTTTTTGTTCTTTAGTTGTAGTTGTCTAAAGTTTGTGGGGGGGGGGGGTGTTCAGTCTAAACACAAATTCCCATTTAAATACTGTACTGTATACACAACATGATCTGGGCAGTGCTTACACTTTGTTTTACTTGAACAAGCTTAAATAATCCTTGTTAAAGTAAAGTAGCAAAAATCTGACCACACTTTATCTATATGTCAAAACTCATGTAAGCTTTTAAGCAGATGACGTGCTGATAATATTCTGTTTTTCTACCTACAAGTGATCTTTCCTTATCTGCAAATGGAAACTCTAATCATAGTACGTAGTAGAAAAAACATAAAATAGAGCTTAACTTATAATTGAGGGAGTGGTCAAGTCAAGGTTCTTTATTGTCATTCACATATCAAGTGGGTGGAACAAAATTGTGTACACAGTGTCCCAGTTACAAATTGTAAAAGAAAAACAATAATAAGATCCAAGATATGAACTAAGAAATACGCTAAAACTAAGAATACACTAAGCACAAATAGTACAAAAACAATACGCTGAACAACAGCAGCATGAACATGAGTTTGTGTGAGCAGATTAATACGAATGAACACAGCAGCATGAAATAAACCAGCAGCATGAGATCAGCAGCATGAGATCAGCAGCATGGATATTCAGCAGCACACATCGACAATCAAGTGGCATCACAGTGATTATTCTGGTTAGATGTTCATGAGTCTAACAGCCTCAGGGTAGAAGCTGTTCCTCAGTCTAGTGG
>JARVGV010000673.1:7034881-7047725 GCA_031762435.1 Hypsolebias longignatus
CACTTTACCGGGGATGTTGTCTGGGCCAGTTGCTTTGTGAGGGTTGATCCTCCTGAAAGTTCTCCTTACTTCTGCTGTGGTCACGCTGAGATGCTCTTCATCTGGTGATCAGGTGAGTCTGGTGCTGGTTGGTCTATTTGAGTCTTCAAAGTGTGCATAAAACTTGTTGAGGGCATCAGGCAGAGATGGGTCTTCGGGACATTGTTCGCTCCTGCCTTTATAATCTGTTATGCATTTAATGCCCCTCCTCATGCTCCGTGGGTCTTGTGAGATGAATTGACCCTCGATCTTCTGAGCATATGAGGCCTTGACACTCTTAATGTCAGCAACCAGCTCTTTCCTCGTCCTTCTCAGCTCCTGTTAATTTCCAGACCTGAAGGCAGTGGCGCAGAGGTCAGAGAAGGTGGGCCTGTGATCGCAAGATTGCTGGTTCAACTTCTGGTACCAACAGCATCAAGCACCCACACCTGCCTCCACCCTCATTTGCCCCACTCTGAGCCCTTGAGCAAGGTGCTTAACCTCCACCATCGGCTCCTCCGGGCGCCCTATGTATCAGCTCTCTGCTCCACACAGAGGGCTGTGGTAGCTCGGTGGTCTGTGGTTGTGTCAGGAAGGACACCCAGTGTAAAAATAACTACCACGTCTTTGTGCGACTTAGTTCGCTGTGGTGACCCCTGAAGAAGAGAACCACTGAAAGAATAATAATAATAAAAAAGATCTTCAGTTATAAGTGATTATTTTAGATAATTAAACAAATAAAGATCCTACAAGTTGATTTTTACCTGCAATGTTTTTCAACATGGCTTACGTTAAAGCTTTTAAGTTATTTTTCAAGATACAGAAAACTACAACTTGACAAAATAAGAAAGAAACAAACACAAGTGTGAAAATGAACGTTATTATGGGATTTACTGAGCTGTTGATGATCTGTGTTACATATTTGTCCCGGTCACTGCTTGAACTGTGAACAAGGATCCACAGATCTAAATAAATAAACAAACAAACAATGCTATAGAATTACTCAGACCAATATTTAGGCTGACGTAGATGCAGCTAACCCAAATTCATGATCTTATAATCCAGCTGTTAAAAAAAAAAAAAAAGGGGCGACACGTGGCCAGGCGGATGTTGACGTCAGCGAGGAGACGACGACTGGCCCGTTCAGCACGACGGCACGTTTTTGACCAACAAACAGTATTACAGGCTGTTGCCTGTCACCGAATCAAAGAAACACTTTATTTTAATAAGGCCAACATGTGGCGATGGTTAGATTACATTCTGTGAACTAGCAATAATAACAAAACAGGATTTATATTTGTCATTATAAAGATATGCTTCATGTTTAATGATGTTGGTTTATTGGAATGTTATTCAAAGTGTGCGTCAACCAAATAGATGTAAGAACCACAGATTAAAAAAAATATATTTCTCACTATTTGTCCTCTGGGGAAAAACATCACAGCATCAAAAACAGCTCATCTGGCGTTAAATCAACTAACAGAAATGCATCACTCTCTCTCTCTCTTTCAGATTAACAGAAGGAGCTGAGAAGCTGCAGCTCACACCAAGCTCCTTCCTCCTCAGCCTCTCGACATGTGTATTTCCAGACGGGTGACCTTACAAATGAGCATGCCGCATCACTGTGAGATTTGGTGTTTTGGGGCGGTGCAAAGTGGAGTGGAGTGCATGAGAGTGCAGGGTATCTGAGAGCAGCAGAGAGGCAGGCACATCCGCCGCTGGAGGGATCAAATCTGTACCATCTGACGCTCAAGGATTTATGGGTTTAGTCAAAATTGCTTTTCCCACTGTGGAGATTAAGCACAGTGGGATGTTTTCCTCCCGGGCCGTAGAATAGCCGGGTGGAGCTGCTGCTGTGTCTGTGTCTCTCCCTCTTTGTCAGCTCCGGCGCTGGAGGAGAAAAGGGGAATGTCTCAGGAGAGCACGGTGCTTCAAACCCCTGGCGGGAAGTAGATTCTGACTGACAGGCGAGGTCCGTCCTCTGGGGGATGTGAAGCATGCAGGTGGACACAGTCTTTGTGCTCCTGTGTGTTTGGCTCACAGCTGCAGCCGGGAAGATGGTTCAGCCGAGAGGTCACAAGCTGGAAACCTACAAACAAAGCAGGTAACACATCAGCACCGTGTTTATTCACTCAGCAGGAGGGGGAATTATATTTATATACATATTTTTAAAAAATCATGCAAGTTGACTTGTAAAAGTTCTGCTTCTTGATTTATCTCCTGGAGATGTTTCTCCCAGGTGCGCTCAGTCGCCTTGTGTTTCATGTATCACCTGTACCCCCCTCCCTCTGAAAACAGGCAGCAGATTGGAGCGATGAGAGAGGGAGACCTAAATCTCCTCATCTATTTATGAACTACGAGCGGATGCTGTGTTCTCCTGCCCCACAACTGCTGCGGGGCGCTTAATGACCGTTTTCCCTGCCGGCTGCCGTCAATGTCATTTTCTGCTGATTATTTAGGCTAATTGCTGGTTCGTTAATGAGGGCATTAAGTTAGTTGTTGTAGTTTTAGTGCCGGAAGTGGATGTGACAGTCAATAAAACATTCTCGTTTCTGCGTATTATTGATTTGGCCTCTACAGGAAGTGATCTATACGGAGGATTGTTTGCTTCTGACGTGTGTGCAGCTGGAACAAAATGAGAGAAAACTAGAAAAATGGGAAGTATTTGCTTTTATTTTAAAGACTAATGACGTGAATTATTTTTGGAACGTATTAATTCTGTCAGAGATTACAAATTATTGGATGTTTCATTGCTGCTGTTAGGAGTAGAGGGAAATATGTGAAGGTGCAGAAAAAGAACCTGATTGATTAGAAAATGATCTGTTTTTCATTTTTAGTGTCAAATCTGAATGAGGCGAGTCTACTCACTAACCCCGAAATGTCAAATTTAATTTTTAAGCCTTTTGTCTACAACACAGTCAGCTGGGTATTTTCTTCTTCAGTGATAGTTAGGTATAGTAGCAGCCAATTATTATTATTATTTTTTTAATAATTAAAAAGTCCACCACTGCCAGAAAACCCACCTTGAAGCATTGATAACTCTTGTTTTGTCCAAACAATTAGGCACTAATTCTCAATAACTTATGAGCAAATGTAGATTTTTTCCTCACATGTAATAGCTAAAATCAGATTTGTTTATAAAGGTTGACATACCGTTGCAGTGATTAATCAGTTTTTAAAACGTTGTTGAATAGTTCACTCAGATGAGTGAAGCAGTGCTTTGAATATTTGAACACAAAGATGATTTTCTTGAAGATAATATTCAGTTTTTGCAGTAACCACCCAAAACACTGAAGGTTTTGATACTGCAATGAGTAGAGAATACTATAAAACTCAGTGTATGGTCATTTTGAACACACTCTGAGTATTCTGTATGAATAAAGGTTGAATGAATGAATGAATATTTAAGTCGTTTGACAAACGGCACTGTTAAAGCTCACTCTCACTTGGCCTGTTTCTGCGTGTTGCTCCTCCTACTTCATGTGAAACACACAGACAATAAATCAATTCTGTTACATTTAGAAACATGGCTTTTTCAACTGCATTCATCTTTTTAAATAACACAACACACCTTTTAAATCCCTGGGATCAAGTTTAGAGTGTCCTAGAGTTAAGACTTGCAAAATTCAAATTTTCAAACTTTCAATTGGAATTAATTACATTAAATTGGAATTTACAAGAATAAACCTAAAATTTTAAATATTTGAGTCAGTCCTTAACAGGGATTTTAAAAATAGGTGTGAGAAACATTTGAGCACATTTTTACCACGCCCTAAAAATGATCAACTATTTCATCTGGATATGAAGAGACACATGAAAAGAGTAACGTGTCCAGTGTTCATCATTTTGTTAAAAAAAACGCAAATTATACAGATTTTTTTCTTTTGTTTGTTTTTATGTAGATATAATGACAAAAAAAAAAGCCAAAAATAATAAGCAAATTATTTGTGAGTAGTTTTCTTTACAGTTGCGAGAATATAATTAGACATTTTTCAGTAAAATACAGTAATATAGAAATTTCAATATTTGTTTGTAATGGACTTTTTTTTGTGAAAACAATGACAAAAATAACGGAAAAAAAAATGTGATGTGAATATTTTTGTCCAAAGTTGTGAATGTAAATTTTAAGCAGGACCACAACAACAAAGAATGAGAGAAGTGTAGAAATGATCAAAATTCATCTTTTATTTTGAAGGTGCACAGTTGTGACTCAGTGAGGTCTTTTCTGACATCATCATGTTCTAGTCATGTCAGTAAATTAATACACTTTACAGCAAACTCATTATTTGTCTTGAACCAAACAAAATGTTTGCATTTTTGCTTGGATATGATGCAGCTTGTTTAAACTACCCTCTACTTACAATTATTTACCATAAGTTCCCATCATTCCTATGGACAGGGTTAGATTAGGAATAGCTTCATGAGAATTTCTGTAAAGATTTTGTAAATTTTCCACGTCTTTATGACTCCATCTACTGTGTTCACTTCTTATATTTACGTAATCTGACATATTTTGTTTGACACTAAAGGTTTAGATGAACTTTCAGATCAAGTAGAAGTTTATATAATCCATTTTAGTTCGTTTGTGCTTTCCTTCCATATTAATTTTCTTTCCTGTTTCCAGAACTTCACATTTAAAGCTGTAATAACATTTATTTTAAACAGTGCAAACAGTGGAAAAAATGGCATCAAAATTCAAACATTTCTACTCAAATCAGATTTCACCAGAATTTCATGCAGATTTTATACTTTTCACTTGCAGTCATTTATTTGGCAATAAAGATGCCAAATTAATTATTTTTAGAAATATTTTAATATTAGGTTGATCTTATGACTGAATGTCTTATATTTTAAAATGTTGCAGGATTTTTTTTAAATATCTTTTTTTAATTTCTTAGTTCAGCACATCTCATTAACGTTCTACATTTTATCAAGTGTTGAAACTGCGACAGCTGCTGAACATTTCACTACAGAAAGTTATGCATGTTGGATCCCAAACAACATTTTCTGCTTTCCTTTAACTTTTCTGCTTTGCTTTTATTTACAAACATAATTAAAAGTAAAAAAAAAATCTATTAGAAGTACCATAATTTCCAGACAATTGAGCGCACCTGAATATAAGCCGCACCCAATAAATTTAAAAGAAAAAATATTTTGTGCATATACAGTACAGACCACACTTATCTATAAACCATGTGTGTCCGCATTGTGACATGAGATATTTACACAGAAAGATTTTTAAAACTTTTAATTAAGCACTATAGAGTGGCACCACACAGCTGAGAGATGTGCAGCTCTTGTTGTAGATTAAGAGTCAATCACCAGGTGGGGATTTATCGACTTTATTTTACTGTTTAACACACAGGCAGAGTGAACCCCACAGGTCTTCATGACAACTACCTCCCTCACTCATGGTTACTCCACTGAATGGCATAACACAGGGGTGTCAAACATTTACAAATGTGGGCCGAAATTAAAACCGTTTTCAAACCAAGGGCCAATTTCAGAATCTACATTAACTCAAGTTATATAAACATCTTTTTTTGGTTGCAGGTTCCTCAACAAGAGTTTGATTGGTCTCATTTGACATTTCCTGCTGCACTTTTGACATCATAGTCAAAGATTACTGAGTAAATGAAAGTGACAAAAGTATTTTCCATTTAATATATCATCTATACAGTACCTTTGTTTATGCAGGCAGTCTCATTGAGTCACGAGGACCCACCCCCAAGAGAGATGTGTATTAAGGCTCCCACATACTTGGGCATTCACTCCGTGGAGGTCCACATGGACTCATTGCAGACTCGAAGCCATGTCCATGCAAAGATCAATTTTTACGACCGTGTACACATACTTGGTGTTGCACAATAAATTGCCCGGCAGCTGACTTTTTTGTATGCGACACCAATGTATAAAATTACCCTTCTTCATTCCTGGTCTGGTTTAATGGCCTTTTCGTTTGCGTTTTACGAAGAGGCAAATGATCTCTTCCTCCTCGTTAGAGCTGTCGTTTCTAACCCAAACCCAGAGCCCAGCCCTGCCCGTCCTGGATTAGGGCCGGTCCATAATAATGTGCTTAATGTTCCGGCTGGGTTGGTGTCTGGCTTTTGATTGCATCAGCGGATGCGTGTGGCAGACGATCCAGTTATATGGCAACATGGCTTGCCATACTGCCACACGCAGCCATTTCACCACGTGCTGACCTGCCTTGAAAGAGATCAAAAGTTCACTTAAGTTTCAGATGGACTACTGCCAGTGATCCATCTGCCCAAATGGACGTTTAGCCGCTGCACTCAGCGGACGTGTGCGGCCGACGACCCATACAGGTGAGATCACAAATCTGACATGTCAGAGCAGGGTCCAATGCAGGCAGAAGCAGGGGAAGCATTTAATATGCTTTGACAGCCATGAAAGGACAAACACCCCCTCAGCTCCGATCTTCTCCCCCTTTTATTCAGCCGCATGAGTCCACCGACCGACCATTAACAACTTACAGTATAGGCAAAGCTTATTTTAAAATGTTGGAGGTAGTGGGGTTCGGGCTCGGACCTGTAATTACTGTTAATTCGTCGGATCGGGTGGGGTTCGGAAATGCTGGCTACGGGCTGGGGCTAGGCCGGGTCGGATATTTTGGACCAGAATGCAATGCTACTCCTCATTTGTTGACACCATGACTGAAATTGAAATGAAGGAATTTGTCAGAGAATTAAAATCAAACACAGTGTGGCTAATCAGCAGTCTGGAGATTTCCCAGTGGGCTAGTCTGATGTGTGGGCTGCAGGGCCAGTGCTCCCTGTTTTTTTTTTTAATTTTTTTTTTATTTTTTTACTTTTTATTAACAACATATAGACACAGAACATACCGCTGCTGCTGCTCCTGGGCTGCCAGCTGTCTCTACCCAGGGCCACCGGAGGCTCTTGTTTGTATTATTTTTTTTGTGACCAGTCAATCAGTCCAATAGGCATGTCAGCAAAGGATCAATCAGTAACCTCAATTTGTCTCAAAGGTAAACGCCCCTTGCCTGTGGAGCTGGGCTGCAGCCCATCAGGGTGTACTTTCAAGTATGAAGTCTCAACCGTCTGTGGACAGTGCGCGCGGAGTCCATGCGGCTCAGGGAGTGCACACAATACGCCCGAGTATATGGGAACCTTACGTCAGCTATGTGAGCGCCTGGGTTTGACGAGGCTAAATATTTTGACAATATGAAGCTTTATAGCCCATAAAAGAAGAAACAATCCATAAATTAGCCTCAACATTGTATAAGCCGCATTCCAAGCATGTGAAAAAAGTAGTGGCTTATAGTCTGGAAATTACGGTATATACACGGTTCTGCCTTGAACACTGTTATGTTGCTCTGTGACACATGAAAATACTGTGACCTCAACTAGATATTTTCTCACGTAATAAACCAAAAGTACACAACCCTTGGACATAATCTTCAGGTTGCACAAGAAAAAAAATCATAGTTGATGGTTAGAAAGTGCAACAAAAAGCAAAAGAGTGTATTTTCCCAGTAAGTATTGGAGACTTTGAACAAAACTACCAATTTTTGTGTCAAGACTGGGACATGCTATCAGATTTTTTTTAATCATCTTGTCAAAAATTGGCACATATGATGTTAAGAGCAATTCAGAGACACGGGGGTTTGAGTCCAAATCCGTCTGTCACATCCAGTCAGATTCTGAAGGTGTCTTGATTCAGAAACATCTTCAGCCTTTGTTGTATCAGCTCAGCACAACTCTCTGAGGTTGTCCAAGTATAATTGCATCATTTGACACCTGGGGAATGCTGTAATAAGGGAAAAAGGTGTTTTTTTCCCCCAGCATTGCTCCGGGCCACGCTTTCAATTTTGTTGCCTTGGCAACCGAGCCTTGCTTCAACTCTCATTAGTGCGAGTAGTTTTTCCTTTTACCACTTTAAATGTATGAAGCGCTTTCAGAAAACATTAAACTTTTTGGAAAGCAACTCTTTTGGGGGAGTGCTTGAATGTTGTACAGTTTGTTACGTCTAATCAACAGAAATGAGAAATTGAAAGTGTCTTGCAAAGTGAAATGGATTTTCTTTCCTGAGAAGGCTATAAAAAACAACATTGTCCTAAAATATAAGCACAGAGTCCACATCCTCAAGTGAGGCGCCATCTTTGCTTTAATATGTGGTGAGGATGATAAAGTTCTCCCGAGCGGGACGCTGCAGCGCTGTGTGCCTCTATCAGTTCTGAATGATTTGCATCCTCTTAATGTATTCAACGCACCCTGTCCAATCATAATCCCATCGCCTTTAGATACACTATCACTTTTCATGCTTAAACTGGTGTTCATGGATCAGAGGCGACATTAAATAAGGATTGAAAATCAAAGAAAATCTACTCATTATTAAGATTTGGATCATTTGAGTGAATTTTTAAATGACTGAATGTGCACGTTGTTTATTACAAGGCAAGTTTGGCTGCAAAACAAAGTTTAAAGCTCTCTTTTTAGTTCAAATAGTCCTAATTAAATGAAAAGCCTAACAAAACTTTAGGGAATGCACATCGCCCAGCTGCCGTCTCATGCCTGAGTTTTAAGTTAATTGTATGTTGTGTAATGATGGACAATGGTAAAGAGAAATGATATTGCATGAGATGATTGCACAATGATGTGATGTTGTGAAATGTTACCCTGAGTGTGAGTTGTGAACGACTCTCAGCTACTACTGCATTAAATTTCTGCTCACTATCTGTAAAATATACTGAGTTGTAACCATTTAGTGCATTTAGTCAGCTGTGGTGGTCATCTTGAACTGAACTGACTTTAAAAGTTAATTACGGTAGTTTGTAGTTATAGATCATCACATACATGCGATAATTTCAAGAAAGTTTTATCAAATTCCAACCAGTTATTCATGAGATATTTTGCTAACAGACAGACCATGTGGATTTGGAATAGTTAATGGAAATATTGTAACTACGTACAATCAGAACGATCCGTTAGCACTCAGAATATGTGCTGTGGATTAGACTCATCTACTACCACAACAAATTTCAAATCAATATCTGTAAAATTGGCTCAGTTAGAGACAGTTTTGAACAGTAGTCCCTCGTTTATCGTGGTGGATCAGTACCCTGAAGTCTTGTGATAAGTGAAAAACTGCAAAGTAGGGATAGTAGTACAAGTAGTATGTAGTAGTTTATTTTAGTAAAGATGTTTTCAACTCTTCCCACACTCTTTCATATTCTAATCCAAACAATGTTTCTAAACTCTAAATTCTCTAAAATAACACAGCATGTCATGATTTCAGCTCTCTGCCTCCTGCTGCACTCTCGGCCACGCCCACTTCCCCGCTCTGCACACAGATCAGCTGCAGGAGGAAGTTTCTCCCACAGCTGTGGGCTGCACACAGGTGCCAAATCATATAAAATAATTTATTTTAAATGAAAATTTCATGCCGATTGTGCGGTCAATCATGTCCAATGTTACTTTGAAAAACCGCAAGAGAGCGAGTTTGCAAAAGCGAAACGCAAAGTACCAAAGGACTACTGTATTTTATGAGATGCCCCAGAGTGGGGCAAATGAGGATGGAGGCAGGTGTGGGTGCCTCACCTTTCCCACCTACATTTTTATGTTGTCGGTACAGGGAGTTGAGCCGGCAATGCTTCAAATATATACAGTATATATATATATGCAAGTTTTAGAAAAAAATGTCCTCTTTTTAACCCTCAAACACACAAACATTATCGCTCCAGCTTGGTCTTTTGGCAGCGTAAATTAAATATTATTAAAGTGATCATCTACACCCTTATGCTGATTAAGATGAAGAAGAGAACAATTACCATCATCTGTTGAGAGGTAGAAAGCCCAAGTAGCTCAAGGCCAGTGTGCCTTTAAGCCTTTAAGTGCCAGTATCTTGTTATCCAGTCTGCGTGCCTTAGTTTGTTGCTTTTATTTATTTGTTCCCCGGCTAGTTTAAAGTCACCGCACATCAGCTTTCTTCCTGCTGACACGTACACCCTGTGAATACAAACCTAATGTAAATCCCACTGCTCTTCCTACCCGGGGGGGCGGGTGAAAAAAATCTGAAATCAAACTCTGCCTCTTTCATCACCCCAACTCTCATCTCCTGAGTGCATTTAGGCACTGCTGGCGTGGGTTTGTGGGAGTTTTCACAGCATTTAGTTTCCTCGCTGAACGCTTTTAGGAGGACGAGCTGAGAGGAGGATTTGTGTAGGACAGAGGAGGTCCACATAGAGGAGAAAACCCTCATGACAATCGAAGGGGGATGATTTTTGGGGTGAAAACAGTGTAGAAAAGCATAACGTAACTAGAAAAATTGCAATTCCAATGAAAATGCAGTGTGAATGATTATTGCTGAAGAACTTACTGAAAAACAGCTGAAATTAGTTTAAAAAAAAACATGCTGAATTGAAGCTTACATGAAAGAGCAAACCTTAACCAGCAGAAGAAAACAGAAAGAACACATTTTTGCTGAATTAGGTATAAATTAGTCAGAGTCAGAGATTATTTATTGTCATTCGCGCCACATGTGGTACATGTGATGAAATTAGTAGAAATGAGCTAAAAAAATCAAGAAAGTAGCTAAAAACTCTAAAATAAAAAAATAGCTGAAAAGTAGCTGAAAAGGCAGAAAGAAGCTTAAACTACATGAAGGAAGCAAAAGAGCAGAAATGAGACAAAAAATCTGGAATTAGCTGAAAATACTAAAATTGCTATAAACAGCTAAATAGAAGCTGAAATTTTCAGAAAAAGCTTAATCTAGCAGAAAAAGCAGAAAAAACACATTTGCCCAGTTAGGCTGAAAGAACCAGAAATGAGCTCAAAAAGTGTACGTAAGTTAAATGAAAACAAGATGAAATTAGAAGAAAAAACAGTTGAAAAGTAGATTAAAAAATAATAAAGGAGCTTCAATTAGCAGAATGAAGTGGAGAGCACATTTTTGCTGAATTAGGCAGGAAAAGGTTGAAATGAGTGCAAAAAAGTGGAATTAGCTGAACGAGCTACAATTAGCATAAAACAGCTAAATAGCTGAAATTATCAGGAAAAAAGTTGGAAGAAGAACAAAAATGTTGTAAATAGCAGAACGAATCTGAAAGGAGTACAAAACAGCTGAATAAACAGCTGAAAGTAAAGTAGCTGAAAAAGTTTACATTTCCACAAGGAAGCTGAAAGAAGCTGAAGCAGAACAAAATGTGAAAGGAGCAGTAAAATGTTGTAAACAGGTGTAAAGATTTGAAGGATGGAAAATGAGCTCAACTCATTTTCTAAGAGAAATAAAATGACAGAAAAGACTAAAAATTTCAAAAAGCTAAAGTTGCACCAAAACCAAAAGTCATAGCTGGGTTGTCCTGAAAGAGCTGAACGTTTTGATTTATGATTTGTTGAAATAGATTAAAAACTGCAGGACGAGAATTGCGCTGAAAAACATACAGAAGAAAAATGGATCCCAATGGCGTGAATGCTTCATAAACACTCACACGATGAGCTTTTTCTAACTTTCTCCTGTGTTCCAGTTTTTTCTTGTTCCCAGCCTTTTTAAGCCCACGTGCCATAACGTGTCCAGAGTGACCTCTGCAGAAAATTTGGCCCAGTAACCGTAATGCGGCCCCAGCGGCGGCGTACGCCTGCAGGGAGTGTCAGAGACAATGTCCGACCGCACAGAGCAGAGAGCGGACAGGCAGTCTGCATGTGCCGGAGGCAGATACACAGAGGGGATTGGAGAGGCATTTCTGCCAAGAGGATTAGGAACCAGCTGCTGGGTAGACACAGATGTGTAGCACTTTCTGGCTCTACACACTGCAACCCCCCCCCCCCCCCCCCAGTGAAACCCTCTGTTCTTTTTGCTCTTGTTTTACGATTTTCTTTCTGTTCGTGCAGTCCCTTCCTCTCACACTCTCTTCTTTGACATTTCCTTAATGCATGTCTGCAGTTGTCACAGGGATTTGGCTTTGTCTGTCGCAGCATGCTCTACTCTATTACCGGTAATCCATTTTAGAGGTTTTTGGAATTCATCATTCTGCTCCTCTGTTTGCTCGTGGCCTAAAAAGGACGCAACGCGAACAGGCAGGGAGAGGTTTCCATCTTGAAATGTGACACCGGAAAAAGTGCTGAAGCTAAATGTGATGAGAAAATGCTTTTTTTGATGTCACAATTTGATGATCTACAAATCTTTTTGTGGGGGTACATGTTGATTCATTGAGTTTATTCTTGACTTTTGCAGGACTAGGCCTGTCTATCTACCTCATTTGGATTTATTGACTTTATCGTTTCTTCGTGTCTCTCTTTTTACTGAAGACACTGGATGACAAAAGGCTCAACTCCGGTGCTCTTCACTGACCCCTCCCTCTCTCTTTAGAATCTATTTTAACTGTCCAAAATCTTGTTTTTGGATCGTTAAAAGCAGCTAAGCTGAGAAGCTAAGCTACGAGCTAAGCTAACAGGCCGACCTTGGAAAAATCCTGTCTTGTAGAAAATTTATAGTTGAAATTAGAGATGGGGCCCACTCAATCCAGTATCAGTATTGGCCTCCGATATCAGCATAATTTACGTATTGGATTTTTCTGATCCAACCTGCCGATATTTCCGATCCATGATGCATGTCTGTGTCTGATAAAACTTCTCCATACGTTGGCTTCAAACTATGGAATGGATTTCCTGAACGGAGTCGTGTCTCCTGAGCCCAGCGTAACAAGACCCGCCTCACATTCAGGAAATCCAGTTCATAGTTTGTAGCCAGCTACAGCGTGCAGTAGTGCTGTAGCTAACAGCTAGCCAACTTTTCATCGTAACATGTCGCTGTGTGGAAGTATTTTACACTAAACACCGCAAGACAGCAA
>JARVGV010000673.1:7047825-7062718 GCA_031762435.1 Hypsolebias longignatus
GTACACATTGTACTTGAGAGGAGATTATTACAGCCTCATATAAAATCAATGATAATGATGATATCGGAACTGGATCGTTATTGGCCGATATCCAGATTTAATTATCGGGATCGGATCTGAAGTTAAAAAATAAAATAAAAAAGTGGATCGGTGCATAGTTGAAACCCGTGCCTTTGTGTAAAAAGTTGTTTTTCGCAGCAAAAAGAAGCTGAGAACTTGTTTAGTGATTTTTTTATTATTAA
This sequence comes from Hypsolebias longignatus, assembly GCA_031762435.1. Classification (NCBI taxonomy): domain Eukaryota; kingdom Metazoa; phylum Chordata; class Actinopteri; order Cyprinodontiformes; family Rivulidae; genus Hypsolebias; species Hypsolebias longignatus. Next base: position 7,048,068 of record JARVGV010000673.1, read on the forward strand.
AAGCTTTGCGCGACAAATGCTACACTAAAGAGCTCAAACCACACCGAGTGTCCGCCATTTTGAGAACAAATAAAAAGGAAGGAGAGACAGCCCATGTCACGTCAAGGGGCATCACTCCCATTTTTCTTAAAGAGACATGCTGCTCGCTCCCTCACTATCCATCCTTCGCTTCAGTCTTATACTGCATCCAGTGGCTGAAAAAAGGTACTACATTCAAACTAAATTAACAAACATTACTTCTTAAATTTGACAGTAATTGCTAATTATTGTCAAATTTCAAACAACATCATTTATCGCAATCATTTCTTAGACAATTAATCGCCCAGCAAAATTTGTTATGTGACAGGTCTATGCAGGAGTACATATTTATTTTCATTGACCTTGATTAATTTGAATGCATTTCAAGGATAAAGTTAGCATTTTATTTTTATTTAGCCTGTTTTGTCCTTTCCCTCTTCCTTCATTACCAGGTCAAGAAGAGAAACCAGAATGGATGGAGGAGGTGGTCATAAATCTGGGAGGTAAGTCTTGGAAAACCCTAAATTCATAATTCCTTCATACATTACATTGGGGCATTACATCTTTGGGACACTTTCCCCCTCCTCAGCCCAATTTACAAACGAAGCCCAGACCTGACAAAATCTCCGGTGACCAAATCTGAGCAGCTCCTGAGGATAGACGACCACGATTTCACCATGAGGCCAGCGTTCGGAGGTTAGACACACTAATAATGCTGTTTATCTGTCAGCTGTCAACCAAAAGATTGGAAATTTCCACTATGGAGTGTATGTAGCTGGGTAAGTTCTGGACAGTGGTCTCTGGTTTGGACCAACATAAGCTCTCAGTGACCCTGCTGACCGCACTGACGTAAGCTGAGCTGGAGTTCCTACATGATCACAAGAGGGTTAATACACAACTTCTGCTTCTGTTTATATTAAAGGGACTGATTGACAGCTTTTTGCAACTTGATGATTATCCCAAGATAAATGCACATAAGAAGACGCAATTTATATCTTTTAGCTGTATTTATCCAGTGCTGTGTCATTATCTGAGGCGAATGGTCACAGAAACAGGAGCTTTATTTAGCAGGAACAAATCAGCCGTGACCTCTTTGCAACACGTGCCGTTTTTAATCAGACCACTTTTAATCACACAGCAACCTGCCGATAAAAACACATCAAGCAACCCTTGTTACAGAATCTGCTGGCGGTGTCCGATTTCAACCGTAAAATGGAAAAAAGAGCTGGGTTTTATCCAACGTTGCATCAGCTTTTTATCCATTGTTATGACCTGATTGTATTTGTTTCAGTATGACGATGCAGAGCAGAGGGACTTAAATAGGTCAAAAGAAGAATGAAAGCCCGTCTGTCACAGTTGTGACATGAGCAAGTGCTCTATTTTTGCATCGTAAACAATAAAAGGTTCAGTGTCTCTAAAGGTCTTGTCGACTGTTCAGCCCTCACGGTCAACTAAAAGAGATCTTTCATGCAGAAAATGAGCATTTCAATAGATGTACATTTCTGACATGAGGCTATTTTTTCAGGTCCTCCGATACCTGTTGGAGTAGATGTTCAAGTTGAAAGTATTGACACCATTTCTGAGGTGGATATGGTGAGTATTAAAAAGCTTTGAGGGTCATTTTAAAAAGAAGTCAAGTTTATTTATAAAGCTCATTTAAAACATCAGCTGTTACTAAAGTGCTTAACACGTACACGCAGTAAAAAAATAGGACGATGTAATTAAAAGCATCAAAAATAAAAACGTAAAAACACAAAAAAAAAAAAACCAGTGAGAAACAATGAAATAGTAAATCAAATCACACTGTTAAACGTCAGTGAATACAGGCGTGTTTTTAGAGAGATTTAAAAACGTTGGGGGGCAGATTGTTCCTAAGTTTAGGGCCCATGACTGAAAAAGTCCAATCTCTGAGCTTCAGCCTGGTTTTTGGTACAAACAAAAGCAGCTGGTCAGATGATCTCAGCACCCAAGAAGGAACATATGGTTGAAGTAGGTCAGAGAGGTTTAGGGTGCAAGGACATTAATGCACTTGAAGGTCAACAGGATAATTTTGCAATCAATTCTGATATGTACAGGGAGCAAGTGAAGGGAGGACAGAACCAGTGAAATATGCTCAAACCTATGAGTTCCTGTTAATAGCCGAGCTGCAGCATTTTGGACGAGCTGAAGACGTGAAAGGGTCCAGTCAGGGTGTAACGAACGTATGGAGTATTTTTTCAAGGTCAGATAGGTCAGCATGGACTTAAGTTTAGCTACCCGCCTTAACTGGAAGAAGTTTTTTTGTAGAACAGACTTAATTTGTTTATTAAATTTAAAGTCCGAGTCTAAAACCATCCCGAGATTTTTAACAGACTGCTTAAGATGTGGCTGAAGAGAGTCAAGATGTACAGGATGAGAGACATCAATAGAGCTAGGGCTAAACACAATGAATTCAGTCTTCTCTGATCATTAAAACTTAAAAAATTTGAAGCCAACCATGCCTTAATGCCATCGAGCCATTTTAACAATGTGAATGGAGCAAGAACTGTTGGGTTTTAAGGGCAGATAAATCTGACAGTCATCAACATAACGATGAAAAGAAAGGCCATGTTTCCTCTGGAAAGACCCAAAAGGGAGCAGATAGAGTGAAAATAAAAGGGGTCCAAGAATCGGACCTTGTGGGACCTCACAGGAAAGAGGCACTGACGCGGATGCTCTATTTCCAATCTTCACACAGAAACTCCTGTCACTTAGGTACAAACTGAACCATTCTAATGCTGTACCTGTAATTCCAACCCAGTGTTCCAGCAAAATTGCAACTACTTTACAGTCATTTTTCAAGATTCAGGCAGCACGGTGGCACAACTGGTAGAGCTGCCTCCTCTCAGCGAGCAGGTCACAGGTTCAACTCATGGTCCGGGGGCCTTTCTGAGTGGAGTTTGCATGTTCTCTCCTTGCATGTGTGGGTTTTCTCCGGGTACTCCAGTTTCCTCCCACAGACTAAAAACATGCATGTTAGACTGATTGGAAACTCTAAATTGTCCCTAGGTGTGAGTGAGAGAGTGAATGGTTGTTTTGTCCCTGGGATGGACTGGAGACCTGTCCAGGTTGTCCCCCGCCTCTCGCACAGTGACTGCTGGACATGCAGGACAGTGACCCCTGTGACCCATAAAGGAAGTAGCGAGTAAATATAATGGTTGGATGGATGGGTTTTGATTATCTTCCTGACCCTTGTCATTCACTTCTGAACATTTATCATTTCCTTCTCATAAGCCCATTTGATTCAGAAGCTGTTCTACTATTAGTAAATATTTGCTTATGTGAATCACTGTGAGGCGAACAAATATTCAGGGTTTTCTTCTCTGAATGATCCACATATTTCAATTAAGTCCAAAGAGAGTTTTAGAGATTTCTGACAAACTTTAGATTTGATTTCTGCTTTAGGCTGTTGTTTCATGTTAGCTGCTCTTAAAATGGTTTTTGAAGGTCAGATATTTTCTCTTTAGAAGTAATTACTTTATTTAGGTATGTGTGTGCTTCAGATTTGAAACTTTCCAGATGCCATGACAAAAAGCTCAACTAACACTTGAGTTAAATTATTATGTTTTTGTCCTGTTCTGTGGTGTGGTTGGACCCAGGTGCAGACAGGACTCGGGAACTTAAAACTAAGATATAGAGTATTTATTAACTATAACAATAAGGGCTTAGGTAGCAGCAAACTTTACACAAATAATGGGAAGGCACGTAGGAGGCAGGAGCATGAAGCCGTGCAGCACAATCCATGGACAGGGAAACAATAATAAAACGCAGAATATATCAATCAATCAATCAATCAAACTTTATTTATAGAGCCCTTTCCAGCAGCCAAGAGGTGCATAAAGTGCTGCACAATACAGAAGTTAAAAAGAACCAATTAAGAATTAAAAACAGACAGTTAAAAATGAGAAAACAAACAATTAAAACACAGCAAATTGCCAAAGAACTGCTAGGCATTAAACGCCTGCCTGAATAAAAGGGTTTTAAGATTAGACTTAAAATCTCCATATCAGTGATGGAGCGTGCGTCCTGAGGTAGCTGGTTCCAGAGTCTGGGTGCAATGACAGAAAAGGCCTGGTCACCCCATCATTTGTAGTTGGACTTTGGGACAGACAGTAGAAAAGTGTTGGATGATCTCAGTGTTCTCCTATATTCACGAACAGCTACAAGATCAGTCGGATGTAGTGGGGCAAGACCATTGAGAGCTTTAAAAGTCAATAATGTTTTTTTTTTATTTAATTCTAAAGTCGACTTGAAGCCACTGGAGAGAAAATAAAACATGGGTGATGTGCTCACGTCTGGCGGTGTTGGTTAAGAGTCGAGCTGCAGCATTTTGGACCAACTGAAGGCGTCTAATGGAGGATTGGGAGATTCCTACATATAGGGAATTGCAGAAGTCAAGCCTTGAAGTGATACAATCATGAATGGCCTTTTCCAAAAACAATTTTAAAAAGGTTTAACTTTGGATAAGAGATGTAACTGATAAAAACAGGCCTTGACTACAGAGGCTATTTGTTTATCAAACTTTTAAGTCCTTGTCAAACGTCACCCCAAGTTTTTAACTGTGGGTCTGAACTTGGATATCAGAGCACCAAAGTTACAGGGAGCATCATCATCGAAGAAGATGCATTCCATCTTTCCTTTGTTTAAAAACAAAAAATTATGGTGAAGCCACTGCTTAATGTCGGCAATACAATCAGTAAAAGGTGTGAGAAGGTTACTGTTTTTAGGCTTCATTGGTAAATAAATTTGTAGCTCATCAGCATAGCAGTGAAAAAAAAAGTCTGCCTATCACTGATCCAAGAGGCAGCATGTACAAAGAGAAGAGGAGAGGACCAAGAATAGAACCCTGTGGCACACCACAAGAGAGAGGGGCAGTAGAGGAAGACAGATTACCCAATATATAGACACACTAATGAGGAGATAAACACAAATACCTGGGGAAGGACAACAGTTGGCAGAGGAGGAGCTGATTACATGAGGGAGAAACATCGAGGAGGACAGGACACATGACACAAGGACCACAAAACACACAGATCCTCTCAATTTTGGGAGAAAATGTACATTTAAACAGAAATAAAGTCTAAAAAAAACTCATAAAAATGTATCTGGTTGCTCCCTTTTCCTTCTTCTTTTGGTGAACATCTCACAGTTTCTATGCAACCTTTTATAAAGGACTAAATTTAAACTCATGTTTAAACGTTATAGAATCAGTTCTTTAAAGTTTGATTTGTGTGCTCAGACTTACACTTACAGATCTCAGTGCTTTTCATTTGAACTGGCATAGTTTCTACTGGAATGCTTCCCAATTGTAAATTCAGCTTTTCCTTTGTCTCAGCATCATTTTAAATTAATTCAAGAACATTTTGTAGCACATTCATCCAGTAAAGATCTATGTCTTTCTGTAGGACTTCACCATGACGCTGTATTTACGTCACTACTGGAAGGACGAGCGGCTGTCGTTTCCGAGCACCACCAACCAGAGCATGACCTTTGACAGCCGCCTGGTGAAGAAAATATGGGTTCCTGACATGTTCTTTGTCCACTCCAAGCGCTCGTTCATCCACGACACCACCACGGACAACGTCATGTTGAGAGTTTTCCCTGATGGCAACGTTCTCTACAGTCTACGGTGAACACAGCAGGACGTGTTCAGGAAGAGCCACCAGCCCAAGAGGCTCTGGGTCTTTGTAATCCTTTGCGGGCATTTGAGGATTTAATAGTCCGATCAAACTTATTTTTAACATTTTAATGCAAAACAATGAGAGAAGGCTTAAAAAGGTCAAATAGGTTGAAAAGGTTTTAAATTCACAGCAAGCGGGACAAAGTTTTATTGTTAATAATCATCACACATGCCAGCTTTTTATTTTTTTATTTGTCTTTTTATTCAACGTGCGTTTTATAAGCAGTCAGAGTTCATATCAGCAGCATGGCATAAAGGCACTTGATAAATAATAATTGTTCTTGTTGTCACATTATACTAAATCAGTCTTGGTGTTTTTTACCTGCAGAGTCACAGTCACTGCAATGTGCAACATGGACCTCAGCCGCTTCCCTCTGGACACCCAAACCTGCTCCCTGGAGATTGAGAGCTGTGAGTACATTTATCAAAGGTGGACAAACACCCAAAGCTTTCTGGGTCTTTTTTTCTTCCAGGGAGCTAAAAGATTATTTACACCACTGGGCTTTTTTCAGTTTCACTGATTTTAGGGTAGATTTTGAGAATAACATCAAAAGTTCCTGATGCATGCTCAATAGTTCAGGTCGATAAATCTAACAAGGTTGTCAGGTCCTCTGGATGGATTCTTCTTGTTGATAGGTTTCGTCTTTTATCCAAGACTTCTTCAGTCTGAGGAGCTGCAATAAACTCAGTCTTATAAATAGTAACTTCTCATGGATCATGGGGTGGGGGGGGAGTTCTGGACTGTGCTGTGCAACAACTTCCCCTCAAACTCATGCCTTTGCCAGACTCCCTCATTGCCTCTCCTGGTGCAGCAACCTAGGAGATGCGAAGGCGCCAAAGGGCTGCATTGCTCACCTGGTGGCCGTGCTGGGACCCCCTCCCCTTTCCCACTCCACTCCCATATGTATTATGTGTATTCATGTTTGCTTTTTCTGTGCTGAGGTAGGTTTTTCACTATCTTACACAGTGTCCTGTGTGTCAAGGACACAGTGGAGATTGTTTTTTATACCTCCTTCCTTTCATCATGTTTTTCACTTTCCTTTAATGATGCTCTCTGCGGCTGCAGCCTCAGACATCTGTCTCCTCCATGTCTGTTGTTTTATTTTTTTGACAGATGTACTGAAATGAAATTTCCCTTTGAGATCAATAAAGTATATTTGATTGATTGATCACGAGACAATCTTGGTTCAAAGCTCTCGCACGAAAATGCAATAAGTGATATGCACTCCTGCAAATAATGTTGGTCCTTTCATTGTAAACGTAACCTTTCCAAAAATATGAGCAAAATTTTGCGGTTCGATTTACACATAAACACAGTGGAGTTTAAAAAAACAACAAAAGCTAGGCTGGTTTCAAAGAACACACATGCACAAAGCAAGTTTTTTGAAAACTGCAGTTTGTATGTGAAATGAAAAAAGAAAATTAATTAGAAATCAGAAGAACAAAAATTGGAAACAAATAAAACGCACAAAGCAGAGGCTCAGCTGAAAGACAAACACAAAATTAGACAAGAAAATGTCAGCTAATCACACAGAAGAACAAACATACTGAGAGAAGACGTGTTTGTTTAATTGGGCTTTAGGAGTTGTAGAAGTCTATTTTTATTCTGGTCAGATTTTTGCAAAAAAAAAAAAGTTTTTTTCAACCCACAAACTTTCAATTACAGATTTCCACTGATGTTAAGCAGCAGGAATGACCACTGATCAAACTCTTTTTATATGATAAACTTGTGCGTTTCTGTATATTTCTTATGCAACCATCATACTGCTTTTACACAAAAATGTTAAAGTTCCACTTTGGAGTCTCTGCGTGAGCTTTCTGTTCACGCTCTGCAGAGACTAACATGTCAGACATTTCATAAGAATCGCAGATAAATCACGCTTTTAAAAATTCAAGACTCCTTCCTGCTTCAAAGTGCACACGCTGCTTTAATTTTCAACCTTTTTTCATTTAGCGTTTCGTCATTATAAGCTCCACAGTGTGTAAATATTGCAGTCTCTGGGGACAGCTGGGGGGTTTAGTTTGTCATTTTGCTCACATGATCATGCAGCAGCTTTGTTTGTACTTAATCTGCCCTGGTTCTGTTTGTTAAATTCACATATTTTGCTGTCAGATGCGTACACAGATGATGACCTGATGCTGTACTGGAAAAAGGGAAACGAATCGCTCAACACGGACGACCGGATATCTCTGTCCCAGTTCCTGATCCAAAAGTTTCACACCACCACCAAGCTGGCTTTTTACAGTAGCACAGGTACGACAACTCACACCCTGTTGGTCCAAAGTGTCTCATTTTACTTTGTCTTTTCTCACAAAAGGATCTTCTGACAGTATCACCTGAACGTCACACCGGAAGCAGCGAACTAGAGTTTAGTTCCTTGTACGAGCAAATTGAACACAACTGTTGCCAGCCTGATATTCATGCCACTTTTTGTGCAATCTGAGCCTTAAAAGGATTTTCTTCGTCCCTATCTTTGTCTGCCAGAGAGCTGGGACAATGCTTCACGGTTCATCAGCATCCAGCATGTGACGATGTGCATGTAATGGTGATGTTTCTTCTTCCTAGGCTGGTACAATCGCTTGTACATCCACTTCACCCTGCGGCGCCACATCTTCTTCTTCCTGCTGCAGACCTATTTCCCAGCCACTCTCATGGTCATGCTGTCCTGGGTCTCCTTCTGGATTGATCGCAGGGCTGTGCCCGCCAGGGTACCACTAGGTAACCTGCTTTTTAAACTAAAACCACAAGGAAAGAGCTCTACTAAAGGATGGTTTTAAATGAGTTTATACTTTGTTGACAGTTTTTACTAATAAAACGGATAAACTCCTTATGAGCTGGGTCGTAACATAAATTGGGCTTAAAGTTATCAGAAATCACTCTATTATTGCATCAGTAAAAGACAATTAGATGCACTGAACATACTTTTTTTTTTAAAGATTCATATACATTTCAAAGGGCTACATAATGGACTGTACTTATATCACCTTTCTATCATCAAGATACTCAAAGCTCTTTACAACACAATCTGTGCCTCATTTACCCATTCATACAGCGTCTACTAGATCTATTAGGGATGCACAATGTTATTGGCATGGTATTGGTATTGGCCGATATCAGCGATAAAGTTAAATATCGGACATAGGCATTCCATCAAAATAACACACCGATATAAAAGGCACTATATACGTGTATATATAATTATAGATTGTAGATTTGTGTAAGTTTTCAAATTTGCACTGTTCGAGTGTTGTCATTGTGTTATAGAGAGTAAATGTCATGAATAAATTTGACATTAAACATAATCCAAGTTGAAGTTTTACATAATTTTCAGCCCCTTTTTAGGCATCTGCATTTGGTAGCAGGTCAAACTGACAAAGACCATGCAGAATAATGTAGTACAGTATTTCCACATCAGAGAAAGTTATGTAGTCTCTGTAAGTAGATCTAGGCGGAAAAAATTTGTAGTGGTATTGTTTATCAGCCAAATAAGTTTTAACATATCTGCATATTAGATATCAGCCAAAAATCCACTATCATGCATCCCTAATATCTGTACAAAGACTAATCTGTTTTATTACATTCAAACACCGATGGGACACATATCGGAGACGATGAGGCGTTCAGTGTCTTGCCCAGGGGCATTTCAGCATGTGTCTGCTGGTGGAATCGAACCCCCAACTCTTGCACTGGAGGACGACTTGCTCTAGCCACTCAGCCACAGCCGCCCCAATAATGTAAATTTAAAATTACAAACAGCACAGCTGACTGAAAAACCATTTTTTGGTTTTAGGGGAAAAAAACAATACGTAAGTCCTGACATCAGGAAACTTGTTCCACCTCAGCAGATTGAGGAAATCACTGAACTGTTTAAATTGCTTGAAAAAAGCACTTGAGTTTGCCGACTTTGTTTTCCTCAAGTCATTTCTGACTTCACTTTGTCCTTGTTTAAACCACAGTAACCTTGGTTTCTAATGGATTTGATAATAAACATTTTTCTGGTTCGGGGCTCATTAATTACAAAAGAGGGTTCAATTAAAAAAAGTTTAAAAATAAATAAAAAAAACAGCTGTACTTTTAGTCTGAAGCTGAAGACGTTTCTCTTCCCATCTGGGAGGGTTAGGGTCTATCACTGACAGCAGCATTTGCTGATTTATTTATTTAGGTCTTTATTCAGTGAACATCAGAGTCTATGTGGAGTTTAATCAGAAGGCAGATGGAGAAACAAAACAAAGTGTTAAGTGATTTTACCAGCACTTCATTATTTTGGCTACCAACCAGATGTCTCGGTTCTCCTGTGCTCTTCTGTGTTTTGCTGCCATGTCAGCCTTTTGTTTTAATTTATTTAATTAATTCATTTTAATTTTACTTCAGCTTGTGTGTCTGCCTACATCCAGGTCCAACCCCGTATTACTGTGATAAAGTGAAATATTTCAAACCTTCATTTCTTGTAATTTTGATTATTATGTCTTACAAATAATGAAAAACCAAAATTCAGTGTCTCAGAAGTTTAGAATATTCCACAATCAGCTTCTGGTACCTCTGTCAGTGTGAGCAGGAGTTGAGTCCTGCTGGAAAATGAAACCAGCACCTCCATAAAGCTCGTCAGCAGCAGGAAGCATGAAGTCTCTAGAATGTTCTGCTAGATGCTGAAAACCCAGTGGACCAGCACCACCAGAGGACATGGACCCAAACCATCACTGACTGTGGAAACTTCACTCTGGACTTCAACATCGTGGATTCTGGACCTCTCCACTCGTCCTCCAGACCCTGAGACCTTGATTTATAAATGACATGAAATTTTACTTTCATCTGAAAAGAAGATGGTGGACCACTGAGAGACAGTCCAGGTCTTGTTGTCCTCAGCATGTAAGATGCTTCTGATGTTGTTTCTGGTTCAGGAGTGACTGGACTTGAGGAATGAGACATTTGTAGCTCATGTCCAGGAGCTAATCAGCTGATTAGGGCACCAAGAGTTTCCAATATTGAACCTCTTCACAATACAGCGTTTTAATTTTCTGAAACACAGATTTTTTTTAAAGCCACATTCATCAAAATTACAAGAAATGAAGCTTGAAATATTTCACTCAGTGCGTAAATATACTGTACATGAGTTTCACGTTCTGAAACAATTGACAAAAAATATTGAACTTTTTCATGATATTCCAATTTTTTTAGACGCACCTGCATAAATGTATCATTATTCATCTAGAATTGTTAACAAATTATCAAAACGTTTCAGTTTTGAAAATAAACTTTAAAGTTCAAATAAATGGCACATTTGTCGATATTTGAGTGGACGCATGCAGACCTAAGTTATCCTCTATGAATTACAAATGTAGAGAAACAGGATGTTGATCTAATAAACATCATAATATTTGCTTGTAAAAAATTAGAGGCAACTATTCATGGATATCTGCTGAAGGTTAAAGTCCTACTAACTAGCATTAGCATTAGTAGCTTGTAAGCTACGGATCACAACCTTAACGTCTTGGTGTCTGAACAAGGAAACATCTGTGGAAGGCTTCTGTTCATCAAAAGCAAAGGAAACAGATGTTGCGTCTGCACTCCCATAAAGATTTTGTTATTGTGGCGGTAACAAATTATTATAAATTCTCCTTTGAGGGGTGAGTTAAAGATAATGATTGTTCCACAACCAAACAAGCCCAATGACTATCCACAGAAAAGTGTACTGTGTGTGAGCAATCGATGTTTGGCCTGTGTCCTTCTCTGCTGCCAGCCAAGCAGATTTCACATACTAGTCAATATTCCTGACCTGAATATCCAGCTGCTTTGATACACCATCCATGTCAATACATGCATTTGTTACAGATGGTGCCCACAGAGTAACCACACAACTATACAGTAATGCTGTTTAAAAATAAAAATATATACAAAATTAAACAGGATGAGACAGTTTTTGAATTGTAATGATTTAGTTAAGATCTAGTTGATGAGCTTTGTGATTTCATTGTGCCGTAACAATGAAAGTGTGTCACGTTGCAGCAGCTTGGGTGCACTGTTGGGGGCCGGGACAAGTAGGACAGACAATTAAAAGTGGGCAAAGCCAGAGGACAGAAATCCATTGGGCTGAGTCTGATATGGTTCACTTGTGTGCGTCTGCTTCAGAAGATGGTCTCAGGCTGGCGTCGGTGCAAACAGGATCTCAAAAGTTTTTTGTAAACTCCAGGAACAGTATCGTTGAACATGGCTACTTTACGACGGCAACCAAGACCCAGAACAGCTTCAACTAGGCAAGATCGTGGCTCGTGCTCGTCCACCTCATCTTGCCCCGTCTTCTCTGGACCATACAGTGACCATGAGGATGTCCGTCCTCTGCGCCGCCAGTCCTCCCCTGCCTTTAAGGACTCTTTTCCCAGTCTCCAAAACTCCAAAAGCCCAAGAAGTTCTGGTTCTAGTCTCCAGGGATCTGTTCCATGCATGCAAGGATCTTTGCCAAGTCTACAAGGATCTCTGTCCATTTGCAAAAGTTCTTTACCCAACCAGAGGTGCACAGTCTCTCAGGTGAAGAGGCGGTCGCTGGGCAGTCTAGACACCTCCAGCCACAGCTCCAGTGAGTGGGGCAAAAGTCTCCAAAGTAGCAATTGCAGCTCTAGCGACGATGACTGCAGCTGGGATACCAACAGCTGGAGCTCAGGGGTTACCTGCCTGTTACGGACACCTGTTAAACAAGACAGCAGTGATGCCTCAAGTGACGCAAATGGAAAAAGTTGTCCCCCTGTTCAGGCATCTTCTCCTTCCAGAACAGAGAATGAAATCGTTTACCAAAACATTGTCTTCTCACGTCCAGCTGATTGTAAAAGAGACAGCTCTCCTAGGATTGTCACAGTGCAGAAAGACACAGGAACCCAGAGTATGTCCTCATCCTGCGTGAGCAAGAATGTTTCTTCAGTTTCATCTGCTGATGAGGATGAGAAGGCAGAGGACAGGCGCAAGTTCTCCCAGTTTCTAAATGAGGTGACTGGTAGAGTGATAAAGTCCAACGGTAAGCCACCTCAGCAGCCATCTAACCTTCACCATCACCAACAGTCAACTCCACCATCAACTCCGCCTCATCCATCATTTTATTCTGTCCCAACAAACCCACCGTCAGCTACAGACTCGTGGTACAGCCCGGCCAGCTCTAACCTTCAGACCATCAAGGAGTACAACTCCAAGGACATGACAAGCTCCATCCACCAATGGAGCAATATGGTACCATGCTGTAAGATTCTAGAGCCTGAGACCATGTTGAGGAAGGTAAAGGAGGGGAGTCTTTACTACCCAGAGCATCCCTTAAAACAAAGTACAAAGTTCAACACACAGCCTTCGACAGGGAGACTGTATCTGGAGACCGACATTGACAGAGTGAGACGGCTTGATGAACTGGTAGTTAATGGCACCCTTGGGAAAGACATCAATGACACCGTGCTGGAAAAAGTCATGGAAAGAGGGAAAGATGCAGGAAACGGGATTCCGTGGGAGAGAAATGGAGGATTCGGGTTGGAAAAAGGAACGGAGAAAAAAATTGAGAGTCTTTGGGAAGGAGATCGATGGTGTGAGAAAGGTAGAGAAAAGGTTAAAGAGAGAGAAAACCCCTGCTGGGAGCAAGATAGACGGAATGGAAGAGGAAGAGAAAAGGAGACTAAAGTTGCGCTCACAAATTATGAACTACCTCCAAATCCAGTGGGTACTAGAGGGCGGAAAAACCCCTGTCCTGTTTTCAGCTGGCCTGAAGGATTTCCCAGAATGTCCTATAGGTCTACATCTCTGCCCAGAACTGTCAATAACACTGTAAGTCCACCACTGCTTTTACCGTATACCTCGGTTGGTTCAAACATGGATGTCATTGCTTTTAGATGTTTTCTTTGGACTTGTTTTGTCTTTTCAGTTGTGCTAACCATGTTGGTAGAAATTTGTTTTTTTTTTTTTTAATTGACATTTTCATAATAAGAATGCAGATATTATGCAGCTCAGACAATGCCCTGAGGACTTTGACTAATATATTTCAAATGCTTGTGAATTTTTTTTTCTTTTTTTTCGGTTTTATAGAAGAAAACAGGAGAATGAAGAAAAGGAAAAGAAAAATGGGAAATAGCTACAAAGAGTTTCTGTTGTAAGTGCAGTTTGCAATCTGCACCTGACATGTTTTAGCCACAAATGCTAAAGATCGTGTTTTAATGCCTGGTAGCTGTGGAAAAAAGGTTATGCTATACGTATATTCTTTCACGCTAGAATGTTTTTTTTATCTTGAAGTGAAAATAGTGCAAGCAGTATCAATGCTCGGGTTGGATCAATCTGCTGTAAATCCGCTTTACAGCAGCAGTGCTTTGCACAGATCACCAGTTAGTCAGTAAGCACCTGGATCACAAAGTAAAAACAATAAATGCCTTTAAACAACAGCTTTTAGTGTGGCAGGATAATGTTGTGTGAAGGTGCATATTCATCAAAACCATGTTTCCATGTAAAACTGCTGCTTAAGCCTATTAACAAATGCAAACCACATTTGATGTGTAAAAATGAACAAACGGTTCCACCGTGGAATTTGGTTTCTGAAACCCAAACAGAAACAAAAGCAAGGTAAACATCGAAGCTGCTTCTCTTTCTTTTTGGGTCATTTGATGAACGTGATGTTCTCATCAAAGTGCGTTGACACTGTAATGACACATCCCCTGTGGTAGAGACTTGGAGCCACGCATAAAGAAAATGCCTGCTCTGGTTTCATGTGGATACAAATACAGGTAGTCCTCGACTTATGGCGGTCTCTACTTACGGCGCTCCGTACTTACGGCGCCACCCCCAGTGATGTCATCGCACCGTACGTTGCCTTTTTTATGCAGCATTTTATATATTTTTCGGGGTTTTTTTAGAGTATTTTGTTAGCTAACTGCTTGGAAACACATTAAAACACATTAAAACGGCCGTTCTAAGTTGTTT
>JARVGV010000673.1:7111274-7121308 GCA_031762435.1 Hypsolebias longignatus
GTGCAGTGAAAGGGGGTGGGCGTGACAGCGGTAACAAAAAATGTATTTAGCAATGAGTCAGGTTAGCGCTTGGATTTTAATCAGTACATTTTGCATCCAATGGGGGAAAAAAAGATGTTAACAATAAACTGGACAATGTTCTGGCAATTTAGTGATATTTCCACCGTTGTGGTTTTGAAATAAAATCTAGAGTCCTCAATATCTGAGACAAGACCGAGACCATCAAAATGTGGTCTTGAGACTGTCTCAAAACCAAGACCGATCTCAAATACTACAACAATTAGTGATGGTCAAAGTGGTTCAGAACCACTGATGATGTCTTTTGGATGAAAGACGACACGTTTCTCCAAAAAGAAACTCATCCAGAGGACGTGACTTAACTTTGTTGGAGTTTTATACCTGTATTATTGAGCATGAATCAAGATGTCCATTCAGGTTTGCTCTAATCACCACCACTCTCTTCTCCCTGGGAATATCACTTCATTCAGATCCTTCCCAAATGTATATTTTTCTCTCTACCACACATCCAACCTGTGGAGCATAATCACTGACAACATTTAGCATCAGACCTTCTACTACTACCTTCAGACACATCAACCTATCTGACACTCTTTTCACCTGTGGTTGAGTGGTTTGAGCAGTCGTCCTCCAGTACAAGAGTTTGGGTTTCAATTCCACCAGTAGTCACATGCCAAAGTGTCCCTGGGCAAGACACTGAACCCCTCATTGCTTCCTGTGTGTCCCATTGGTGTATGAATGTGATAAAGCTCTGATTATTCTTTGTACATATATAGTAGTGTTTTATGAATGGGTAAATGAGGCACAGATTGTGTTGTAAAGATCTTTGAGTGTCTTGCTTAGATAGAAAGGTGCTATATAAGTACAGTCCATTTACTAACTCCTCCTTCAGGACCAACCCTACTCCATTCCTCTTTCTATCCACAGCATGGTAAAACTGTTTGAACTCTGCTCCAATGCTAAAAGCCTTGCTGCCCTTCCATTTGGTCTTTTGGACACATAAAACATCTACCTTCCTTCTCTGCATCATGTCAACGAGCTCTCTACCTTTGCCTGTCACTGTTCCCATATTTAGAGTTGCAACCCTCAGTCCTACATTCTTGACTTTCCTCTTCTCCCTCTGTCTCCTGACACATTTCCCTCCTTGTGACCTTCGACAACCAGTAGCACAATTTCCACCAGCACCCTGTTTGTCAATGGTGGTGGTCGTCGTTAACCCGGGCCTCGACCAATCTCGTATGGTGTCGCTTAGATGAACTCCCATATTAGTTTTGGCAATAATGTTTTATGTCAGATGCCCTCCTGACACAACCCTCACCATTTACCCAGCTTGGGACTGGCACAAGAGATACACTGGCTTGTGCTCCCTAGCTGTTTTTTAGAAGCTTTGACTGAACTAAAACAGAAGAGTTTTGGTCTTACTTGATGTATGATTGTGTGAACAATTGATTTAGTGTCTTTGTAAATGGTGCATGTAAATATGTGGTTTTAAATGCACATCTATTTCAACGATTGACTCCAATCGTTAGTGTTGGTCAAAGATATTGTGCAGGTTGAGAATAACTCAATTACAACCACACCAAATATTCACATGGCTCAATATTTGTGAAAACGACTGACTTACAATCACTTTGTGTGTTTACTAAAGCCAGGTGGGTGTGGCAGCCATCTTGAATCAGGTTAACTTCAAAAGGTGATCATTTACAAATGAATACCCACAAATTTTACTCTTTTTTTTTTTTCAAAGATATTCTGGTAACAAAGCAGACACTGACACAAACATGGGCATAAAAAAAATCAAATCAATAAAAATAATCGCACAATAAGGTTGTAGGAGGATTCCTGTTAATTCTGTTTGTGTTGAATACTGTATGTTGGTTCTAGTTCATTTACCTCAATGCTTATGAAAAATTAAAACATCAATTCTACTCTTTAAAAATGGTTTATTTTAAACCATACCAGAAAAAAAGACGGCCTAAATCAATGAAAGCTCTTTGCTTTTAAACATAAAAAAGTCTAACTCGCATTTGTATCAACATCAGGGCTTTTATTCAAAGCAATACAGGTGAGTGACAAGCTTCATTTATACATTCTGGAGCCACTGACAGCCATAAAAACCAGGTGAGCAAACCCAGATCAATGGGTCTGATGGGAATGTGGTCTAAAGCATCAAAGGTTTACAGTGGTCCTCACTGACCGCTTTGTTACCAATATCAGTACATAACAGTTAAAAATATCATTCAGGAAGTATAAACTCCACAACACAACATCACAATTAGCAGCTGAGGGGGGGAAAAAAGCTGGATGTTTGAGATTTATTCGACCTCGGCGGCACCAACGCACGTGGAAGTCATCATGGCTTTTAATTTACAGTAGTCATTATGCAGGCCACAATCACAGGGATTTCAGTTACGATCAGTGCTGTGGAGTTTAATTACAGAGAACTTCTGAGATGCACAGACACATTTAATGTCTATTTTTTTTACCCTCGTAAGTGCTGTAAAATTAGACTGATTTAAAAACGCTGAGCTCCGGTATAGTTAGACATTTTTTGTGGGTGTTTGATGCTTATTTAGACTAAAACATGTTTGACTAGCTCCAAAAACAGAGCGGGCAGAAACTTTACAGTGGTTAAAAATAAAATATAAAAGAAGCTATGGAATTACACGCATAGCTGCAGGCAACAGAAGTAAGCTTTGTACCTCAAAAGTTGTACACTTGAGGAGATGCACTTGTTGCAGCTTGAAGTTGATGCAAAAATAAAGAACCAGTTAACTTGGCATGTAAACTGGATGAATGAGCAGCCTGCTCCTAGCAGATAAATGAGAAGAGATTTTTAAAAATCTGATATTTTGAAGAAAGGGTTTATGGAAACATTGTGAACAATCAATATCTTACCTGGTGCAGATAGCTTTTCAAACAGCCTCAGTTTGGAGAAAGACTATGTTGGGCAGGACTAACGAGCCAACAGCTTGAGCAAACACAACTGAGACAAAAGTGGGTTGCTGCCACCCTACAAAACTTAACTTCTTAAACTGAAGGCCTAGCATACCTTCAAGGAACGCACATCGTCTTCTGCTTTGCATGCCAGAGATTCAAATTATACATTTTATGTTGAGTTGTAAATCCTGATTTGCTTAATCCCATGCAATGAGATCTTGTCAAAAGTATTTGAGGTCAAAGTATTTAGTGTAATTGGCTCTCAGCTACTGTACTGGCAGATATTTTGCTGTCACAAATGAACAAACGCACACAAAGACAAGAGCAAAGACACTGTTGACCTTTGACCTTCAGCAGTGCACTATTATGCCATTTTCAGTTTTGCTTTGCGCAGTTATTTCATTAGAAATAATGTGAAATTTCTGCTGGAATCAATCCAGGCTGCAATGGAAGTGCTACAGCTTGCTGCTGCCACTAAGACTTATTCAGTGAGAAACTGATGGCAAAGTAAAAAAATAAAAATTAAAAATTAAAATTAAAAAAGTTACAAAATTTTGGAAATTGCCTATTTTTTTTGCAGATACAGCAATCCACTTTAATCCAATTGCATTCAGAGTGGTTATAAACTTTATTTCTACAAAATGAGGTTATTCAAAGAGCTATCTGCAACAGGTAGGATATTACCTGTTCATAACCTTTCCACAGAACCCCGCTTTAAAAAGTCTAAACCTTCCCTTTAAGAACCGGTATTCATTCTGTTATAACAAACATAACTTTTTAAAGTGCTCTGGCTTCTCTTGATTCGTGCATTTTCACGCAACCACATTTATCTTTTTTATTCTTTTTACACTTAATTTAGTTTTATTTGAGAAGGTAGGATTTTCCATCTCAGATGCTTTCATTTGTAGTCCTGTTTTCTTCTGTGCACCGTTCCCCTGAAGATTATTCCTCTTCAACTTGATTTCATCTCTCAGGCTGTTGGGTGATTTTTTACTGTTTGAATTCTCAGTGAACGTTTGATTTGTCTTTGGTTTTACGTTTGTAGGCCGTGCCAGAATTTTCTTTCTCGCAGCACTCTTCTTCGTTTGTGCCTTCTTTTCTTTCTTCTTCAGTATTTTCACTTTCTTCCATGGTTTTTCCATAACCTTTTTCGTTGCTTTTGGAGAGGGTGGTTTGGCTTTCGGCTTTGGAGCAGTGGCCTCCGTTGTCCCGCTGGCTGCAGTTGCCACTGGTCTGCGCTGGCTGCCTGTCACTGGTGGTTTGGTGGTCAGTTTGTATTTTCTTGGTGGTGGTCTTGTTGGTTTTTCAATTGTGTTCAGCACAGTCTCTGAAATTGCACAGACAAGCACCAGTTTTAACAACTCTGCAGCCACACTGGACCTTGTAAAACTGGACTAAATATTTGGTGCCTAAATCTGGCCCATCTATTTAGAAAAACTTGTCTTTTTATTTTAAACACAGTTTAAATGACAGCTTTTTATATTTTATATGTGACTTCAGTGTGGTTAAACAGTCTGAATATAACACTGAATGCGAGGAATTTGTCATTTATCAAAAATATTTTCTGAAATGATTTCTGCTTTGATTAACCTCTAACAGCTACTGAAGTGATTTGATCATCTGAAGAAATTATGGAGATTATATTTTGAGCATCTTGACTGATGCAAAGGATCACTTAAGCTACAATAGGCCAGACTTAGCAACGTTTGGAGTGTTTGCAGGATGGACCCAAGATGCAGACTGAGGCGAGAAGTTTGGATGAACTTAAAACTTAATTTGAAAAAAAAAAAAAAAAAACTAATCAAAATGCTGCCGTAGGGTCTTCAGGAGAATATTACAGACTGTCCAGGAGCATCATGAGACCGGTTCATGCCAGATTAACTTGGAGGAGCAAACAGGAGCACGTATAGACTTAAACTAATGAAGAGAATGAGAAACTCCTAGAAGACGAACAGAAGTAGAGTCAGAGAGGAAGAAATCTGAACTGAACGAACAAAAGACTGATCAGATGAACCCAGGATGATCAAGAACTGAACTTCAGGAAACTGAAGTCACAGCAAAACAATACTCACAAGTGACCAGATTATGATAATCCCATCAGAATTAGGTTGACAATTTAAAAACAGAAATCTTTCAAGTTTGCAGTTTATGAAATCAATACAGCATATCTGTTCAGTATAAAACTTTTTGAAAACACCTATATTAAAGGTAATACATTGAATTTTGTTTGTTCCAGTTTTGTATGTCTGTTTACTGTTATCACCACTCTGTCCAACCTGCACATTAAATGCATTATCGTCTTCCATAATATCAAATCTGTCAACACATTTACACTAACTAGTTTATTAAAAGGTAAATGGACTAGTTATACAATAGTCCCTCATTTATCTTGGGGGACCCTAAAGCCCCGCAATAAGTAAAAACCTGTAAAGTAGGAATAGTAGTACAAGTAGTAAGTAGTAGTTTATTTTAGTATTTAAATATATTAGTGTTTAAAACCCTTCCCACACTCTTGCAATATTCTAAACAATGTTTCTGAACCCTAAAGCTCTAAAAGAGCACAGAGTGTCATGATTTCAGCTCCCTGCCTCCTCTGTTCTTTGCCGATGACAAGCGCTCTTGGTCACGCCCACTTCTCCGCTCTGCACAGAGAATAGCTGATCAGCTGCAGGAGGAAGCTTATCCTGCAGTGTGGCTGCACAAAGGTGCAGCAGGTGCTAAACAATTTAAAATAATTGATTTAAAATAAAAAATTCCATGCCGATCGTCATGTCCAGTCTTATTTTGAAAAATCGCTATAGAGCGATTCTGCAATACATGAATCTTGAAGTAGCAATGAACTACTAATGAAGTGTCCTGATGCATGCTCAATAATCCAGGCAGAAAAATCTTTAAAAAAAAAAAAAAAAGTTAAGTCAGGTCCTCTGGACATTCAAAAAACAAAACAAGAAACAAAACATTTCCCCCTGATGATTCCTCCATGATCAAGGTGACCCTGGATGCTGCTGCATGTTCCTGCATTTGTTTAAAATTCCCACACCCATTAGCAACTTAACACCTTCCTCATCACTTATCTCACATGCCTCCACATGTGTTTTGATCTTTCCTCCTGTTGGTGTCCTGACTCAGGTATAAAACTGGACTGCTCTCCATCCCTCAAACCAGGATGAAAACTTCTGGTTAAAAAAAGCTTTCAGAGTACATACTATCACCATCCCTCTGAAACGCTCTCTCTGCTGATATTCACAAAGCTGGAAATATTCAAACAACTCATCAAATGTTACTTACCAAAGAATACAATTAACTTTATTTATTTCTTCACAGGTCCCTGAATGTTTTTTTTTAAACTATGTTATATTATACTGTATCCAACAGTGGTCATGCGTTGTATTTGAATGCAATAATTTTGATGGTATTGCTCTACACAAATTAAAAATATATATTTAAACCAATTTAAACTATTGTTTAGCACCAACCAGAACTAAACCAGTTCATGAGATTCAACACTCCAAACTTTTAGTCTCACTTAGCTGAATTCATCCACAATTTCCAGAGGTTCCAATTTACTCAAAAATAATTAATAGAAAATTTCAAACGGCTCTTTAAATGAGTCTGAAACATTTAAATTAAAAGACCTGAGTACATGAACAGGACTTACTTTCCTTGGGGACAAATGGAAACTTTTTCCCCTTCACTTTGACAGGGAGAGGTTTCTGCTTGCATTTCCCTGGAGGAGCTCTCCTGGAAAAGATGACAAGTTAAAGGACTTCACTTATAGTAGAATAAATATAAATTTAAACTTCACTCTTTGTTCTAATGGTACGACAAATACATGAAGTGCACAACTGTCAGTTTTGGCTTGGAAATAAAAATATATGTGTGCCTTGCTCAATGGTGCCTTGGCTGTGACTCCAATTGATGATCAAGATGACGGTTCACATTTTTTCTGACATTCAAGGAAGCAAATCAAATGCTTTCTCATGGCCAAACAGTCTTTTGAATCTGTTGGACTCCTGGCAAGAACCAATGCAGACATGTTCCTGCTTTTAGTTTTCTACATTCGCCTTATATTCTTGCTGCTTTCACTACTTTTTTTGGCATCTTATTTTTCTCTTATTAAAAAAAATAAATATGTATGTCTCTTTTATGATTGTCTATTGTTGTCACTGTTGTCCATTGTTGTCAACATTCTTTGTTGAAATCAGGTCTCTCTTGTAAATGAGTCCTTGAGGCTCAGTGGGATTAACCTGCCTAAATAAAGGTTGCATGAAATAAATACTAGCTAAAATAGCATAAAAGCTGAAACTTGCATAAATAAGATGAAAAGAGCATAACAAGATGAAATTAGCAGAAATAAATTAGAAGAAGCACAATAAAACTTGTAGTTACCAGACACAATCTGGAAGGAGCACAAAACAACTGAAAAAAAAAAAAACAGCTGAAAGTAGCTGAAAAAACAAAGTTTACATTTGCACAAGTAAGCTGAAAGAAGCTGAACCAGAACAAAATGTGAAATGAGCAGCAAAAGGTTATAAACACATTTAAAGATTTGAAGGATGTAAAATGAGCTCAATTCATTTTCTATGAGGAAAAAAATGGCAGAAAGGCTAAATGTTTCAAAAAGCTAAAGTTGTAACAAAACCAAAAGTCATAGCATCCTTCTTCTGAACGAGCTGAATGTTTTGATGTTTGATTTGTTGAAATAGAACAAAAATTGTGGAACGAGAAAGATGCTGAAAAATTAAGGAAGAAAAATGGATCAAAATAGTGTGAATGCTTCATACATTCACACTATTAAAGGAATAGCACATATACTACACCTGGAAGGGTCCATGAACTTAAACACTGTCCCAGAAGGTGACATGGCACTCGGGTATGAAGTGGCCAGAAAATACAGCTCCCCTGGAAAACACAAAGCTAGTTGGTGATACTGATGTCAGCACAATTCAGTGCTGAAGATCACAATAAATGAAGCAAACACTACCTGCTTCATCTTCAGCGAAGGAGATGATGAACTTGTGGTGATGATTGATGAGTCCTGGAAAGGAGCAGGTTGTTGTGTCACCCATGCAAACACTCCTCTCTTTCCAGCTTCCTGTTGTTTTATCTTCTTCTAACGCCATCAGTCGACTGATTTATTTATATAGAAAATCAAGAATAGTTATATATTTAACACTACTGACAAACAAACACAAGTACAAACAAGCACAACAATTTTCTTTTTGTCTTCAGAGATGAATAACTAGAAAAAGCACATTTTATTCTTATATGGCACATAATATTACAACCTTACCCGTTCATAAAGTCTCCAAAAATGTACAGGCCGTTCAGATTGGGTGATTCACATCCTCTGTACACATATCCCCCTGTGACAGACTTCCCAACATGATGGCTATATGCAAATATGGGGAGGACGTCATCTGTTTTGAAAGAAAGAAACACACTGGATTTAACCAAAATCTCAAGTGGATGGAGAACATGTTTTTGCTGCCAGAAACAACAGGTGGTAAAGCATCAGAAAATAGACCTTGATTTGAATCAGAGGGAGTTCCAAAAAAAAAAAAAAACTCACTCAGAGAGGAATTTTGGCACAGTTTGATGTCGTAGCACTCAAAGCCCTCCTTCGCTCTCCACCCATAGTTTCCTCCATTCACAATAATGTCAATTTCTTCATATCGGTTTTGACCAACATCTCCACAGAATATCCGACCCTTGCCATAGCGGCTCACTGGGTCTCCACGGTCTACAGAGCATCGCCACATGTTTCGGACCCCGTATGCAAAGACCTCTGGCCGTGAGTCTGGGTCTCCAAGAAACGGATTGTCAGGAGGGATTCTGTACGGTTTCCCTCTGTAGTCACTCCCATCCACGTCTATGCGGAGAACTTTTCCCAAAAGATCACTCCTGGTTAACAAATAAATAAATAAATAAATAAACATTGGTGCAATCTGAGTAGAACAGTTATCAATATTCATTTTGGGTTTCATGATGCGTCACATGTTCTCAACAGTGAGGACTCTTCTACTGGTTTAATGGGTATGAGGTTTCATTGTCTTGTTGAAATATACAAGGCCTTTCCAGAAAAATATGTACTCTGAATAAGAATATATGTTGTTCTAAAACTTATAGATACTTTTCTTCATCAGTGGTGTCTTTCCTGATGTGTAAGCTGCCCATTCCAGAGACACTGACACCCCCCCTTGAACTGTGCACTGAACACAGGCTGGATGGTCCCTTTAGTGCAATCTCAGATTGTGCCACTTCTTTTGATGAATAAACACACAGACAGCATGATAGTCTGTCTTTCTTGGCATCAAGCAATAGAAAAATATTAAGAATGTTTAATCATCTGGTCAGGCTCAAAAAAAAAAAAAAAGTTTCTTACTTGTTTTGTGCATTGCCATACTTCCCGAAAGGATCTCCAGCTTTTCCACCGTCTCCTGTGAAGATGTACAAATAACCATCTTGACCAAACAGCAGCTGGCCTCCATTGTGGTTTGCAGCAGGCTCTTCTATCTCTAAAACAATTCTGCACACAAACAAGACGCAGTTAATTACAGATGCATTCAATACAGACGTGATGCACTTGCTTTTCATACAAACACGTCATTAATAACAAAAATAGCAGTAGAAATTATTTTTCTGTTTTACATTTGACTCTGTTGGATTGTTTTACTAATTAGGACAATATTCTTGTCTTGTGACAATCATTTAGAATTGAGGATGAACTTGATCTTGAACTTGAAACTTGGTCCAGCTTTGGTTATCTTTACAATTTAGTGCACATATATTCAAAATATGGGCATCATTGACATCCACAGCCCAGAAATGAAGAAGCAGGTAAAGCAAATGCATGGATGAATGGATGGATGGATGGATTCTAATTAGGGATGCACAATATTATCGGTATGGTATTAGTATTGACCGATAATAGCGATAAAGTTAAATATTGGACATCAATCATTCCATCAAAATAACTTACTGATATAAAAGGTGCTGGTTTTATCTATCTATCTATCTATCTATCTATCTATCTATCTATCTATCTATCTATCTATCTATCTATCTATCTATCT
>JARVGV010000673.1:7219583-7230726 GCA_031762435.1 Hypsolebias longignatus
TATGCAGCATTTTATAATTTTTTCGTTTTTTTTAGGGTATTTTGTTAACTAACTGCTTGGAAATACATTTAGAATCATTAATACGGCCGTTCAAAGTTGTTCTACATTGAAAAAGCGTGTTTAAAAAGACGTTAGCGATTGCCGTTTTACTTCCGGGTTCGATATACGGCTCTAAATCCGGACTTACGGTGCCATGTGCGTTCGGCTCCGACTTACGGCAGAATCGAGTTACGAACCGTTCTTAGGTCCAGAACCCGTTCGTAACTCGGGGACTACCTGTACTTTATAGGTGTTTTAAACCCTTCTCACACTCTTGCAATATTCTAAACAAAGTTTCTAAACTCTAAAGCTCTAAAAGAGCACAGAATGTCATGATTTCAGCTCTCTGCCTCCTCTACTCTCAGCCACCTGCAAGTGCTCTTGGCCACGCCCAGTTCTCAGTTTTGCTAGTAGAACAGCTGATCAGCTGCAGCAGGAAGTTTATCCTGCTGCGTGGGCTGCACAAAGATGCAGCAGATGCTAAATCATTTAAAATAATTTATTTTAAATAAAAATTCCATACTGATCCTGCGGCTCATCCATCAATAAGCCAGTTGTGTGTCATGTCCAGTCTTATTTTGAAAAGCCGCAATAGAGCAAGTCTGCGAAAAATGAGCCGCGAAGTAGTGAGGGACTACTGTTATATACAGTATATTTTTATTTTAAGTAAAGTTGTAGTTTGCTGTGCCTAATCATGTTGATTATCTTGTTTGTGTGCAGTATTAGTCATTTGTGTTTGTGTTTCTTAGATGCCTTTTCTGATCACGCTGGGGATGAGATTCTGACTGAAGGGGTGTTTGAAGGCCACCAGGAGGCGGTGAATGCCATCCAGATCCACAACGGGCTGCTCTACACCTGCTCTGGAGATCAAACTGTCAAAGCTTTTGACCTGGTGGTGGGTGAAGATCAGTAATATTGCTTCACTTTAGCTGTTTCAGATGTTTTAGCTGCTTATTTTTACTTTGTTGCAGAGTCATAAATGTGTGGGCGTGTTTGAGGGTCACAACTCCAAAGTGACCTGTTTACTGGTGTCAGCAGCTCCATGCCTGCACTATCGCCTTTATTCTGGTTCCAGTGACCAGACCATCCGCTGCTACAATCTCAAGGTAAGCACACACACAAACACCAAGTGGCATCATGGACTGCTGCTCTCTAACGTTGCACTGCTTCTACAGACACAAGAATTGGAGCAACACTTCTCTTTGCCCGACCGAGTCCTCTGCCTTCACAGTCGTTGGAAGACCTTATACGCTGGTCTGGCCAACGGCACGGTGGTGTCATTCAACCTCAGGGTGAGAAATTTAAAAAGGCAGTTTCTCATTATAACACAGCTTGCAATAGGAATTCTGTGTAGCTTGGAAGCAACATAGTTATTCTTTACTCATAAATCACAGCAAATTCATCAAGATATGAGCTCAGCACAGGCAGCCTGAGTTGACAATCATTTCCCCCCAATTCATTGTTTAGACCAACAAACAGATGGATATGTTTGAGTGCCACGGCCCACGTGGTGTGAGCTGCCTGGCCTCGTCACAGGAGGGAGCCCGGAGGATCCTGCTGGTCGGCTCTTATGACAACACCATCAGCGTGAGAGCAGCCAAGAACGGGCTGCTGCTGCGCACGCTGGAGGGCCACACCAAGAGCGTTCTCTGCATGACGGTAGGTCAGCTCTGATGTCTTGGCTTTAGCCCTGTTAGAACGGACTGGGTCTGAGAAAAACTGAACGAGTATTTAGATATGTGCACTACTGGGGCAAAACAAGTTAGCATCTGAACAAATGGCTAGAAACCTGCCAGGGATCATTTCTTTGATCTCTCAACGAGTCATGTGACTCTGGTTAAGCCACTTCCTGTGGCTGTGCAGTAGCTGTTATTCAGTTAAGTTTAAAATATTGGTCTACTTTAGTTAATAAACAACCCAAAATATAATAAATTAAAGCAGATTAGTAAGTCTTAAGAGATTTTAAGTTTTTTTTTTAATTTCTGCTTTTCTTCAGGTGGTTAATGATCTTGTGTTCAGTGGATCGAGTGATCATTCCGTCTATGCTCACAACATCCATGTAAGTTCATGTTATTATATTTAGAGTTTTTTGAAAACTGATCTGAGAACTGTTATTCACTTTTTATTCCTTCACGCTGTGCATCAGACGGGGCAGCTAATGCATGTTTATAAGGGCCACAGCCATGCTGTTACCGTGGTGACCGTCCTGGGGAAAGTGATGGTGACCGCCTGTCTGGACAAACTGGTCCGAGTCTACGACCTACAGGTATGCATTCCCAAACAATCAAATAGAATAATACTTTATAATACCAGTTCAGTGTGTGTTCACCAGCTGGTTTTGAAATATGAGCTTTGTTGTCTGTAGTCTCAGAAGCTGCTGCAGGTGCACGGTGGACACAAAGACATGGTGTTGTGTATGGCCGTCTTCAAGAACATGGTAAGAGCTCGGACATCAATCCTCTACCAGCAGTTTACAGAGGATTATTTCTTTCATAACCTAGAATGCCCAGATAGTTTGAAAAAATGTGAATACAGAAATGTCTTATTGATAAAATTACAACTTTATGCATTTTCTGCTTTAATCCTGTTTATTGAGCTTTGTTGTAAGGAACACACACACACACACACACATACATTATTAAAATAGCTTATTGATCCTAAACGGCTTTATTTCAGATCTACACCGGATGTTATGATGGGAGCGTTAGAGCCGTCAGGCTGAACCTGATGCAGAACCACCGCTGCTGGGTAAGACAGAACAGACTGGCTTGTGTTTAGAAGAACAATTTGACATGTGCTTCTGTAAATAGGAAGCCTTGTGTCTTTTTAAGTTACTGAGCAAGAAACAGAATTTTACAAACATTACTGGACCTTGAAGCAGTCTTGCTTCATTGTGACACAGTGTTAAAAACTATAAATATGACTATTTGAGTTGTAACCTGTTCAGTCAAGAATGCTACCTGTAACATTGTATTCAAATGCTTGATTCGTGAAGCCTGTTGCCATTAGAGCCCATGGTTTAATCGTGTTATTCCTCTTCCCCTCACTACTTCCTGTTTGAGCTTGTCGCTCCATACCTTCCTCCTTGTGCATGGTTGCCATTATGAATGTTTGTGTTGACAGTGGCACGGCTGCTCGCTGGTCTTTGGGATGGTGGAGCACCTGCAGCAACATCTGATCGACCACCACGCTAGTGCCAGCCTCCAGCCGCTCAAGTGCCGCTGGAAAAACTGCGACGAGTTTTTCTGTGTGCGCAACAGCTCCAAACAGGTATCTGAACCTTCAGCAGGGAAAGTCTCACTTTACTCATGGACTTTTGTTGTTGCAGTCAAAATTATTCACCCATTTTAACCTGGGAACCAGTTCAACGATGAGATTGGGGTTAGGGTTGAGTGTGTCTGAATATAAGCCACGCCCACACAAAACAAAACAATTGTACATATATAGGCCATGCTTGTTTCTAAGCCGCAGGTGTCCACGTTGTAACTTGAGATATTTACACAAAGATTTTTTAACCTTTTAATTAAATACATACTGGTAATGTACACAAATACGTACAGAAAATGTTATTTTCTGAACAGTGTCTGTAACACAGCTGGTTTAAAAAAAAACAGTATCCTACCAGGAAGTCATTGACAGTTATCTTCATCTTCCTCCTGCAGAGTTGTTAGACACTGCTCCACTGTCAGGATCTACTGGCAAGCTTGAGCAAATATTTTTCTGCACATGAAGCCAGTTTCCCCCCCATCCCTATGGATGTAACAGGGAGGGGAGGAAATCCCCGTTTCATTGGTCCACTGTGACTGGTTTGGTAATTCCACTGGTCAGATTTTTTCCCCCTTTATTTATACAGGTAGTCTCATTGAGTAACAAGGACCCACCCCCCAAGAATGACGTGGATTGGGCAGCTCTTTGAGCGCTCAGGTGTGACAAGGCTAAAGGTTTTGGCGGCAGGAAGCTCGTTGGTCCTTCAAAAACAATTTTTTTAAACAGTCACAGCATTGTATAAGCCGCGGTGTTCAGAGCATGTGAAAAAGGTAGCGGCTTATAGTCTGGAAATTACGGTATTTTTAAAAGTTTGTTTTAGGTTGGCCTGTTGTGAAAAGCTACAGACTAAATGTAATCAGATATTGTCCAAATGTTTGAAACATGTCTCTCATGACTTCAACAGGTGATAATTATCTGTTGCAGATGCTGCACCTGCAGAAACACACTGAGGAGCTGACTGAAGTGGAGCCTTAGGTGATGGGAACGTAGTTTCACCCTGAGCCCCTCTGCCTTCTCTTATTCTCTCTCCCCCCCCATATTGGGGGGCATTTTCTCGGGACCCTCCTAGCTCAACAGCGCTCCCCCGGAGCCTGACGAGTGGAGTTTTGATGACTTATCTTTTTATATTTGGTGTTGGAATCCAACCATGATTCAGCGACGAAGGGAGAGTTGTTTTATTGTTTTTATAAACACACTTAAAAACACTTCCTGTCCTTTTGTCCGTCTACTGCATTTCCTCTTTCACTGACCAAAGCAAGACAAAGAAACACGACTTGTTTGTTGAAGAAACTTCAGCGTTGCCAGCATGAGGCTCGTCGCTCTTTTCTGTTGAAACCAAACCCAGCAGTTAGCTTTTAGACTCTCCACAGTATGGTATGGTTGAGATGTTTTTATAGTTGTGCATTTGTGATGTTGGGCAGTGTGTAGTTGTTTTTATTTTATTTTATTTTCTAGAAGTGGAATTTTTTTTTTTTTTTTCCAGGGTGAGTTATGTTGTGGAAAGTCCACTTTGTGATTTGTTTTGAAGGAAGTAAGAAGGTTTAGATTATATTTTAAAAGACAAATTCTCTCTTTTTGTTTAATTAGCCAGGTTTCTGTGTACCAGTATTTGTTTGCTGCTCGCTCAGGTGTGAGAGGAACGTTTGACTCGGTTTAGGTTGCTTTTTGAGATTTATGGAGGTTTTTCATGTTTTAATTTGTGGATTTACTCCCTAAAGTTGTTGACAGGATGTCGTTCTTCCAAGAACGATTGTGAGATGTTTTTAAACATTTTATTTTTCCTGTGTGGCGTTTATTTAGTCAAGCAGAAGGCAACAGAGCTTTATTTCCAACAGTGATAGTTTTCCCTGTGTGGAGTTGACAGATGTTTATAGGAGGTGTTTGATGGAAGATATTACAGGAAAGGATTGTTTCATCTCCCATGCCATACTTCTTCATGCTCCATCATAACATAAATCCTGTTTTTATGGCAAACTCAACCTGTTTTAACTACATTCAAACACAGCTGACATCTTAAGCAGACTGTTGCATCCTTCTTTGAGGTTCTAATCTGATCGTTATGCTCTCGCAGGCAGTGTCTTTTTAACTTTTTTCATGAGTTTGCAGTTCACCTCTTCCCTGGCATTCCTGAGTTTCTTCAAAAAATTTCATTCTTATCATCGTTGTGACGTTTCTTTTTTAATAATCTTGAAAGTTGTTAATAAAACAGTATGCAACATGGGAAAACAGCATGTCCCGTTTGATTTTTATGTCTGTTGGGAAAATAAACAGTCATTTCATATGTACTGTAACAATCACACCAACAACTACAAATTTATTTATTTGATTAAAATGATTAAAAATGTAGTACAACCATTTGTCCATAGCCTTCATGGGAAAAAAATAAAAATCACAAAAACAGTGGTCCAACTCGGAGTTGAACTTTATGCATTAAAGTTGGGAAATGACATGTCAGCTCTTCCTGGATCTTCTTTATCCACATGAGCTGAAACACTGGCAGACTGGACCAGTGTCAGGAGGTGAACTGAAGCTGTTTGTCCACCTGGGGTCGCTGTCTGGGCTGAAAGGACTCATCCTGGTAGAAAATCCAGGAAAAATACATTACTGTACTGAGAAATGAATAAGGATTGCTTTTAATGTAAGATGTGGTTTAAGTGAACAGTAGGTGTATAATTTTCTTTCACTGCCCACAAAAAAGCACATTTATTTAAGGTAGGCCTTGGTAAATGTAAAAAGTAATTAAAGGAAAATAAATGGAGATTGTAAGCAAACTAGTAAACAGTGGATAGGCTGCTGCATGGTAGACTGAGGTACTGGGACAGTAAAAAGAGGTTGTGTGTGTTTGCTGCCTGAGAACAGTACATGAGTGAGAATGGGAGGACAAAAGCAGAAAAGAAAATGCAGAAGACCTTTTTCTAATGGAGACATTTGACCCGTTCAGACCTTGCGCAAACATCCATCCTGAGTATCTACATAACCCTCCATACTGCTGAATGTCTCAATATTTATTAAAAATCTTTATAAAATCTACCTTCAGATGTCTGGCTGAATTTTATTATCATACTTTTGGTAGTATGAACACAATATGAGCTATGACCCAAAAGCAGTGGAGTCATCATCTGGATGTCTTGAGGTAAAAAAATAAAATTAAAAAACGGGCGCTCAAGCTGCTGGCTGGATAATAAAGCAGGCGTCCTTGATTATTCTGAGGCTATGGCTTTTTGTTGTTTGTTTTGGGCTAAAAGGTTTTAATGAGCTGTTTATGAGAATGCTCAAAAACACTTGAGAATTTTAAAAAGCAGAGCAGGATTCTGTTTGTTCTGATAGTTTTTGAGCCAGTTGGACCCACTAAGGTCACCATGAGCTGTAATGTGCTGTCAGTCACACACAGCAGCCTGAGCTGTTGTTTTGTGTCGTTTTCATCTAATTAAACACAAAGCTGATGCCACATTCACAGTGAAGCTGTCAGCAGTGTGGGGTTTCATTAGGCCTGACCCAGAGGTTAGGAATACTACCCTCCAATCAGAGTTGAGGGTTTGATCCTCAGTCCCTGCAATATCAAGTGTCCTTGGGTAAGACATTGAACCCACCACTGCCTAAGCCCTGCTATAAAAACCACTGGATGAGTGTGTGCATGAGAAACTTTGTAAAGTGTTTAAAAAGGTGCTATGTAAAAGTGGACCATTTACCATTCTTCAGTTTTGTTTAGAGGCAATTTCTAATGTAAACGCAGGGCCAATTGTCAGATAATTTGGTTCTGACTGTGCACGAGCCTCAAAATTGATACACACATGCTAACGTGTAGCATTCATGTTTGCTATTGTAAATACAGCGAGCTGTGTGTGACGTCTTGTCTTCTGCCCATACGGGCCACTTCAGGGCCATCCAGAGTTCACACTGGAGTCTGATGATGGTCACATTTAAAAAATAATGCAAAGGACCATGCAAAAACATCAGATCTGAGAAAAAAAATGTCATTAAGCATTGACCTGCAGTGTAAGTGTAGCCTTCAGATGTCTGTGTATTGAAATTATTCTAGAACCATTAGACCTGCTGTCACACTGTTCTGAGCTCACTGTGACATGGCTGTGTGCAGAGCAGGTAACGTCCAGTCACAAAAATGTATCACCCAAGATGGATTTTTAATGCAAGGTAAGAACGGGTTTTTGATGCAGAAAAAATAGAACTGCTTGGACTAAGAGCATGTTGTTGCTGGCGTGAGGTGGGTGGAAGCTAACGGCGGTCGGGCACACTGATGATTGAGGTAAAAGCTGGTCTGGTCCTCGTGTGGCGTTGAGTTCACCTGGGAGAAGTTGGGCCTTTCTAGGCGTACATGGTCAACTGGAGCCACTTCAAATGGAGACAAACAAACACTTCTTTAAATAGTGAAAGTAAAATCATTTTCTTTCTAATCTGTTTTGAGAAATAAAATCAATCTGAAGGAAGAAACTGGAATTAGTGGTTGTCAAGCAAATACAGTTATAATTAAGTGACTTGATTTGTGCTATATTCATAAGTTTGTCTGGTTTGTGAGGATGTTGTTGTGAATTTGTACCTCCAGGACACTGAGTCTGATGGTGCCATGTCCGTCCTGATCGAAGGCCTGGAACGCCCCTGTAAAGAGAAACTCCACCTGGTCTTACAACTTAAGGGTATATTGCACATTGTGGGTACAATACAATAATATACTTTACAGTATATAATATAATATTGTAATGAGGCTAAACATTGTTTTCTAAATGTAAAAACACATATATAGTGTATGGTATAAATGATGGAAATCAGTACTATGGGGTGCCATTTGTAAAGTTACACAGTCAAAAATTAACAGCAATATTTTGGTTTATTTAGCCATTAATAAAGAAAAAGTTTTTTTTTTTCAAAGTCATTTTTCCCCATGTTATTCATACATTTATGTGTCATAGTTCCAAAGTAAATATTTAATTTACAAACTAAATATTTAACTTGCAAGTTAAATATTTAGTTAACAAGCTAAACATTTAACTCCATACTAAATACAGGCGGTCCCCGACCTACGGCGCTCCGTACTTACGGCTCCGCCCCCAGTGACGTCATTGCGCCGTTCGTTGCCTTTTTTATGCAGCATTTTATATTTTTTTCGGGTTTTTTAGGGTACAGTATTTTGTTAGCTAAATGCTTGGAAACATATTAAAACACATTAAAATGGCCGTTCGAAGTTGTTTTACATTGAAAAAAATGTGTTTAAAAAGACGTGACAGATCGCCGTTTTAGTTTCGGTTTTGATTTGCGGCTGTAAATGCGGACATACGGCTCCATGTGCGTTGGGCTCCGACCTACGGCAGAATCGAGCTACGAACGATCCTTAGGTCCGGAATCCGTTCGTAGGTCGGGGACTACCTGTATTGTTTTTATAGTCTTGTCACAAAGGGGCACTTTAAGATTTTAGAAATGTTTCCAGTGGTATCTAGCTAATTTATGATATTCTGACTTCTACCCAAAGTCTTCTCCGGGTGGAGAGAGTATAAAACCTCTGTTCCAAGTTTTGGGTCTTCCTGTGAGCTTTCTCACAGGGAGATGTGTCCATTGAACCTCCAGAGGGTGGCATACAGGAGGCATAATCACCACAGCTGAACTCTCCCGATGAAGCTGAGCAGAGACTTTATTCTGAGCTCCACAGGATGATGGAACTCCTTAGCTTCTCTCTAAGGCTGAGAGACCTACCCATCCTATGGAGGAGGGTGATTTTATCCACTTTTATCAGGAATCTCGCTTTTCCATTCACAATCCATATCTCAAAATAAAATGTTTTTTTCTATATTGTGGCATTTTTGCAGCTTTACAATGCCAATCTCAGCTGCGGAGATTGTGCAGATGTTCAATTGTGATCTCTAGTCGCACCTCATTGCACAATTGCATCTCTACTGATCCAAAACAGCCAACGTGTGCCTTTTTGACATCTTGTGTGGTGCGAACACTTGGAAGTGCACACGTGCAAACAGACTCGATTAAACCTCCTTCGGGGAAACCCTTGTTTATCTGTTTCTTCCATCTTGTCAGCAATGTTACATCTTTACTTGCATTGTAATTCAGTTTGGTGCTGGCTGCCACCGTGCCGCTCACAACAGACATGCTTGAACAGTCAAACACACTAAGACTGAGAAATTCTTTGCAAGGGAAGTCCTTGGTGAGAAAAACTGACGGCAGACATAAAGTAAAACTCACTTATTATACATAAAACAGGGCATGCAGGGTAGGCTCATTTGCGTGTTCTTGCAGTGCTCTTAGAACAATTTTTAAATGGGGAAAAAAAAACAACTAAATATGTTTACAATGACATGCAAACATTGTTTATTAGGTCCTGAAAATGTGTGTTTGTGCTCCAGATGCCTCTGCCTTGGATCCCACTGGCAGAGTTGTCAACTTTCCCTCCGTACCCACAGTCACCTCAGGGATGCTCTCACAAAGAGAGCGCCTAATGAATGTGGAAAAAGAAAATACCAGTTTGATGAACTCCGTTGCTCAATTAGCGCCATTAATTTTCCTGTGGCGCTGCACAGTAAAATGGAGTCATGGATGATCGAGCCACTGTTTCACTATCTTATTTTATTTTCAGGCAGCTGCCTGTTTGTGTACCTCATACGAATCTGAACGTGCGTGAGAGCATAAAGGAGGGAGGCAGAGAGATTTTCATGGGGGATCTTATTTTGTTTGTGAAAGGAAAAAAGATATTGCATTCTTGCTTGCTCCATGCACAACAGTAGATTCTGCCTTATCTCTTCTAAGCTAATACTTTTCACGCCTGATTTAGCCTAAACTGAATTACAAATCTGCATGCTTTCCGAAAAGATAGTGATGGTAAAAAAGAAAGTAAACCACTGTTTCTCTCTGATATGATAAAAAGGAATATAATAACATTTATTACGATCTAAGGATGAAGTACAAGCAAAAAATGCAACAAAAGCGTCACTTTTGGAAAAGTTGTTTACTGCGCTAAGTAATACCCTTGGAAATTAACATAAAGGAACTTTAATAAGATAAACAGATCTTAAGCGTAATAAAGCCTCTCTTTATTACTTTCAGTTGTTGCAGACATTTAATCGTGGGTTTTGTACATGAACTAGAATCAAAAACAAACAGAATAAATTAAATACAGGAGAAAACGTGTATTCCTCTCTTCTTTTTTCTATATGCCTTGAGTTCTCATGGATATTTATGAAACCATCACAACTCCTAATTCACCAAACTCATCAATTTAACATGAACGTTGCATGGACAGACAACAAATTATTCCATCTAGGTTACCATGGTGATGATATTGTTGGAATTTTTACAACTTTTTTCATCGCCACTTCGTAGGCCATAATAAGCTTCAATCTTATTCTAATAAATTAAATGGTCAGCTGGACTTGTTGTTTTTTATTATTTTGAAATATGTTCCCTTCATCTGGGGTCTCCACAGAGAACTAGGTCGAACAAAGACTTGGCAGTTTAATTTTATTTTTTACGCCAATGTCCTTCCTGATGAAATATCAGGTGTGGGTGTTTCACCATTCCCACCCACATTGATGTTGTTGGTACAGGGAGTTGAACCACCAAACTTCGATCACAGGGTCACCTTCTATAACCGCTGTGCCACTTACTCAGAGCTGTCATTTCTAACCCAAACCCGGAGCCCAGCCCGGCCCGGCCCAGATTAGGGCTCACAATCGTCAGCACGGCTGATGATCCAATTATTTGGTAACATGGCTTGCTATACAATCACCAGCTGCATGTGGCCATTTGACCGTGTGCTGTCTGGCCAATGTAAAGAAGTTAAAAAAAAGTCCAGTTATGCTTCTTATGGATTACTGCCAGC
>JARVGV010000673.1:7245326-7261523 GCA_031762435.1 Hypsolebias longignatus
CCCCCCCCAACTGAAAATTGACCGAACCGAGCCCTCCTTGAAACTAAACCGAACTGAAATGTGATTTTTATGTACCATTACACCCCTAGTGTTTTTAGATGGTGATGTACCATGACCTAAAATTAAAGGCTTAACCTTTCTTTATGGAATTCATAACACTTGCTACTGTTCATGTCAGAGCTTCAGACTGAAATTAGCTTATACAGTATAGAGAACAGATGTTGTAGTTGTTTTTGTCAAACCTTGAAAATAACATTACTCAGAAAATCACGGACTATATGAAAATATTTCACACTCAACAGTATGTATTGTTTATTACTCTCAGCTACTACTTCATCAATTTTTAGCTTAATGCCAGTCAGATTGACACATACAGCTATTTTGTGTTTTCTAAGGTCAGTTAGCTGTGGTAGCCATCTTAAATTAAATTGATAACAAATGTTAAGGAGTTTTAGATGCACATGTAACAATTATTTTCTGAAATTTTCATTAAAATTAGTCCAGTTGTTAATGAGGTGGCACAGTTGGTAGAGTTGTTGCCTCTCAGTGAGAAGTATGCCGGTTCAAATCCCGACCCACAACCTTTCTGGGTGGAGTTTGCATGTTCTCTCCGTGCATGCGTGGGTTTTCTTGGGGTAATCTAGTTTCCTCCCACAGACCAAAAACATGTATGTTAGACTGATTGGTGACTCTAAATTGTCCCTAGGTGAGAGAGAGAGTGACTGGTTGTTTGTCTTGTTTGTCTCTATGTGTCCCTGTGATGGACTGGAGACTTGTCCAGGGTGCCCCCGCCTCTCACACAGTGGCTGGATATGGGCACCAGTGACTCCCGCAACCCAAAAAGGAAGAAGTGAGTAAAGATAATGGATGGCTCAGCAGGAGCACATGGAGTTTGTTTTGTGGATGTCTCTCAATTACCAGGTTTGAGCACATTTTATGTAATCTTGTCTGAATTATAGCCATTTACGTGTTTTCTAAGGTTAATTTGTGGTAGTGGCCATCTTGACTTAGAATTGATCCAAATGTTAATCAGTTGTAGAGGTCTATCTGACTATAATGTCCAGGATTTGTTTTAATTAAAATCTGTAAATAAAATCTTAAACTGCACTGTAAAAGACAGACAGATGAGCACATGCAAACACACAAACATGCTACACCTTTGTGGAGCCTCATACTGATAGTCCCTGTGAACTTTATTATGTTTATATAAGTGTGTGATTTCTGTTGATTGTATGCACCAAGTATTATCTCAGAGCACTGCACACCAATTTAAAACAATATTAAGTTGATGCCACACATGACACTGCTCTGCACACCACTCAGTTCACCGCACTGCAGCCAGCTATGCATCACACATACAAATAAATGGGTAGGGAAGCAGTACACCATGACCACTAGTTCATGTTGCAAGGTGCTGCATGAAGAAACAGTGTTGACATTACATTGTACACATGAGTTTTAAAGGCCTGCACTTTAAGAAGCAAGAGTTCCCTTTGACCATAAATCTACTCTAAAAAGTCTGATGTGTCACTACGGCACAAGTGAAGGAAACAGTTTAGTAGTAAGTAGTGTTTGTGATCTTTCTGCTTCTCCCAAGTGCCAACGGCCTAACGCCATCTCTAGTGAGGACAGCACTGTTCCACTTTTATCACTTCCTCCCCCACCAGCCATCGTTTTCTCATCGCAGGTGGCAGAACATTTGTCAGGTCTGAAGTGAAGTGCTAGGCGACATAAAAGAAAGAAAAAAAAACCATGACATGTCTGTTGTTGCTCAGACTTCTTTGAGTGTTCATCAGAGTTTGTGAAAAGGGAGGTTCACCCCCTGCGGTCACCTTGACCTCCCCCTTTACATCTCTCAGCTGCCCCATCAGCAACAATTAAATCACAAGGAGCGTGTCAAGGCACACAGGCTCAATGGCAGGCGTGTGCCATCAGCATATCCTCAACATATTCATCCTGATGGGAAGCTTCTGCACTTGCCTGCTTTTATTGGATTTATTTAACCACCAGTGATGGATTTTGCATTTTCTGTTTTTTTTTCACTATTGAAGCTCTGCACCTTTTGTCACTCACCATTGCACACTGTTTGCTCAATGCCATTCCATGAATATGCTCATCCCATCGAGCCTTGCTTATTCATAATATAGAGGCCCATGTAACACTGGTACAACACTGTTGGAGCTGTAGTCTGCTCAGCTCTCTCACTTACCTTTCTACACCCCCACCCTCCCTCCACCTAGTCTTTCTTGTTAATTTTGCTCATAGCTCATCTGCAGGCAAATTGTCATTTTCAGAGCCCCTGTCCCGACAAGCGGGGGGAGGAGAAGTGTGGGGGTTGAAGGTGAGGTGGTGGTGGGGATTATGACAGGAGCAGAATGAAAAGGGTCGGAAATAAAGTTACTCTTATCAGAACTTGCCAGGAGCAATGCATGCACAAAGCTTCTTGGGAATCCAATTTAGTTCTTGCTGTTAGTTTAAGTGATATCAGTGCAATTAGCCATCACAGGTCAGGGTGTGAGCCAGACATGTTAAGTGATTTCCTGAAATGCCACAAGCAGAAGCACAAGGGGATGTCAATTCTCTGAGGAAAAAAAAAAGAAACTTCATCCATCTTCAGCTTCACAAATGGACCAGTTCTTTATATATTCTTGTTAATAAATGTCAAATGCTCTTGGCTGCTTTGTTTTGCACTTGTCAGCCTCTCACACAGAATTTAAATGGATTTTCCTCCTCTGTATATCTCTTCAAGGGTGACTTTGAGCTCTGGTACTTTTCTTTGAGCTCAGTGTAACTCAATTGTGCTGAAATTATATTCGGCAGGTGCACTGACCACATGGGTGGTGGGTGGGCAGACAGCAGGAAGGTCTCTGGTGTTCCTTTGAAAGGCAATTAGAAAGAAAGAAAGTGGTAATATGAGCTTGGTCTTTTTTTAAAGCTTAATGAAAAATGTCTAACTATAAAGTTGCATTGGTAATTATTCTAATTATCTAAGCAGCGGTAGCCTTTCTACCCCATTCCAGTTTTGCTCTTCAGCATTTATACTAATGAAATGTTCTATTTTCTAACCAAAGGTTAAACTTGTGAGTCTAAATCAGCTTGAAAACTCCAGTCAGCCTCCTTTCAGAAGACAAGCTTGCTATGACTTAAAAACTTAGCCAGAATATGGATGGGCTTTCCAAGTTCTATGCACTGCCTTTTGGTGTGTAATATAAATACACTGTATTCTTCATTACATGTGATGGAGCATGATAGGTTCACAATGATTTTGAGCATGCACAAACTTCTGTAACAAGGTTGTAGCAATGTATTTGAGACTTGGGTAAAGTATGAGTGAATGCAATTGCAGTGGTAGCCGTGTTTTTCTGATGTGAATCTGCATGCCTTAACATGTGCAGGTCAACAAAAATTTGAAGAAGAACTACTCTTGGTGGCTTCCTGCTTAGGCTACACCTATGTCAATGACGAGATTTTGGAAACAATCTAGCACAGATGTGATCCTTTAGATTAGGGGTGCCCATTACATCAATCACAATTCCACACAATCCCAGTTACCAATAAGCCTAATCACAATAAATCGCTGACTGGTCTTATACTGTAGGTGGTTGCGAGATTTGGAGAAAATATATTTTTTAAACTGTCCCACACATCAAAATTGTTCTGTCCCGCACAATGCAATAACTCCCGTCCACACAATGCAAAGAATGACAGCCCTTTGGTGATGTAGTTTGCCAGAGGTGGGCCATGCATGGGCCAGCACTGGGCCAACTGTAGATGCATAGGTGGCTTGGTGCTGGAACAGTACAGTTTCAGCACGGGCACCAGATGTCAGCCTAATGTGTAAAATCAAAAAAGGTTCAATACAGAAACAACTGGACTTTATTAGTTACATGAAAAAGTTTCGATCCTCATCCGAGGACCTTTCTCAATTCAATCGAAATGTTTTCATGTAACTAATAAAGTCCAGTTGTTTCTGTATTGAACCTTTTTTGATTTTATCATGTCCTGGATGACTGAGAATCTTCACCAGCAACTTTCTCATATTAAACAAATAATTTCCTGCTTTTGTCCTGTACAGTGGTGTACCTGGGTAGTTCCTGCAGCCTCCAGCAGAGCAGCCCCTCACCCAGCGGCCCTCGTTCACAGAAACTGTCCACTTGTGGATCTTATCATCCTCCAGGGCGTCAGGTGTGAGGTTACAGATCTCAATCTTTGTGTAATTCTTCTTAAAGTCCTCAAATGACATCCTGCATGGCACCGGAAGAGACCATGGACTTTTAAAAGCAGTGCACATGATAAATGATAGAATCCAGTGGTGTCTGATTTGTCAATTTACATTGAGCATTGTTGCTTATCATAATTTCAATAATTTTCTCTATGAAAGCTGAGCGTTTTTGTGGACACATATTCTTAATTCAGCTCCAATACACTATTTGAGTAGTATGGTGGTCTAAAATCCACCTACCAGAACTCTCCATCCTCAGCACTTTGATGTTGCAATTTATCCTTTTCACCCTTAGAGATCGTGGCCCACTCCTTGGAGCTATTGGAGGGAATGACAAAAATACATGGGAAAATTACCTTAATATAAAAAAGATTTATCTAAGTTATTTAATCTAATTAAAAATACGTAAAGGTTAAAAATACAAGATTAAAGCAGTTTTTTATAAATAATTTTAAAAAACTTACTTGTCACTCCAGGGGCCGTTCCATTCTACCTGACCCCATGGGTTCCTGAGTCGCACCAGGCGAACTTTATTGTCCTTGTTCTGAGATGGCTTACACTGTAGTCAAACACAAAATTATAGGAGTGGAAATCCATATTTAAACTCATGTGTTGCTTGAACTACTTTTACTGGTAAAACCCAGTGAGTTTCCCTCTTTGCCTTATTATTGTTAACTGTGCAAAGACATTAGATGAAATGTGTTGCCATATTCATGTGTTCTCGTTGAGAAGCTTGGTTTACCTCCTCCACTGCTGTCACAGAGTAGGCGTGACCCTTCACAAGTCCTGTCACTGTACGAGTTTCAAAGCGAGCTGGGACCAGAGACTAAAACAAAAAATGAAAAAAAAAAAAACAAAAAAAAAAAAAAAAAAAAAAAACAACAAGACAGTAAAAAAGCAGAAATAAAAAAATATAACTAGTTTGCTAGACTTCTACCATATTTTTCAGCCTATAAGCCACATTTTTTGCATAGTTTGCATGCCCTGCGATTATACACCAAAGCAACGTATTTATGGATTTTATTTTTTTTTTCCATATTTCTAAACCAATTTTGGCTGAGATATAACGGTTTGCATTTATTCTGAACAAAAATATTGAACACTAGCATTTTCAGCTGCTAGATGGCACTCGAGTAGTAGAATTCCATTGTATCATGTAATACGTAAAAGTGGCTATTAATAACACAATCGGCTTGCTATATAAAGCCTGCCACCGCCTGGAGCAATCGTCAAATCAGCTTCATTTCACTGCACTGCCCTGGCAAAATGAAGCTAATTTGACCATTGAAGTGCATTTATAAGGAAAAGTTAAACTGAGACACACCTTTACTATAATGTCGAGCAAACAAACAATTGTTTTTAAGTGTTAATCTTGTTAAAGCCCACCCGTGCACGCTCCTGCAGCTGCCATTTGGCAGCCAATCTATTTTTGGCACAACATCGGCCCACATTTCCAGGTTGTCAGTGGTGGTGAATAATAGATGTAATTATATGGCGAAGCAACGTATTTATGGATTTTTCCACTTTATTAGACATATTTGGACTGATGTGACTGATACAGCAGTGCGTCGTGTACGGTGGAAAATACGGTAACTACCTCTCACACATAGTTTGTGTGATAATTCAGAGTCAGCGATTTACTGATTTAAGAAAAAATATTTTTTCTAACACCAAGTGCTTTTCTTGCAACAGTGAGTTAGTGACAGGTCGCTAGATGTTTGTTGAGTTTTATCCTTTTATGAGTGATCATACAGAAAGATGCAGATTTGCACTGTCTCAAGGAAAATTTCACAAATAAAGCAACTGAGAAGCAGTGCACTGATTTCCCCACTGCTCAGGGGTTTAAATAAAGAAAGTTTTCAAGTCTTTTTGGACTGGAATTAAACAGAATGCAAGTAAACCTTAATGTTTTGGTGCAAGTTATTCAAGTGGGTAGGAGTTACACTGTGGAAAAGAATCAAAGTGTGTTTTTTTCTGTTTTTTGGGGGGGCTTGTCTGAGGCAGAACAGACGGATCCTGGCAAGTGGAGAGAGCAATTTCATCCACTTCCAGGTGCAACGGTGGAGCCAGGGGGTGGAAATCATTTGAGGAAACTATATTTTTAAGCAATATTAAAACAAGAACGTATAGTTCCCTCAAATGATAGTGGTGGTCAGATTACATATATGTATGGCAGTGGGCATCTTAGATTTTGATGGGCAACTTTTCCTACAACTTGATGTAGCCTCATGCAAAAATGGAAGTTGGTATCTCATTTATTGCGGTCGCAACATGAACAGATTGATGGATGGATGGAGGGTTTTACAATTCCCAGATTTTCTCCACAACGGGATCAAAAATCCTCTGGGGGCTACTGATCAGTAGCTATACAAAGTGTTTAAAATTTTACGACCATAAATAATTATTTAACATTACAAAAGAAACCCAGCAATAGACTTTAAAACAAACTCTGGGCTGCCCTCGTTCTCTCAGTTTGTGCACTGCAATAAAAATATCTCACATCAATGGAGCAGCCCATGAGGGAGCCTCTCTCCAGCGCTTTCTTCATGATCTTGTAGAGCTCTTTGGGAACTTCTTTCATCTCATAAAACTCAGTGACACCTCCAGTAAAATCCTCCATGGCCTCTGTGGTGTTTCCACCCTTCAGGGCCTCATAAGATCCATGCAGCCTGAACAAAAGAAGATTTGTGACAGTAAATTTAAACAGAACTTTATTTTTCTTCTTTGCCGTTGATTTGAGACTCCCATACACAGCTTAGCTAATTTAACATCTTTACCAAAGATTTTGTAGATGAAAGTGTACTATTTTATTAAACATAAGCTTTGAACATTTTTTTAAATATGTAAAAAAGAAAAAAATATGTAGATAAACACAAACTGTTCCAACCCATCCAAAATTTTAATCCAGTTACAATCAAATTAGTCTGAAATCTGTCACCCCTATAAAGTTATGATATATCAAATAATCTTAAATGACAAACTAAGATTATGAATTAATGTGAATAATGTATGCAAAACAAAATCACAGTAGAAAACACCTCAGATTTCCTCAATCCATCACTCACTTGGCATAAGCCTTCTCCAGCAGGGCGCTCCAGAACTCATTCCTCTCAGCAGACTTGGTGAAGACCAGCTGGTTGTTAAAAGTTGGGATGCGGTCGTCGATGACAACATCCACCCAGTCACCATAACGCCAGAACTGAAGGACAGAAGAGTTCAGGAGAGAGAACAATCCAATCAGATCAGATATACAGTGTATCCGGAAACGTTATTCCAAATTGTATTAAATTCATCTCTTTCCTCAAAATTCTACACACAATACCCCATTATGACAATGTGAAAAAAGAGATTTTTGAACATTTATTAAAAATAGAAAACTAAGAAATCACATGTATGTCAGTAAGTATTGTATACTCTCTTGTAAATGAGTCCCCGAGGCTCATGGGATTGACCTGTCTAAATTAAGGTTGAATGAATGAATGAATTCACAGCCTTTGCTTAATACAGTACAGTACTTTGTTGATCCACCTTTGGCAACAAATACAGCCTCATCTTTTTGAATATGATGCTTCAAGCTTAGCACATGTATCTTTAGACAGTTTGTCCCATTTTTCTTTGCAGTATAGGCAGTCCTCGAGTTACGAACGAGATCCGTTCCTACAACCCGTTCGTAACTCGATTTGCCGTAAGTCGAAGCTCAACCCACGTGGCGGCCGTAACTCCGGATTTTTGGCCGTAAGTCGGAGCGCTATCCACATGGCGGCCGTAAACGTCGTTTTAAACACTTTTTTTTCACTGTAACACAGCAACAGCGTACTTAGAACGTCGTTTAGCTGTATTTCAAGCAGTGAGCTAACAAAATACCCTGAAAAAAAATTAAAAACCATAAAATGCTGCATAAAAAAGGCAACGTGAGGTGTGATGACGTCACTGGGGGGCGGCGCCGTAAGTCCGAAACGCCGTAAGTCGATGGCGCCGTAAGTCGGGAACTGCCTGTACTTCTCAAGCTCCATCAGGTTGGATGAGAGACGTCTGTGCAGCCTTTTTCAGATATCTACAGAGATGTTCAATCAGATTCAAGTCTGGACTCTGGCTTGTCCCCTCCAGGACCTTCACAAAGTGGTCCTGAAGCCCCTCCTTTGAGATCTTGGCCATGTGTTTTGGGTCGCTGTCCTGATGAAAAATAAACCGTTGCCCCGGTCTGAGGTCAAGAGCTCTATGGGAGCAGGTTTTCATCCAGGATGTCTCTGTACAGTGCTGCAGCCTCTATTCTGACTAGTCTGTCAGTTCCTGCTGCTGACAAACATCTCCATAGCATGTTGCTGCCACCTCTATGCTTCACTGTAGGGATGGTATTGGCCTGGTTTCCTCCAGACATGATGCCTAGCATTCATACCTGAGTTCAATCTTTGTCTCATCAGACCAAAGAAGTTTTTGTCTCATGGTCTGAGTCCTTCAGGTGCCTTTTGGTAAATTCCAGACGGGCTGCCACGTGCCTTTTATGAAGGAGTGGATTTCATCTGGCCACTCTACCATACAGGCCTGATTGGTGAATTGATGCAGAGAAGGTTGTCCTTATGGAAGGTTCTCCTTCTCCCC
The DNA here is from genome assembly GCA_031762435.1 of Hypsolebias longignatus. Taxonomy (NCBI): domain Eukaryota; kingdom Metazoa; phylum Chordata; class Actinopteri; order Cyprinodontiformes; family Rivulidae; genus Hypsolebias; species Hypsolebias longignatus. Next base: position 7,254,148 of record JARVGV010000673.1, read on the forward strand.
CCAACTGCTCAGTTTAGAAGGCTGGTCAGCTCCAGGGAGTCCTGGTGGTTCCAAACTCCTTCCAGTTATGAAGGATGGAGGCCACTGAGCTCACATGGACCTTCAAAGCAGCAGATTTTTTTTTCTGTATACTTCTACAGATCTGTGCCGCAACACAGTCCTGTCTCAGAGGTCTACAGACAATTCCTTTGACTTCATGCTCGAGGTTTGCACTCTGACCTGTGCCGTTAACTGTGTGACCTTCTATAGACAGGTGTGGGCCTTTCCAGATCAAGTCCAATCAACTGAATTTACCACAGGTGGACTGAATTCACCACAGGTGGACTACATTTAAGTTGTAGAAACATCTCAAGAATGATCAGTTGAAACAGCATCTGAGCTCAGTTTGGAGTGTCATGGCAAAGGATGTGAATACTTAGATGAATGTTATTTCTTGGTTTTCTATACAGTACAGTATTTAATAAATTTGCAAAAACCTCAAAACATCCTTTTTCACATTGTCACAATTCTGTGGAGAATTTTGAGGAGGTTAATTTAATACAATTTGGAATAAGGCTGTAACATAACAAAATGTGGAAAAAGTGAAGTGCTGTGAATACTTTCAGGATCAACTGTATAAAGTCGGAAAAGCGACAGGAAGCCCCCTCCACGTGGTCCCACTACCTGAGAGAAGCGTAACAGAGGTTGGGAGCTGTGTGATAGATAGCAGGTGAGGGCGGGGCCCAACATGTGCTGGTTCTTGGTATCATATTGGATCTAGATACATGAAATGTTCCACAAAAGGATCCTGAGCTTGTGTGTGAGGTTGAGCGATACCAGTTAGTAAAGTTGTGCTCACCTCTACATACACTCTGGCACTTTGGAGCCTAAATCCTGGAGAGAAGCTGTGTCCTGCTGCAGCTTTGCCCCAAGAGAGAGGTGTCGGGCGGGTGTTGAAATACACACAAACTTCAGGAGAGTGCCTCTGAGATTCAAGAGGGGACGTTCTGACTGTTTGTGCATACGCACCAAAGACCACTTTAGATTACCCACAGTTCTTGAAATCAATGAAGGATGATCTAGAAAGGGTACATCTGGGTATTTTAATGCCCAGGTTAGCAAAGATAGAGTCTCCTGGAGGCGGAGGATGACTGGGAGGAACAGCCTCTGGGGGCAAGCTCACTCAAGGCTAGTGAGTTTTTGCCTCTAAGAAGTTCAAGTATCTTGAAGTCTTGTTCACAAGTGATGGAAGGATGCAGTAAATAGACTGTAATTATATATCACCTTTCTAGCTTATCAAGACACTCAAAGCTCTTTACAACACAATCTGTGCCTCACTGACCCATTCATACAGCATCTACTAGGTCTGTACAAAGAATAATCAGTGCTTTACCACATTCATGCACTGATAGGACACACATGAGGCAATGAGGGGTTCAGTGTGTCTTGCCCAGGGACACTTCAGCATGTGACTGCTGTTGGAATCAAACCCCCAACTCTTGCATTGGAGGACGACTGCTCTAACCAATCAGCAACAGCCGCCTCCAGTAAGAGATGGACCAGTGCGTCAAACTGTTGCCTTCACGCCCCCAACCACGGCTAAACCAAAACGAATTAATGAATGCAACATAAATGTTTTAAGCTGCAATTTAAATCAACACTAGAAAGGAAAACAGTTGTTCTTATTATTGATTATGTTTTTATCCCATTAATCTGAAATATAGAATAGAAACAAACAACCCCCCAAAACAGCCTGTATAATCCAAGTTATCGCCATAAACTGTCCAAAAATAAATTCAGTTTTCTTGCATGTCTGATAATTGTTATAATTCATTGCACTTAACTTTTGAAGATGATGATGATGTCAGGATTTCATGTGAGAATTAGATGCATATTTCTCACCTGGAAGTGAAATATTCCGGCATAGTTTTCAGAGTAACTTTGCTCATGGGGAACGACTCGATACAGAAGTTTTTCATTCAGAGTGAGGCAGGCAATGGCAGCCAGCAACCAGCAATCACCTGAGCAAGAGAAATAAAAAGGTAAACAATGTATAATTTAACTGCTTGGAAATCTATGCATTGCACAAATCCTTCAATTATTCCTTTTTCAAAAACAAGAAGCTCATCGATTTGTCGTGCAGAAGGAAATGATTGCAGCAGAGTGCTGACATTTGCAATTTCTGATTGCCCAGGTGTGTGACGGTGTTACGAACAATGCAGTTTTTTCCCCCCAACAGGGAACAGTTATCAGTGACAACCAGGACCTTTGTCCCTGCGGTGCCCTTTACTTTGCTGTTACATGAAACAACAATGAGAAGTGCTGCTGGATGGATTCTCTTCCAAAAGAGTTAGCACAATGTGTGGAGGCCTCTGCAGACAGAGAGGCTGACAGCAGGGGGTTCATGGTCTGTGCACTAACCTGGTTTAAAGTTGTTGTTTTTTTGCATCAACTGTGTGCATACGGTGTTTTTGTAACAATACTTTTTAGGCACCTTTGCTTCAGTGTAACAAATCACTGAAAAGCACGTTGTTCATCATCATGTCATTCATCCTTTTAATCATAATAAAAAAGTTTCACTCACAAAATACCAAAAGCCATTTCAGCAGAAGTTGTGAAACTGATGATGTTACTGTTGCAACATTTACCTAGATCTCCCTGGCAGATGTCTGTCCTGCTGGCTCCTCCAACAATGAACTGAGGGTTCTCACAGATTTCCTGCAGATAACAAACGGGATTATTCTGTAACCATTTCCTAAAACTTGAGGGTTTATTGTGGCTTTTGTCACAATATGTAACAAATACATTTATTTGTCATTTAAAAAAACACATAATTATTTTTGATCAGGTGCAGCTATCCAGTAACTGAACTCCTGTGCTTTGCTGCAGAACAAATAAGAAGTGTTATGAATGCACCTTCATCTTCATACAATTTGTCTCCATACAATAATCCATGATGAGGTGGACAACGTGCAGGTTCCCTTACAGGTTGCTGTATATCTAAATTACACCACACCTCCTGCATGTAGGATCCATCTGCTGTTTACTTTACTTTGTGATCAACAAGTTTATCCTACCTTGGGCCTCTTCCAGACAATGTTCTTGACCTTGTTGGACTTGTGTCCGAGTTCCTTGAAGCCCAGAGACTCCACAGTAGCCGGGAACGAGTCATCCTCAAACAGGCTCTTCCTCTGAAGGCACTCCTGTCTCAGTGCATTATAGTCCTGGCCGTTGAAGCGGATGGGCTTGTTCAAAGACCCTTCCCCGTCTCGTCTTTCTCGCTCCCGGATCAACCGGTCACAGAAAAAGCCAGACGGTGTATATGGCATCTCTACTAGGCTGACTTTTGTTGCAGGAAAAAACTGGACTCGGCCACCTGTACGAAAAACTTACTTGCCAAAAGACCCTGGCATAAATCCAAACAGCTAATATCTGATTGGTTGTCTTTCTGTGTGACGTCCCTCTCCCCGTCGTCACAGAGTAGGTGCAGTTTGGTGATACACCTCATGCGCATTCACCTTCGCGCTGCCATTCACGCACGCACAGAAAATCACAAATCACATAAACGTCTTTTTGTTTAGTTCTTATTGGCTGATGGGAACAATGATCGTCCCCTGCCTGTGCTCTGGTGCCATCATTGTTGGGGGACACAAAGGCTAGCGGGCCACACCAGAGGGCATGTAAAGGGTGGTCAGTGGATGGCCTGCCTCAGCAGAAGGCATTCAAGCCCTTTAAACCTGTTCTCAATGGAGCTCGGCGTCGAGCAGTCTCAGCATAACTGGAGCTACAAATAGGAGCATCATCCATTTTTAACAAAGCAACAAAATTATAAACTGTCAAGTGGCATGTGATTTATAGATCCCAAACTGTTTGTGTTTATGAAAAGTATACATGGAAGAAACTGGATTTAGGAATGGATAAAAGTACCACCAGAGACTATACATTTTCTGTGAACACTTTACTAAAGATCTTAAAATGGCCGGCTGAATTAAAACAAGCAGAACACAAATCAAACCTAAAGGAAACAGGGCTAAAAGTAGCAGATAAGTAGCTAAAATTGGCAACAAAAAAAAAAAGGGCTCAAATTAGCTAAACAAAGGTTCAAGAGAAATGAGCTAAACTCTAGCTTAAATTTGCAGATACTCTTAGTCAAACTTAGCTAAAAGGAGAAAAACAGGCTAAAGGTAAAAAAAAAACATATTAGTCACTAAAATTAGTAAAACTGTTGCTTATCGAAAACAGTTTAAAAAAGGAGATAAAGAAAATGGTAGCTAAATGTAGCAAAATGCTACTTACAAGCAGAATAGCAGCTAAAACAATCTACGTAGCAAAATAGTAGGTAAAAGTAGCAAAACTGCAACTAAAAGCTAAAAGTAGCATTAGAAGACAAAAATTGAGCAAGTATGCTGATTTTAAAGTAAACTGTATTTTTTTAAGAATTGAAGAGATGCTTTAAGTAAAGCTCTCGTGGTTTTAAGTTGAGCTTTAAAAACCATACATTTAAAAAATAAAAATTAGAGTTTATTATTTCTGAACAAGCTGAACGTTTTGATATATGAATGGTTAAAATAGCACGAAGTATGTAGAAGGACTGGGGAAAAAAATGGAAAAAACTATAAACAAAAACAAAAGTATGTGAACGTTGACTCAGCAATCACTGTTAGAACTTTCTGTCAGGCAGGAAGGTCTGCAAAAGATTTAAAATTCATTATTCCTTTCTAGAGGGCCGGAACAAATCAATACCTGTTGATTTGATTAATCTTATAAATAGAAAAATATATTTTTTACAAAGTACTAAAAAAAAAAAAATCACCTGTATTGCCTCTTATGTTTGATAGAGAAAACAAAAACTTTTTATAACGCTACTTAAATTGATTTTTTTCAATTATTCCTGAAATTCCATAATACGTATTTTGAAGTTTTATGTTTATTTTTGTTTATTTTATCATCTCTGACAAAAAAAAGAACAATTGTTATAGTTTCATTATTTTATTTGATAAAAAATGTTTGTTATTTTTACTTCTACTCCAACATTAGAATGTCTCAAAGAAGATTTTGGCTTATTTAGGTAAGTGTTTGTACTGTTTTTTGTTCAAGTCCATAGTAAACAAATGTGAGGATGAAAAAGCATAAATTACAATAACACAGAACATTTTCAGTTTGCATTTTGCTTTGTTTTAATTTTTCAATATGCAGTCTGTGACAACAGAATCTACATCATGGACAAACGTTTGTACTAAAAATAAAAGATTCATAAATTACAAAATTACTGTTTACAATTTGTTATTACTGCTTAACTGCAGATTTATTAAAAATTCCGATCTTGTGCTCAAAGCTTCAAATAAGCCTGTTTTGATGTGAACCTAGAAAAGTACAGCGATGAAGTTTGGTCATTCCGTTGTTAATAATAAAATGTCTGATAACTCAAGACAGTTCAAAAAAGTTTAAAATTATAATTTACCATTTTGTGGTGATTTTTTTTTTTGTTAATGCCAAGTAACCGTGAACCTCATCTGCAATAAAGCCATCAAATAATTATCCATACAAATTAACAAATATGGCTCTTCAACATCAGTCAAACTGGTTGAGGTGAATAAGAAATCCAGACAAAATAAAACCTGTTGATGACATGTCCACTGTTAGCTCATCTGTATCTCCCAGTCCATCGCCACTCTGAGGTTCAGATGTTTCACTGTCAGCATGCAGCAGGCTTCTGAATACTCAAATGCAGCTGAGATGTCTTCAGTGCCTGGTAAGAAAAACACAACATGTTTAGTCTTAATGTTAAGTCCAGTTTTTGACACTGTGGATCATAACATCTTATGTCATAAGCTCTCAGAAATTGGTTTCTCAGATCACAGCATTGGTTCAATTGTACTGCCTTCATTATTTAACAGTCAACAATGGTGTACTACAAGGCTCAGTCTTAGGACCCACCCTCTTTACAATCAACATAGGTAATGTAGGTCAAAGCATCCCTGATGCATCCTTATATTTCTATGCTGATGACACGGTTGTTTATTGTCGAGCTAAAACAGTTTCAAAGGTTTTCCAGCTTTTGCAATCCAATTTCAACATCATCCAGTCAGATTTGTTCCATTTCAAACTTGTCCTAAATGCCAACAAAACCAAAGGAATGCTGTTTTCAAACAGGAAGTCAGCCCTAGCAGTCCTTCCTTCGATTTTATCATCGAATGGTGCCCCTATTGAGTTTGTAGATTCCTCTAAATACTTGGGTATCTTGGTTGATTCACATCTTTCTTTTAAGCTTCACGTGGAAAACTTAGTAAGGAAACTGAACGTTAAATTCTAAAAAAGTTAAGTCTGGTCCTCTGGACATTCAAAAAACAAAACAAAGAAATTTTAGAAACGTTTCATCTTTCGTCCAAAAGACTTCCTCAGTTTGAGGTACTGTATTCAGCTCAGTCTTATAAATAGCACCTTCTCATTGTGGATCAACCAGTTTGCTGCTGACAGCTGAAACCAGCTGCTTACATGATCAAGGAGGACCATCAGCTGGATGATGGATCATTAGCACCCTGATGGTCGCTTGCTATTCACAAGGGGCTGAGTGATACTAGCAATAACAGCATTGTAAAGCCCCCAGTATACTCCCACGTACGTATGTCCACGCGTACGTACGTGCGTACTGTACACAGAGGGTTCAGACATCATACTCGAGCATCCACCTTGAGCTGCTGCAGCACAGCTCCACAGACAAGGACTTGAAAGAGCGTTAATCTACGGGACAAATTGAGGTCGCTGATTGGTCATTTGCTGACCTGCCTACTGAACTGATTGACAGGTCGGGAAAAAAAAGCGCTGGGAGGCTCAGCCGCAGCAGTGTTCTGTGTTTATATGTTAATAAAAAGTTCTAAAAAATATATATAGGGAGCGCTGTTCCTGCAGCCCAAACATCAGACCAGCCCACCAGGAAATCTCCAGACCCTCCCGAAGCCACAATGGACCTGAGTTTCATTCGCTCATGACAAATTTGTTCATTTCTTATCATTTCAGTCATGGTGTCAACGGAGGAGGAAGAGATCACTTGCCTTATGGCAAAAAAAAAACAAACAAAAGAAAAGTCTAGGTCAGGGATGAAGAAGGGGCATTTAATACATTGGTGTCGCATACAAAACAGACCGGCGACAGGCAGTTTATTGGGCAACACTGTGAATGCATACGCGGTCGTAAAAATTTAGCTTTGTGCGTACATTCCCTGCAGGGGTACGCTTGTACCTCTGCATACGTACGTGCATACATCTGCGTATGGACATACGCGGGAGTATACTGGGGGCTTAAGAGGAGGACAGCTGAACACGGAGGCCTCCACCTCTGTTTAATGATGGATGGTTTCTTTTCACAAAGATGGCCTCCTTTACTCCTCTCTCAAACCA
>JARVGV010000673.1:7369410-7381729 GCA_031762435.1 Hypsolebias longignatus
AACACAAAGATGGTGACAATTTAATGATTTTACTTCAACTTTTAATTTGCTGGCAAAGTCTGAAGACACTTTTTTTTCTTTTTTTTTTTTTTTTGGCGATTCATCGATTAATCGATAAAATATCGTCCGATTCTTCGATTATTGAATTAATCGTTAGTTGCAGCCCTAATGTTGTGCCATTTTATGCAAAGTTCAAACATCATGTCAGTGGACCTTTAATGAACATTTGCCATGAAAAATATTTCACCAACTGAACTAGCTTTATACATTTTAATGGTAATATTCAAAACTAATCTTAACGAGACATCTGTAAATCTTATTTTTTTCCAATTGCTCAGGGCGACTGCTTATATAGTGAAAGTTCTGTCTATGGTGGGGGAGCGTCAAACAGCAGCTTTTGAACCACAGGGTCAAGTTATTGATGTTGCAATAGAACAAGACCTCATCGACTCAGTCAGATACTTGCTCTCATTACAGCAGCCTGATGGGTCATTCATTGACTCAAAACTTGTGCTACACAGAGATGTTCAGGTAAATTCCATCTTGTTATGTTTTTATGCAAGATCATCGTTTAAATGACAACAACCCAAGTACCTGTAATGTCTGTGTTTAATGTAGAAAGACCAAGGTCCCTGGTTGACTGCCTTCATTACACTTGCAATGAAACGATCCCTTCAGTTCTTGAAACCTGATGTTCGTCCTGCAGCGGTGAGATTAACTACAAAATATTGTTGTGTGTGATTGACCATGTGTCAGTACCACAGTGTCCTAATGAACAGAACAAATGAATGTTCCATACTTAACAAACAATAGTACATATAAAAGTGTGTGGGTGAAAAAAAAAAGTCCTTAAGCAGAGACAGCTGATAGCTTTACCAAATGATAGAATAGATGGATGAAAATTGTTTAATTTTATGAGGTTCATAGCCTTGAAATGGGAGGAAATAAATGTAATTCATTTTTCTTATTCTATATTATATGTTTAATGCTATAAATGGTGCTGCCCAAATTCCATATAACAAGTTCCAGCAACCATCATAACCAAAGCTATCCGTTGCTTGTGCTGTACATTAGTCCCTTGCTACTTTGCAGTTTGTTTATCACAGACTCGCTCTATTGTGGTTTTTCAAAATAAGATTGGACATGACACACAATTGGCTGATTGATGGATGAGCCACACGATCGGCATGGAATTTTTATTTAAAATAAATTATTTTGAATTATTTAGCACTTGCTACACAATTGTGCAGCCCATTCTGCAGGATAAACTTCCTACTGCAGCTGATCAGCTGTTCTCCATGCAGAATGGAGAAGTGGGCGTGTCCAAGAGCACTTGCAGGTGGCAAAGAGCAGAGGAGGCAGGGAGCTGAGATCATCACATTCTGTGCTCTTTTAGAGCTTTAGAGTTTAGAAACTTTGTTTAGAATATTGCAAGAGTGTGGGGAGGGTTGAAAACATCTTAATATAAAAAATACAATATAAACTACTACTTACTACTTGTACTACTATTCCTACTTCGCAATTTTTCACTTATCGCAGGTCTTCAGGGTATGGATCCCCCGCAATAAACGAGGGACTACTGTACTACTTGTGTACATAATTTCCTTCCATCTCAAGTACCACATGAGACAATAATGACAATAAAGTCAGTTGGTAATGACAATAAAGTTTACTTGAACTTGGACTACTGTTTCCCTACATTTTTATTTTTATTTTTTACTTATAGCAGGGGATGTGGTCCCCTAAACCCCGCAATAAATGAGGGACTACTGCATTTCAAAAAGCTAAAGTTACACCAATATCAAAAGTTAGAACACCTTTCTCCTGAACGAGCTGAACGTTTTGATGTAAGATTTGTTGAAATAGCACATATAAATAAAAAGGAATATATAAAAAAGAACTTACTAGTGACCAAGTCAAACGTCCGCTTGTCCTCTGGGTTGGGCCGGACCTGACAGGTGAGTAGGTTCAACTTTGCTGGTGGTCGATTGATCTGAAAACAAGCAAACATCCAAAATAAATACAGAGAAATTGTGTTTTATGCGTATAAATTTGGCAAATTTTAGTCCATGTAGCTGTTTTGTGAATAATCCTCACCGTACTGTGTGAAATAGTCAGGCACCCAAATTTGACTCCGCACTTCCTCTTCTGCCAAACCTTTCTGATCCTACAGGATGCAGGATTAATGAGAGAAATTAAGATATTATGACTTTACTGATACCATCCTGAGTTCTGTGCAATACCCTATGAGCTAACATTATGATATAAATACTACATTTAATCATGCTCACTGTGTTTTCATCCTGACGGAAACACTGAATATGGGTTATGTTTTCAGTCTGTGCCCTGAGGACTGACTCTCCTCCATTTGCCCTACTGAACCACATCCCCCTTCTTATCACACAGTAATCTGGCTTTGTGTGTGCGAGACAGAAAAAGCTGGATCTGCTCAGCTACTCTGCCAAAAAGCTCGTAAGGAGGGGCCCCTGCTCGACTCTTCATCTCACAGTAATGAAGACCAGATGGGGCAGGCAGAGCTGAGTCGGCCCTTCCCAGTTCGTGCTACGTTTGCTCACTCTTGAAACAACTCTTGATCTCTTCTGATTCTTTTTAAGTTGTGTTCACTTTGAAATATAAAAGCATCCAATATGTTTATATATAAAAATCTGTGACAAAGCTGGCTAAAGTTTATGAACTCAAACAGGTTCCCCTGATAATCCACACTTTGTTTGTACTAACAGCAGTGACAATGCAGATCTTGTTCTCTTGTCTTTAGTTACAGTTTGAACAATCCCACCATCATTACTCTTCTTTGTTACTTCTTAAAACCGCGTCTTTTCACGCACCCATCACTTTTCTTCAGCAGGAAGCCAGACTTCTCAGTGCCATACTTCTTGTTTCCCTGTGGTTGGTGGATGCTGTACCCATTGCAAGAGTTCGTCCTGTTCAGATATTCCTGGGAAACAAACAGGGATGTAGGACTTCACTTTGAAAGCATCACATCAGTGCTGCAGATTTACAAATTGCAGCTAAACAGAACACTTTGATCTGCTCTCAACTGCAATCATTTTGTTCATAAACTGATTAAATTAGGATGAACAATAAACCCACTAAATATAAAAATATGTATTAGTTTTATGAAACTTTAGAAATGTGCATACTTCTTTGCCGTCCACTTGCAGAAGTAATTGAAGAGAATCCCTCAGCTGAGTGAGTTGTTTGACCTCCTCGTCCTGCTCCATACGCATCTGCAACAAGCACCATAAGATAGTTAAACACAATAACAACTGGAGAAAATGCATTTCCTGCGAAAATACAGTGTGAATGCTTATTGCTGAAGAACTTGCTGAAAAACAGCTGAAATTAGCTAAAAAAAAAAAAAAGCTGATTTTTTTTACTGAAATTAAAGAACAAGCCTAAGTTAGTAGAAGAAACCAGAAAATATATACCAGTATATTTGTTGAAATAGGTTTAAGTTAGCAGAAATCAGCACAAAAATTAGGAAATTAGCTTAAAAAGCTGAAATAAGCAAAAAGTAGCTGAAAAGACATAAAGAAGCTTAAACTACCAGAAGGAAGTGGAAAGAGCTGAAATGAGCTAAAATGTGGTATTAGCTGAAAAGGCTAAAATTAGCATAAAAACAGCTAAATAGTATTGTAGTTGCAAAAGCAGAAAAAGCTGAAACTTGCAGAAATAAGCTGAAAGGAGCACAACAAGCTGAAATTAGCAGAAAGAAGTTAGAAGAAGAACAAAAATGTTGTTGTTAGCAGAAAGAATCTGAAAGGAGCACAAAACAGCTGAAAAACAACTGAAATTAGCTGAATATAGCTGAAACAAATGTTTAACTTTGCAGAAGGAAGCTGAAAGAAGCTGAAGCAGAACAAAATGTGAAAGGAGCAGGAAAAGGTTGTAAACAGATCTAAAGAGTTGAAGGAGGTAAATGAGCTCAATTCATTTTCTAAGAAAAATGAATAATAAAAAAAACATATTTTATTTAATCTGGGTGTGGAACAACAATACATGGGCGATTTGTGTAATCTCTTAAAATAATGCAAAGAGAGCTAATTATTTTATATAGATTTTTTTTTATTAAGAAATAATATGACCAATCTCACATGTGACATCAGTCAGATTTAGTGAAATGATTTCAGTTTTATTTTTATTTTTCTGGTACGGTGGTGCAGATTTGATCTGCCTAACCTTCTTAAGGCTAAACAGTTCATGTCTGAACAGGTCAGTGCTCTGCCTTGGATCAACCAGAAAAACATGTAACGCTCCCAGGATCACGGCTAACTGCCTGTTTCCACAGGTCAGGCCAGAAACTGGGAATAAAGCAAAGTGGAAACCAAACTGGAGACCAGTGGTTGAAGAAACAGGCATGAGGGAGGGAAAGTATGAAAACAAGGGAACATTTCAGCTATGAACATGGAAAGTGAGGTCAATAACAGTATAGTCTGGAAGTTTAACTTGGGGGGCGGGGAGTGTAAACAGAAAAGAAACAGACTTTGGTTTTAACTGTTTTGACAGTAAAAGAGAAACTAATCCAGAAAGAAGGAAGTAAGAGAGTGAAAAAAGCTTTTGTGCACTTTATCTATGACAAAGTATGATCCATTTTTGTCTCTATAGCAAAAAAAAAATGCTTAAGTGAGTGTGCGGCTGGTTAGATTGAAGGCAAGATAACTCAAATATGTGAGGTTTGTGCATGTGTGGCATTCTGGGATGGAATCAGTTCGAGTTAATTGGAAGAAAGCACAGAGACGAAGTTGTGCCAACTTGACTTTTATTCCTCCAAAATCAGAGCAAAGCTGGGTAATAACACTAAAGCTATCATAAACTACAGTGCACAATTGTGCATAAATATTTTTTATTTCTGTTTCAACATTATTTATAAAAAATAAGCATTTTCTAAGACACAACCTTGTATTTATGCTTGAACAGAACATAATGAGACATAAAGTGAGGACAGAAGTTGTACATTTCCTCTTGTGTGAATCAGGTAAGGAGGGAAATTCCCATAATTAAAACAACAAAAAAATATTTTATCCACAGAATGAAGAGGATGTAGTAAGATAAAAACGACAGCAGCTGCTGTTTACCGTGTGAATAGAGGAAGCAAGTTTCTCAATGAAGGGAGAGAGATTCTCTGCAGCTTTCAGCCCATCCTGAAAGAAACTGAAATCAGACAAGACGTGATGAGTCATGAAACATTCTGGTTCTCAGCAACAAACACATCACATGCTCATGATGTATACTTATATACTCAGCTCCCACATAAAGTATGTCAATGGTTAACAGAAAGCATCCAAACCAACTAGCCTCGAAACATGTGCACAGTTCCTCTCTGAGCACAGCTCTGATCAGATCCACATGGTTTTCTGCCAGCTTCAACTGATTTCAGATGAGCTACTTGACATTTAAAAAGTTGGCTGAGACTGACCTGAGCTGGGCCTGGAAGAACTTGATGAGGCTTTGGAGAAGATCGGGACCCTGACGCACTTTCAGCTCCTGGATCTTTAGAAGATACTAAAAACATAAACATAAAGAGTTCAAACGGATGCTCAAAACCATAAAGCTTGAAAGGAAAAAGAGCATGAAGTCAAAATTCTGAGCAACAAAAACAAACATTTCACATAGGAGATGTAAGAGATCCTGTTCATGTTTGTGTTCGGCTGCACACTTTGTAACTTTTAGTGGGTTCAAAGGTCATTTATCTAATTTCAACACTCCAAGCGCGCCGCTCACTGAACTTGAAAGAATGAAGAATTCACAGAAAGCGATAATAACATCTGCACCATTAAACACAGTCTGAATCCACCTGTCTCTACCAGCAGCAGCAAAGTTTTAATCTGCGAGTGTGTATTTTAATAAATATTTGTATTTGTGTGAAAAGAGGAGGAAAAGAAACAGACTGTATTCATTGTGTGTGTGTTTCTTTTGCTTATGATTTATCAAACAGGTTAAACAAAACACAAGAAGCACATGCAGAGGGAGCATTTTGCTGCAGAATATCACTCCATTAGGGCACTTGCATTATTCTAAGGGCTGCAGCAGTGATCTGTATAGTCTTGTGATCCTAAGGCTGCAGGTTTGAGCACAAGTTGCATCAGAAAGAGCGTTTGGTGAAAAACACTTTCCAAATAGTTCATGCAAGTTTGCTGGTTCCCCCTGCAGAAGGGAGCAGCCGAAAGAAAAATGACAAAAGGCACTTGCATTGTTAGTCATGGTTTGTTTTTGTCTTTTATTTTTAGTTTTAGGATGAAATATTAATATGAGAGGATGTGTGTGTGTGTTGTGATCCTTGTGTCGTCTGTCCTGCCCTCCTCAGTGTTTATCCCTCGTGATCGGCTCCTGTCTCTGCCACCTGTTGTCCTCCCTCAGGTGTTTGTGTTTATTCCCTCGTTACTGTTTTGTATTTAAGTCTGCGTCTCTACGTTCCCTGTGTCCGCGCATTGTCCTGAACGGCGTTATGGTTTTGTATCCATGTCATCCCAGTGATTATGTAAGTTTGCTGCACGTCAGCTTTTATTTAATTTATTAAGAATATACCCTTCATTTAATCCTGTGTTCTCAAGAGTTCTGCCTGCACATGGGTTCTACCAAACAACAGAATCATAACAACCTCCACTGCATCCTTTTATAAATAAAGTTGGGCTGCGAGCAGTAACTTTTGACTGAGACTCCTGGGCTCCTTTTTTCATCCTGAGTATGTTTCCTCTTGGTTTATACTCTTTGCATTGGCCTTTAATACACTAGTTAAGCTAACATGGGGTTTTAGGAAGCCTTCCTCACAGGTCAGTCATCTTCAAGTCTCAGAGGAGAGACGAGGGACACGCATGGCTCTCATAAGCAGCCTGTGTCCTCTCTGGGGCTCCCAGGTGGTCTCCCAGCCATCGATGCAGTGATTCGCAGCCTTCCTGCCTCTTCTGCTAACGCTGGTTTTTAATTAAAATCCTACTCGTCTGGTTAGCGTCATTGTAATTTGGTGCTTGTTGACTTCCTCTGCAGTTATAAGAGTTGGATGTGGCGTTCGATCTCAGGGACAGCATGACAGGTGAAGTCAGTCAGCTGATTTCTACTCCACCTGTGAGCAACAATGCTGTCGGTGTGCTTCTCCACATTTTCCTTCAATTTGTTTATCGACTATACATATTTTTGCTTTTAAAGAAGAGATGTTCAAATACCTATAAACCGGTTCTACTGGAGCTCTTCTGTAACAGATACAGTTAAATACTGTATCCCTTTTGCTTGACTTTCTGAAATGTATTTATAACTGCTCTAAAGACAGAAAAAGCTGACGATAGATGGAAAAAAGAACAGACCACCCATATCAGCTAAAAGAAACCTGCTTCAGGTAAGCAAAAAGTGTCTGGTTTGAATATTTTCACTGGCTCTGATCCCCCACCTCACACATTTGCAGCTGGAAGATCCTTCTCTCTCTCTCCATGTCCTCCACTCCGTCCGATCCCTCTGACTTGATCAACCCCAGCTGCTTTGTCTTCTCCTTCCTCTCCTTTTCCAGCTTCCCCCTGAGGAGGGGGGAGGAGAAGGAAAGACAAAAATAAAACAGACAAAAGATTATTATTTTTCATGTGCACATGTCACCTGTTTTGAATACATCCACTTGTCTGGTTTAGTCTAAAAAAAATTAAAAAAAAAACGAACTTCCTTGATTAAGATGCTGACGGCAAAACAAGAAGAAAGAAGTGTAACCTCCTTATGATATTATTAAACACTTAATAATGTCAAATTACAACTGTAAAGATGCCTCAGTCATATTTCATACTAAAGCAGAAACACCAAAATAATAAAGTATTCCTCTTACAACCTATGCTGTTGCAACACATTCAACTAAAACTAGCGCAATCACATCTGCCTAACATTTCAGATACTTTCTTTTAAAGATCATAAACATTGCTACAATCAAATTTAGCAGCAGAATGTTAGAAAACAAAACAAGGTTCATTACAATTTTGTGTCGTAATCCTTCCACCTCTTCTCCATATGTTTCTTGAGTTCCTGACAGAAGAGAACGGAGACATATTTATGATTTGCATAAAGTTGGCTTTTCTTGCCAAACAGGATCACAGTGGCACTTTGCCATGTTTTCTTATAGCATGAAGTTCAATGCAGCAGAGCAATCATTTCTTTAAAGTCAGGGCAGCGACAGGAGCTTACAAAAGGTATTAGCTTATTACTGGTTTGTTGGCAAATCAAAAAACAGAGCGAGACAGAAATGTTCAGCACTGGAAAGTAGCTCAGTTTATACCCAAGCTTACTTAATCTGTATAAATAACCTCATTTTATCCATTGTCTTAGTCGGCTCAACAGTGACTCAAACACAGACAGAAAGATTATTATTTAAAAGAAAAATAATTTACCCTCAAAATGTACTTTGATTTTTGTCAAGATAATTCACAAATGCAATACAGACCACAAACCTGATGCTGCCTTTTAATATGAATACAGTACTATGTAGGTCTGTAAATACCGTAATTTCCGGTCTATAAGTTGCTACTTTTTTCACAAGCTTTGAACCCCGCGACTCATAATGCTGCGGATAATTTATGGATTTTTTTTTCTAACAAGCTTCCTGCCACCAAAAACCTTTAGCTTCATTACACCCATACGTTCACATAGCTGCCCGATACACGTCTCTCTTGGTGGGTGGGTCCTCGTGACTCAATGAGACTACCTGTATAAATAAAGGTTAAAAATATCTGACCAATTAAATTACCAAACAGGTCACAGTGGACCAACAAATCAAGGTGGAGAGAAGGTGGGGTCCTCCCCATGCACAGAGAATGTGAATGGGGGACTCCCCTGCATGTGCAGAGCAACTTTTGCTCCACAGATCACAAGCTTGCTGCAGGGGGAATACGAAGATGGCGATCAATGACTTCCTGGTAGGCTACTGTATTTTTTCGACAATGAAAGAGATTGAGGACGTGGGTGATGAATTTTTTTCTGAGGCTGTTCAATTCTGACGCTGAAGAAAACGACTTCAGTGGTTTTAGTGCACAGGAGTAAGATGAACACAGCGATCAGTGACTTTTCCTGGTAGGCTACTTGTAATTATTTTTTTAACCAACCGTGTTAAAGGCATTGTTCAGCAAAAAATATTTACCGTATTTTTTCGGCCTATAAGTCACAGTTTTTTGCATAATTTACTTGCCCTGCGACTTATAGGCCGAAGCGACATATTTATGGATTTTTTCCCATATTTTTTAACCAATTTTTGGCAGAGATATGACCATTTTAATTCATTTTGACTGAAAAAAAATATTTAAGCAGTACCACTTTCAACCACTTGTTTGCAGCAGAGTAGTTGTATGGCATGCCGTTGTATCATGTAATAGGTAAACGTGGCTATAATGACAAATTCAAAAAAGTTCAAGACAAAAACAGCTGGACTTTATTGATTATACTTTATGCATTATATTTTATTGTTTATGTCTTGAACGTTTTTGAATTTACCATGTCCTGGATGACTGAGAATCTTCACCAGCTATTAATGACACAATTGGCCTGCCAAAGTCCCCGATTTCACACGGCTCTGCTTCTGTTTGCTTCCACCAGAGCAGCTCACTGAGCCTTCAGTTTCAACGATGGAAGAATATTTCCACCTGCAGTCCAACACAAGACACAATTATGTTTCTGTCCCTTTGTGTGTGTTCAGTGTTAGTGAACAACATTGTTGTGCATGTAGTGAAAACACAAACTTCCTGCTGTCATGGGAGATTTCAGCGCATCAAACTCCCAAAATGATCAAATCTGTTTAAGCTATCGATCAAATACGTAAAGACTCAATCATTATTATAAGTCTGAAGAATATTGTGCATGTGACACTGAGCATAAAGTTTTGTTTTTCCCCCCCCACAACACGAGGTAATGCCATCATTAAACTCAGGCCTGGAGGGAGTGGCTCATAATCTTTATATTCTTTCAAACATTATTATTTATTATTGTTAAACTGGAGTCTCATCAGAATTAATCCAACACATCCAGAGCGTGACTTGAACCTCTCCATGCTCTGCACAGAGATGTCTACACACTACAAACATCACAAACATTGAAGTTCATCCAGGTACATATCCAGCAATGTTCAGTCAGCTCATTTGGACGCTTTCTTTTGTTGCTGAGACGTTTCATCCTTCATCCAAACCACTTCTTCTGAGGAGCCACTAAACAGCTCACTCCCAGAGTGGAAAAATACATGTTGGCAGGTGATGAGATGGCTTCTGGGGCCCGCCTTCTCCCCGTACTCTCTTGGTTTGGTGGTTTCTTAGATTTATTAATGATGATGATGAAACGTCTCAGCAACAAAAGAAACTGTCCAGATGACCTGACTGGCCATTGTTGGATCACTGTTTTTATTTTATTACTCATGGGGCAGTGGGGTCTCAGGGTCTTGTCCAAGGACACTTGGGTTCATGGCAGAGTGGGGACGGAAGCCCCAAGCCTGCGAACAGAGGATGAACCCCCCAGAATGAGTCCATTAGTTGTCTTTTGTCCCGGGTTCACCTTGTGGACACAGAGCTGTGATAGGAGACGAATCCCCCCACAGAGTTCCAATAATCCACAGAAGATGCTGCTTCCTGTCTCACTGTCTGAATAATTTAGGTTTTCATCATTATTAAAGTCATTGAGAGTCATTCTGCAGGCTGCCTGTAAATGCTGCCAGGTCCCTTTGGATTATTTTCAGTGTTCAGAGAAATAAAGTGCTACAGTAAAGCGGCCCATGTTTCACAATCATTTATATCGACGAGTGCTTCCTGAATCCTGCCACTGTTAGGAGCTAATTGTTAAGCGATACCTCAGCTCCACCCGTGCTTGGGCTGAGCAGAGGTCACCGAGCTGCACAAGCTGTTGGTCCAGGCCAGGGATCATATGAAGCTTTGTCAATACCTCACAGGGGTCTGAGGCCAGTCTGATACCAGATCCCAGACCTGGACCCTTTGATATTATTGACTCTGTGGTCTGTGTGTTGATTAACTCCTGCCCTGATCATCACCCGCTGACTGTTAATGAAGCAGGACCTGCCACGCCTCTGCACCGTCTCCATAAGAGCAGGAAAAACTGTGTACAGGTCTGTGAGGAGCTCCTGCACCCCCCTGCCCCCCATCAATGAAGCACACCAGCTGGAAACTCAGAAAATCAAGTCCTACTATTGATTAAATAGGTTTCCACTCATGTCGCTTGTTAGTGCACTACAGAATAAAGAAGAGGATATGGGAATGAATGCAGTGATGACAGGCCTCCACTGTCCACGTCTGACATGTCAGGGAGTACAAACTCTGCGGCATCCATCCATCCATCCATCCATTCTTCCTCTTCCTCTTGTTCTAAAGTTGGGTTGCGGGGCCAGCAGCTTTAGCAGGGAGACCCAGACATCTCTTTCCACAGCCACCTCTTCCGGGAGGACTCCAAGGTTAGAGACATAGTCTCTCAGTTGATCTGGATCTTCTCCAGGCTCTCCTCCCAGTCGAACATGCCCAAAGCACAAGGGAGAAGCCCAAATGGAGATGCTCAAGGGGCATCCTTGCCAGATGCCTGAAGCACCTAAACAAGTCTCCTTTGGATGTGAAGGAGCAGTGGTTCTACTGGAGTTGCTTCTGATGACCGAACTTCTCACCCTATCTCTTAGGGAGAGTCCAGCTACCCTGCAGAGGAAACTCATCTCAACCGTCTGTATCCACGATCTCATTCTTTCTGTCTCTACCCAGAGTTCATGACCATAAGTGAGGGTAGGAATGTAGACTGACCAGTAAACAGAGAGCTTTGTCTTACAGCTCAGCTCCCTCTTCACCACAGCGGACCAGTACAGAGTCTGCAATACTGCAGATGCTGCACCAATCCATCTGTCAATCTCATGCTCCCTTCTTCCCTCACTCATGAACAAAACCCTGAGACTCTAATGAAAAACTTTCATTGACCTGTTTTTATGGAGCATCCTGTCAGTAAGATACTTTTAACTATCCTGATGAATGCTCAATAATCCAGGTAGAAAAATCTAAAAAGTTAAGTCTAGTCCTCTGGACATTCAAAAATGTCAATTTTTTTTGAATGTCCAGAGGACCAGACTTTTTTTTTTTTTTTTTTTTTTAGATATTTTTAACTAGTTATTACTTGTTTCTGGATCACACTGTTGTTCCCTGCTGACCTCAAACAGGCTAGGATTATGTCTTTAATTTCAAGAGGATTTTCTGGCAGCTCGCACTGGTATTTGATGAAAATTATCTGTCTCTACCTGTTGATTCTGGACCCAACTTCTGTTTCCCATGGCCACATCAATTCATCTTCACAGGGGGGCTGGAGCCCC
>JARVGV010000673.1:7421444-7437609 GCA_031762435.1 Hypsolebias longignatus
ATTAAAACGGCCGTTCTAAGTTGTTTTACATTGAAAAAAACGTGTTTAAAAAGACGTAGCGGCTGCCATGTGCTTTCAGTTTCGAGTTACGGCAAAATCGATTTACGAACGGTTCTTAAGTCCGGAACCCGTTCGTAAGTCGAGGACTACCTGTATACTGTACATGGAAATCTGTATAAATAAATGTGTACTGTATTGTGAAACTAGCTCAACAATTAAAAAAAAAAAAGAGGGGGTGGGGCTTGCATGAACCACTGCCACTTTTAAGTGCATTTAGGACTCCAAACACCATGCCTGGACATTACCTTGTCTACTTAGTCAGAACCAAAAATACCTATTATTTTGAGACCTTCTGCAAACTCTTACAACTCATAGTATGTGCTATGGAATAACAATCAAGATGTAGGGTGGTTACATAACATCTGTACATTTGACTGAACTATAGTTGTTTTTTTGGGGGGGGGTTTTGTTGGCTAAGGTTATTAGCTGTAGCAGACATCTTAAATTAGATTATCTCCCAGATCTAACAAGGTTAAGTCATGTTCTCTGGAAGTATTCTTCTTTGATGAAACGTTTCATCTTTTGTCCAAAAGAATGTATTCAGTTTGAGGAGCTGCAACAAACTTAGCCCTATAACCAGCACCTTCTCATAGTGGATCAACAAGTTTGTTGTTGACATCCAGAACTAGCTGTTCACAATTAAAGGAGGACCATCAGCCTAACAATTGATTGTTAGTGCCCTGATGGCCACTTGCTATTCACAGATGGGTGAGTGATACTAGCAATAACAGCATTGTATGAGGGGGACAGCTGAACAGAGAGGCCTGCGCCCTGTTTAATGATGGACGGCTTCTTTTCACAAAGATGGCCTCCTTCACTCCTCTCTCTTACCAATGTTCTTCTATCAAGGATGTGAACATCTTCATTGTTGAAAGAGTGACTGCTGGCCTGTAGATGAGTGTAGACAGCGGAGTCCTGGCCTGGTGATTCACAGGAGAGCATCATCAGACCAGAACTCTTGGATGAGAAGTGAAACGTCTCCATCTACAGAATTCAGAGATTCTTTATTGTCATTCTCACCACATGTGGTACATGTGATGGAATGAAATTATGTACACAGGGTCCCTCCCAGTTACATCCAACAATAAAGTGTAAAAGAAAAGCAGTAATAAGATCTAAGATATAATGAAGAAAAACATCAGCTAAATATACACTAAGCACTAACAGCATAAAAACAATTAAAAACAATACGCCAAACAGCAGCACACAGAATAGAAGTCCACTTGTTTTTGTCTAACCTTTTTTGGATTTACCATGTCCTGGATGATCTAACTCTAAACTACTTCTACACCAGGTTTTGGCACATCTGTGAACTGACAGAGTTTGAGTATTTTTGTGTTTTCTAAGGTCAGTTGGCTGTGACAGCCATCTTGAATTGGGCCGACTTCGACAGTTACTTAGTGTAACCTTTTGAAAGTTTCATGGAAATCTGTCCGATGGTTGATGGTTTACTGAAAGGCAGCTAGATATGAATCCCAGTAGATAATGATAAAGTGTAATAAAAGACCTTGTGCGATGACTTAGTGCTTCAAGTACATGATGAGGTTGATGCTGCTACGTTAAATTTCCTCATGTCTTTAAAATTGACAGTCAGCACGTCATCATGCGTTTTAATCAACTGGCTGTGACAGCCATCTTGAATTTAGTTGACTTCAAAAGTTAACCAGTTGTACACGTGCATCCATGCATTATCTTTACCTGCTTCTTCTGTTGTAAGTTGCGAGCATTATTGATGCTCATACTCAACCAGTCGCTCTCTCACACACACCCAGAGACATTAGAGTTACCATTCAGCCTGACATGCATGATTTTAATCCGTGGGAGGAAACAGAAGTACTTAAGAGAAAACCCACACATGCACGGAGAGAACATGCAAACTCCACCTAGAAAGGCCCCCAGCCGGGATTTGATCCAGCAACCTTCTCGCTGAGGCGACAGCTCTAGCAACTGTGCCATCATGCCGCCCTACGTGGAGGACAAACTTGCATCCAGTGATTACTTCTTAAAAGTTTCATTAAAAATCTGTTCAGTGGTTCAAGAGAGATATTTTGCTAACAGACAGACAAATGAACACAATGTTATCCTCTGTTTACCACCATTTTTTTTTGCAGCCAGCAGTAACTAACAGTGTGTGAAAATAAATCAGCACTTCTGGTCTCCAACTTCAGATAAGAATATAAGACAACTGATCTACCCATCACTTCCAGGTGACTGTTAAGGCCAGAACCACTTTGGATATGAAAGGTCTGTCACATGATCTGGCCCAATCCAGATTTATAGTCTTGCAGCCTTTAGCTCCAACATGGATATCTATAATCTTCTTGCTGAACGCCTCAGACAGCTCTCACCTTTGCTTTCCCTGCTCCATGTTCATTGTGATGTACACAACAAAACCAAACTATGGTAGTCAGTGGTGGCTTTGTTTCCTGTAAATAGGCTGGATGGCTGATGAAAACCTTGAAGGCACCTATCAATTAGGGTCAGACACACTTAAACACATTGATCCAGACTATTTTAGTATTTCTTTGTAAAATAAACGAGTCAAATCTGCACTGTGATGTAAAACTCCACATTAAGTGCACCTTTGCACAGGGCGTGCCAGGTGGTAGCCTACTTTTCAGTCTGTGTAATCCTCTTGAGGGGTCTTTTAGTGGGCACAAGCTCAGAGGGAAGGGGGGGGGGGGCGCGCCCTCAGCATCAGATCTGAAGACCACATCACAAGCCTGAGGCTGGACAATTAGATTCAGGAGAACCAAACTACAAGAACATGAAAAGTGCAGAACTGAGGGTGAGCAAATCTTCTCAGCTCATCCACATTTTCATAAATTCCCACAGGATGAGGAACCTCTCTGTTTATACAGAAACTTTAACCCTTGAGTGATGTTTGCCTCAACGCCACAGCTGTTCAGTTGTGACCTCCGACCTGCAGGTCGCCCTTACAGTTAAACCGACAGGGTAAGATTAATGAAAGGTGCAGCTGAAGCAGTTATCTGCGAGTGGAATCATCAAATGCAAGAGCAATGAGAGAATTTTCATTTCCTGCGAAAATGCAGTGCGAAAGCTTCTTGCTGAAGAAACTGCTGAAAAACAGCTGAAATTAGCTAAAAATAAGATACTGAAATGTACCTGAATAGGAAAAACAAGCCTAAGTTAGCAGAAGAAAACAGAAGTGGAAATAATCTTTAAAAAGTGGAAATTTCCCAAAAAAGCTGAATAGGAGCTGAAGAAATGTAGAAAGAAGCTTAAATTTTCAAAACGAAGTGAAGTGAGCTTAATTTTGCCAACTATGGCTGAAAGAGGCAAAAATAGCACAATAAAGTTGAAATTATATGAAAAGAGCAGAAATTTGCACAAAACATCTGAATAGTAGCTAAAGAAATCTAGAAAGAAGCATTTTTGAAAAGGAAGTGAAGTGAGCTTAATTGTGCTCACTAAGGCTGAAAGAGGCAGAAATTAGTATAATGAAGTTGAAATTATCGGGGGGGGGGGGGAAGCAGAAATTTGCTCAAAACAGCTGAATAGTAGCTAAAGAAATTTAGAAAGAAGCTTAAGTTTCCAAAAGGAAGTGAAGTGAGCTTAATTGTGCCCACTCAGGCTGAAAGAGCAAAAATTAGCACAATAAAATCAAAATTATCTGAGAAAAGCTGAAATTAGCCAAAAAAAATAAATAAATAAAAAAAAACAGCTGAATAGTAGCTAAAACAAGTAGAAAGAAGCTTAATTTACCTGAAGGAAGTGCGTAGAGCATAATATGCTGAATTAGTCTGAAAACAGTTGAAATGATTGCAAAAAATGTGGAATTAGCTGAAAAATGTGAAATTAGCATAAAACAGCTAAATATTTGCTGAAATAGCCAAATTTAGCAACAAGAACCTGTTTGCATCAGCTTGTTTGTGCCCTCTGCATTGTCTGGATGTGTAAAGCCTGTCCAAGGGGGAACTCATCCCACAACCCCCATTCTGAAAAGACCAGAATGTTGTGTAAAATGTAAATAACAGAAGGCAAAGATATCAAACTCTCATAAAACCACATTTTATTCAAACAGTAAGACAGTAAACATAGCAAATGCTTAAACTAAATTGTACCTTTTTTTGGTGGAAAAACAATGTAATTTTGAATTTTATGGCAGCAACACATCTAAAAAAATTGAGACAGGGCTGTAAAAGTTGTGCAAATAAGAAGTAACTGAAGGAGCTTTTAGCTATTTAGGTTATGGATCAGTAAGATAGTGGAGTATAAAAGAGCATTTTAGAGGCTGAATCTATCAGAAGTAAAAGAAGGGCAGGAGTTTAACAGTTTCAGAAAAACTGGTCTAAACAAGTGAGACAATTTCAGGATAATTTTTACCTTTATTTTACCAGGGGAAAAAAAAAACATTTAGATTATTCATCTCTTTTACAAGGATGTACTGGGCAAGATAGAGGATAATGTTCCTCAACTGAAAACTGAGACTAAATATCTGTCCATTTCAAGACTCTGTGCTCAAAGGACAAGACTGAAAGTGAATATTGGATGCCCGTTATCTTCAGGCAGCACTGCATTAAAAACAGGTCTGATTATTTTATGGACATCCCTGCATGGGCTCAGGGACACTTCCACATTTTCTGGTTGGGCATAGAAAAAGCCATCGAGAAACACTACTGTCTTCTTTTAAAATGGACCGAGTCTAACAAAAAGCAACATTTGAATTTTCTTTGGAAAATCACGTTGCATCTTCCATACTACATGCACTCCGAAAACTTGCTTCTCTGATGGTATTGGGGTGCATTAGTGCCTATTGCATGAGCAGCTCTTCTGGAAAAGGCACCATCAATGTAAATAAAACACAGACTGTAGGATAACATATGCTTCAGTCAAGTAAATAAAACTGAACAGCTAGAATCCTAAATCAAACAAAATTCCTCCCCAAATACTACATCAACTGGTCTCTTCAGTTCCTAGACGTTTATAAACAGCTGCTAAAAGATCAGACATGGTCATATTCACACTTTTTAGATGTATTGCTGCCATCACATTCAAAATTACCTTAATTTAAAGAAAGGTACTTTCTTAGTTTAAGCACGTGATACGTATACCATTGTGAATAAAATATTGATTTATGAGATTTGTCAATCAGTGCATGTTGTAATTTACATGTTAATAAAGTTTTTCAGAAATAAGGTTGTGCTTTTTCACAAGAGAAATGATGGGGGAGGCTAAATCATCATGCACACATCTGATTTCTGCTAGCTTCAGTTGGACTGCAGAGAAAGAAGGCATTACAGTATTACAGAAAAAAAACAAGAGAACAATCCATTCATGCACAGCAGCAGCCACAGTGGCCCCTCTGTGGCTTATCACGTCAAAACGTATTTAAATGCTGCTTAAACACCAATGGAAATCACAAAATGAAGCCACCCACTCCCTGAACACAACGCATCCCCAGACAGTGTGGCAGGGTGTGTTTGATTTGTGTACCGGCAGTCGCCCGGAGGCGGCTCTGATGGGTTTAGCCTCGGGTCCGTGCGGGGTGGAGTACAGGCTGTTGGCTCCTTGTTCGCCCGCTGCCGTGCTGCTGATCTGGGTGAAGTATCCGGCTGCTATCATCGGCGGGCTGGACAGTCCGGTGATGAAGAAGTCCGAGCTCACCCCCCCGGAGGACAAAACCTTCATCTTCTGCTGGGAGCAGGAGAGTCCCACTGGGGCCCGAGCCGGTGCGGGAGAGACGCTTTTAGGTATCCGCATCATTTTCCTGAGTAAAAATAATAAATAAATAAAAATAAAAATAAAAAATCACCCAGAGTGGTCCTGCAAAAATAATAAATTAATTAAATTTTAAAAAAAGAAGGGTGCTGTGAGCTAAAAACAAACACGGTATTAGCAAGATACAAGTTCAATTTAATACAAGTGCAACATCGATTGTTTAATTTAGCTTACAAGCCTAAAAATGCACAAATTACATACAAATATACGCGTGTTAATGAAAATAGCTGTCAGCAGATAAGTCAGTGTTATCCTTTGTCTTGCACCAAACTATACAGGGAAGTTGCCTTACCAGTTGTAAATAAAACTGCTTACTATTCATATAAACTAGCTTAAACATCCAGGGTTAAAAAAAAAATAAAAAAAAAAAACAGTCAGGCTTTCCGGTTCCTCTCAGACTGGAGATATAACTTGTTGGGACTCCCTTTGAAGCGGAACACGACCCGGTCCGACACCACTGTCCGTCCACCTCTCAGGGCTCCACACTCGCCATACAAGGAACAAGGGCTGAGAAAGAAGTCTTTTTTAGCGCCAAACGTCGTCCCGCGAAATTTAGATCTCCCGCGGTTAGAGCGCGCCTCTGATTGGCTGCCGGCACGTTCGACTCGCAAAGAACAGTTGTCTCCTGCGGCTTTTAAAGGAACAGTAGCACAGACTCCGAGATGCTTGGGTTGAACTTGAAAACAAAGAACTGTCAAGAGTATTTTTTATAATAATGTGTATCACAGAGGTTTAAAGCTGTATTTATCAGAATTTTTTTATTATAAACTATGATAAACAACTTTATAAAACATACTGACTGACATGTCGATCAAATCAGTTCCTTAGTTGTGATGTGGGTTTGTGGTTTAAATGTGCAAAACAATTATAAAATCAAGAGGCCAAAAAACCCTTTGATGTTAATATTAGAATGTTTAACCTAATTCTTATAAATATTCAATTACAGCTAGTCTCATAATGAAACTTATTAGTCAGTTATAAGCCTTTCATATGTTACAAACATATCATGAACAAAATTAAGAGAAAAATTGACCCCCCAAAAATTAGTAGCTTTAAAAAGCAATAAGTTTTGCATATTTTATTTTCTAGGGACATCTAAGATGGTTTTATTCTGTACATGGTTTGGCTCGTGTCCATATAATGAAAGTGCAATGTGGCTACAAGTTGCTACTGTGGGCAGTCTGTAAATGATAATTGGATTCATTCAGCCTCACGCTTGCTTATTGGCTGACTAGAGATATTGAAAGAAAACATCCCCTCCCCCATATTCACAACCACCAAGCCCAAGCCATATGACTTGACCCCCATTGGCAAGACAAAGTAAGCTCTCAGCCTTGGCATGCCCTTTCTCATAGCTTGATATGGGCTAAATTAAACACACACGCACACACACATTTGAAAGTTTTATGAGGTTATTAGAAATGAACTGTGCTTGTTTCCAACTAAAAATTGCTTTGACTATAAATATTTAATGGCCAGCAAACAGCTGATTTGGGGGTCCTGCCTGTTATAACCAGTTAAGAGGAAAGTCTTATTGGGCTGTTGGGGAATAAATTCAATCTCAGACATGTTTGCAACATAACGGAGAAGTTGTAATATCAGAACTGTAAATGGAGCCACCCTCTGTTTCTTCCCCTTTCTTCATGCAAACTGTTGAACAGCTCATGACTGCTGCTGCACAATCCAGTAAAATTAGATTTTAGTTCATTTTTTTAATATTCTAAAAGCATTAACTGAGGTATTCAATAATTCTAAAGTAAATGCACTCAATTTGCTGTTAAATAAAATCTCGTTCTCTTCCTTTGCTCTTCAGTTTCAGAGAAAATGTTGAATATTACAGCATATACAATTATTTAAGATACAGTGCAGATATGAGTTTGACACGACCATTGTATATTTCATCCATCATGTGTACTTTAGCAATATAAAAAAGATAGTTTAATGATGGTTCCAATAAAAGAAAACAAAACTTTTGCTTCTAGAAGATGTTTCTCTTCTCATCTAAACATCTTCGGATTTCTAAGCTTATAAAATTACCAATTATTGCACTTTAGATGTTATTTTAATTTGTATCATGCCTTTGAATTGTAACAAACTGTTTCAATGTTCACATAAAACTGAAACTTTTTTTTTAGGTTGAGTTGGTTTCACTGCTCTTTCTTGCAGAAAATCATGCCAGTTGCATTCTTCAGATGTCAGTGTGTCACATGTTACATCCAGCACCCCCATCTTGTGGCGTTTTCAGGCACAGCGAAACATTTTTATCTGGTTTGAAACCATACAGTATCATCATTCTTCTTGTACTTTATTTTTTTTTTTTTTTTTTTACTGGGAATTGTTCTGCTCAAGATGGAAAGTTTATGAACACCAAGCACATCTCTCCAGACTACAGAGAATTCAACGTGTTTGGAAATACTTAGAAAAAAGGCATGACATGAAACATAAATACAGTATTATATTCTAAACACAGAAAGAGAAGTTGCCAGAGGATACAGTCATCCTTAAGTTTTGTTCATTTTTTTAATCTTCAGAAATGTAATCTAAATGATTCAAATCCATAAAATGTCATTATTTGGAAAAAGAAAGAAAGAAATATTACAGACAAAAATATTGGCACACTCCATTGATATTTTCTGTGTTTTAATGTATGTATGATTAATTTAGATTCAGTTCATTACCAAAACAAATTCAAATCCAATTACCAGCAATTAAATTTAATTATAATACGATGCATTCACTTACAATAGATTTCAAAATGACAGTTAGTAAAAAGTTGTCTACTGTATCTAATGACTGCATCTTCACTTCATCACAGTCTCCCATTTTGAGCAGCACAATGGCGACCGTGGAAAGGAAAAACTCCCTTTTAACAAGAAGAAACCTCCAGGCTCAGGATGAGCAGCCATCTGCCTCAACAGGCTGAGTAACTGAACTGTTGGTTTATTTGCATTAGTTTCAGATTAGAAATCAGCTCTTCTTTTATTTACAGTACATGCATGAAGTACAGAGGGCAGGAACAGGAAAAAAAATTGTAACTTGTAAAGTTCACAAATGTTTTGATAGTATATAAACATGTAAACTATAATATGAATATGGGAAGAGACAGGCCAAAAATGTGGATCTGGTTGTTTGTATGAGGAGAAAAACAAAGAGAAACACGTCAACGACAGCAATCATTGCATGTTCAAACATAGAACAAGAATAACGCTCAATCATGCAGGTAAATAAATAAATCAGAAAAAGTTCAATCTTGTCATTTGGACGGGTTCTTTTTGAGAGAACATTTCAGCTAACATCCAAAATACTTCATCAGTTTGAGGCCTGCCATTAGGATCTGTTGTATTAAATTGACATGTTTCCAACGGTGGAATTTCCAGAATTCCTCCATTTTGCATGTGTAATCCCAGTTTTCTGTGAACTCCACATCAGACTGGTTTGAAACACGCCAATAACATGCTATTTAATACGACAGATCCTGTTGGCAGGCCTCAGACTGATGAAGTATTTCGAATGAAAGATGAAACGTTTCTTGCAAAAAGAACTCATTCAGATGACACTATTTAACTGTTTTGTGGTTCAAACATGGAGTACAGAGAGTAAAGACAGCAGCAGAGGGGGGGCATGTGGTCAGTGTGTCCTCCAGCAGTCCATGAGTCCAGTCGTTAAAGTAAACCCATCACAATGATGGACTTGCAACCTGTCCAGGATGTACCACACCTTTCACACAGAGATGGACATGAGCACCAGCAACCAAGCATTTACTTTACAGTTTACGTATTAAGTGATTTGTTTGCACTAGATTCAGTTTATAAAAAAAGACAGGTGTCATACATATTTTGCTCGAGTAAGATAAGTTTATTTGCATTGCAACAATGTTGTCAGGTCATCTGGACGGTTTATTTTATGACTGAGACATTTCGTCCTTCATCCGAAGGACTTCTTTAGTCTGAGAAGCCAACAAACAAGCAGGAGTCCCACAAATACCACACTCCCATTTGGCATGACTGCCCCAGAGGAGTTGATGGGGGAGAGGGCGGACCCCAGAAACCAGACAAAAGTCCCACGGATGAAGCATGAAACGCCTTAGCAACAAAAGAAACCGTCCAGATGACGTGACTGAACACTGTTGGATTCACACCTGGATTATTAATGAGTATGAACTGAATGGACTGGGGAACTGTGAACTGAACTGTTGGTTTATTTGCATTAGTTTCAGATTAGAAATCAGCTCTTCTTTTATTTACAGAACATGCATGAGGTGAAGTACAGAGGGCAGGAACAGAAAAAATATATTTTAACTTAACGTAAAGTTCACAAATGTTTTGATAGTACAGTACATAAAACATGTAAACTGTAATGAAACATTAACAAGGGGGTTGCTGGAACCACTAGAGGGCGCTGTAATGTTGCTTTTAGCAAGTAAGTTGAAAGAAGTGGGTCATGTTCAAGACTTCAGCACACATATTTTCCATTTCTAGTCTTTTACACTTCTGTAAAACTAATAAAATAGAAAAAGCAGTGGTCACAGATTCATGTTCACTGTTAACAAATCCAAAACTTATTAGTTTTTCCCTTGCAAACTCCTTTTTTATTGTGTTGTCACATCTAAGCTGATAGAGCCAGGTTCATTCATTTTTTTTTTTTTTCCAACATGTAATCGTTTAAACTGGCTTCTAGTCTTTCAATGGAAAATAAGAAGCACCGACAGGAAACTCCCCTTTGTTTGATTTTCAACCGCCCAACCTCAAGATTCATCTGAGCACATCCTGTTGTATCAGCATTTCATTGTCATCCAAAGCCCCAACAGTTATGTCAGCGTCAACGAAATCTTCTAAACTCGTTCACTTAAAAAAAAAAAAAAAACTCCACAACAACCAAACTGCTTCACATCATGTTTATTATCATCATTATTCCTAATGTACATACAAAGAAACCTTAATAATAAGGAGTTTATGAAACTCACAACGTGTGGTCTGTAGAAATAAGACAATCCCTACAAACTTTTTCAAATAAACTCTAGTATAGAGTTTGGATTATAACTAAACTCCCATAAAAAAAAATTGTAGACATTCAAAAGGACTCACACCATGTGTACAGATGTGCACACTCTAGTTTTAACATACATCTTGGAGAATAACAGGTGAGGTGATACAGGCAGGTTCATGTTGGGCTCTTTTTGGAATGCATTACAAAAGGAAAAAAAAAAATAACATTACACTTATTTAACTTCTACATTTAAGGAATCCCCAGGTTTACAAGGAAGACAGTTGGTCATTTTCACTTTCCAGTCCTGGCTTCTGCTTTGGTGTGTTGATTTGTCTGTTCAGGAGCCAAAGAATGAGTCTTTGTGTTCTTCGTGCACTGCTGCTGATCCCGGCTCATCTCGGAAACCGTCCACAGCTTTGTTTTTCCTCTCTCTCTCTCACTCTTTTTCTTTAAAGCCCTCCTCCTCCGTCTCTTCTTCTCCTCCAAATACCTATCCCACCCTTTCTGCCCCTCTTGTCCTCTTGCCCGGAGTGAAGTGGAGACATGTGTTTCCCTGCACCTGCATGGAGGAGAAAGGAAGAAAAGTGAAGTCAGATCTTTCCCCCTCCTCTCCCCTCCCCTGTGCAGAGGGGAGCAGACAGACTGGCGCCGTGCATGAAACTTTCATTAACCCCAGGCAGATAGTGAGTCTGCTCCACAGCCACTGGCCATGTGAATGGACCACACAAACGTTCCTTTGGACCACGTTTAAACTAAAGCATCTTTTTAAACAGACTGAATCATGAGCATTTTTTGACTTAATGTTATGTTTAACATGTTTGATAAAAACTTAAACTAATAGATAATACACACCATAATGTTCCATTCTTATCCTAATGGCACAGCTGCTCTTCTTCTTTGGGGAAATCTCGAGTAATGTCAGCAGCCTATGGAGCAGAACATGCATTTTAGCTGAAAATAGTGATTTCGGACCAGACATGATGAAAATGCACCAAACCTTGCATCACGTGCATAAATACAACTTCAATCCAGCTGCGCATTTTAACTTATCAATCGTTTGAAGCGTCACGTCCATCTCACCTTTATGGATAAAACCATCTCCAGGTCGAAGATGTAGTCGATGACGTGCTGCAGGATCTCCACCTGGCTGACGGTCTGGTTCTGCGGGATGCTCGGGACCAGCTCCTTCAGCTTGGAGTAGCAGTCGTTGATGTCGCACAGGGCGCTCACCGGCTCGTCCACGCACGAGTGTTTGGGATTATTACTCCGGCTGATGGCGAGACTCTGCTCCGAGACGCAGCACACGGCTCTGTAGCAGCTCCTGGCAGAGCGCACGGGACTGATGGCTTTCATGATGAAGAAGAAATAACAAAAATAATAAAAACAGCTGGATGCTTCAGGGTAAGCAGGTACTTTCCACCACAGGTTGGTTTGTTAAGTTACTTATCCTGGTTGCAGGTCTGAGCAGCTCTGACAGCGAGGTACAGCTTTTATACGCAGTGGACGTCCGGACACGCCTCCTTTTCGCATCATCTTCTGATTGGCTGATGCCAAAAAGCAAGCGCTTTCTCATTGGCTGATGTCCGCTGCTGGAAGAATGAGGAAATCAGGATGAGAACCCCCTGGAGGCGATTGTCAGTCAGTTTGTTATCTTTTTCAGGTGGCTCTGTTTGTTTAAAATAGATAAAAGTTTCCAAAGTTAAGAAGCCTTTAACTCCACAGTGAAATATGATTAAATTTATTTTAAACTTGCTGCAACAGCAAGCATAAAAGGGTTAATTTGTCATGTTTCTGTTAAATAAGTCTAAGACTCCTTGGACTGAGGTACACAGTTGGATTGTGGAATGATTTGGACTGTGGTGTGAAAGAGGCTGTGTCAATGTTTGTGTTCAAGAAAATGGTCAAAAGTGATTTGTTGAAGAAATATATATGAAGTACCGGTAGTCTAAATGTGTAATGTGTTTAAATTGATAAATTGAGATGAGTTATTCATATTTTTTGTTACTTATAGATAATTATTGTTTGAATTGATTGTTTTGAAAAGGGGCAGATATAACAAGAATTTTTCTTCTTTCCGCTGCCTTTCATTTTATATTGAATATATTTTTTATAGGATACATGTGTTTTTATTGTATTTTTTATTTTTATAAAATGAATAAATAATTAAATAAACAAATAAATAAATAAATAAATATATGAACACCATCTAGAAATCCTTTGCTTTTCTCTGGGCCACACATCACTTAAAAAGTGGAAAACTGTTCAGTGGTCAGATGAATCAAAATTAAAAATTCTATTTGGAAACTACAAATGCTACACCATCAACACAGAAGAGGACCCAGACTTTTATCAGTTCAAATGTTTTCCTTTCCAGTGGTATAGGGGTGCATTAGAACAATACAATACAACTTTATTTATAAAGCACTTTAAAAACAACACCGTTGGCCAATGCTGATTATTGCCTATGCCACGAGCAGTTTACACATTTGGAACGGCACTGTCAATATAGAAAAGTATATACAGGTTGTATAACAACATATGATTACATCCAAAAGTATTTTCATGGAAAGCCTTTCATATTTCAGCAAGACAATACTGTACTAGAATACATATTGCCTCCATGTCATGGCTTTGTAGTATGAGTTATGGAGCTGAACTATCCTGCCTGCAGTCCAGATCTGTCTCCAGTACATTTGACACATCATGAAATGAAAATAGTCCAGTAAAAAAAGACCCACCATCACAGACATCTACATCTCCAGATGCAGGAAGAGAGCCACCTGCATCATGAAGGACCCCACTCACTCAGCACACACTTTTTTGCCCTGCTCCCCTCAGGAAGGAGGTTGAGGAGCATTAAGTGTAGAACCACTAGACTGAGGAACAACTTCTACCCTAAGGCTGTTAGACTCATAAATATCTAACCAGAATAATCACTGTGACACATCATGCTGCTGCTGATCTGTTTCAAGTTGCTGCTGATCTGTTTCATGTTGCTGATATGTTTCATATTGCTGCTGATCTGTTTTATGCTGCTGCTGATCTGTTTCATGTTGCTGATGATCTGTTTCATGTTTCTGTGTTCATTCGTGCTCATCTCCTCATAGACTCATGTTCGTGCTGCTGTTTGGCGTATTTTTTATTTTATTTATTTTTTTACAAGTGTATTTTTAGTTGATGTTTTTCTTAGTTCACATCTTGGATCTTATTACTGTTTTTCTTTTTCATTTTATAATTTTGTTGGATGTAACTGGGACTCGGTGTACATAATTTCATTCCACCACATGGGTATGACAAATAAATAAACTCTGACTCTTGACGTTTTACAAGCGCTAATATAAAGGTAGTTTCCTTGTGAATTAAAATGTTATATTAAGAGAAAACGTTTTTTGTTCCGTCACGCAAATTTAAATCAACATTGGTGTTTCACAGTAACAAAAAATGATGGAAAATGCAGAAAACCTAAATGAGGTTACCAGAATTTTATATCCAGACTCATTTGGCGCAACCGTGCATTGAACAAGATGGCAATAAATTGGTTCCCACCAAAATACAAAGAAAATAAGAGGAGAGCAATGCTGCTTGTTAAATAATAATAAACTGAACTACGTTATAAAAAAAAACCTCTCAAAACTGAAAATCCTGGACAACAAAAGCTTAGCAACAAGTTTCGCCCTGTGAGTAGAAAATAATAACTTCTTGGCAGATGAATGTTTCGAGCCGCAGTCGTTTTATGAGGAAGTTGATGTATCCGAGCCACCCAGCTGTCACCAGATGTGATGAATATGCAAACAGGGATGAATGGCTTGTTGCGACAATGGATCCAGCTCATTTCTAAATTCACTTTCTTACTGGGAAACTCAAACAGCCTTACGCTCTTTTAATGTGCTCCTCTTAACTCTCCATTCTTCTTCCTGCGTTTGTGCTCTTGTTTATTCATGCATGAGCTCATTTAGCATTTCCAGTGCAGGTGTTGATTCCTCGTGTCGAATAAATCCAGGTACAGTGCCTAAAGTGCTGAGCTTCATTTTCTAAAGGAAAACATTAAACTTCTCTATAGATCAGCTTGAGAGGAACAGCATATTGATATTTTGCACGCGAGAAATACTGTAAATGTAACAGTTGGCAAAATAAACTGCCTTAGCTAAGTGCCACTAAATATATATTAGATCTTACCTGCTTCTCCATGGTTGTATGTGTTTCTCCCAGGTAAAAAAAAAAAAAAAAGAAAAAAGAAAAAAAAAAAGAAAGAAAATTAAGTGTTTTGGGCGGCCGGTTTCCCCCTGAGGAAGAAGACAGACAGGAGACAGAAGTGAAGGTGTCTACATGTACACTCCTCTTTACTGGGGTGTGGAGTCACAAATACCTCACTAAGACAAACATGTTCTGCTTTTCAACTGTGTTACAGGTTTATACAGGATCATGGAAAGCTCCTGAGAGGAATACTTAACCATTTAATGAGCCACCTTTGAAAGCAAATAAGGAACAAGTACGAATCCAGTTCCGAAAAAAAGTTAAGATAGTGTGTAAAATGTTAATAAAACAGAATGTAATGATTTAAAAACCTCATAAGAAATCACAATGAAACAATAAACATAGTAAAAACTTAGAATTACTTAGAAAATGTACCATTTTCAGGGCGGGGGAGGTAATTTTAAGTCAACATATCTCCAAAAGTGTAAATGTTTATCACTGTGAAGAAGACCTCTCCTCTTTAGCACAGAGAATGTAGCATATGTGGTTTCTAAAGAGTTGCCATTTTTCTGACAACAGAACAGTTCTCCATGTTGCCTCAGTGCATTTTTTAAATAAGTTTTGGCCCAGAAAAGAAGACTGTTCATATATTGTCCTTTTTTTTTTTTTTTTTTCTTGCATGATAGAGCTTTAATCTGCATTGGACTCCACGACAAATTCTGTTTACAAACGATTAAACGTGTAAGCTTTATTCAGCTAAGTCCACTTTTTCTTTTTTTTTCTTTTTTTTTTTTGCAATCAATTCAACTTTATCCAGCCTAAATCAGCAAAATCATGCTCTACCCACTTCCTTTTGGTAATTTAAGCTTCTTCCTGCTTGTTTTAGTGACTATTCAGCTGGTTTGGGTGCAAATTTCAGCTTTTTGCAGATAATTTAAACTTTATTGTTCTAATTTCTGCCTCTTTAAGCCTTAGTGGGCCCAATTAAGCTCACTTCACTTCCTTTTGGAAATGTAAGCTTCTTTTTACATTTAATTAGCTACTGTTCAGCTGTTTTTGTGAAATTTCCACTTTTAAAATATAATTTCCACTTATTTATTTATTTATTTTTTAAACCATTAGTGAAAAGGCCAGACTTCAGGGGTATCTGGAGCAGGCTTGAAACACAGGAATCAGGGTGGCT
>JARVGV010000673.1:7670697-7683064 GCA_031762435.1 Hypsolebias longignatus
AGTTGCAGTGGGTTTTATTAAAAAATAATAATAAAAGAAATTTAGAAACATGATTAATACACATATAAAATGAGATTAGAAAAATACATTATAAACCTGTAACAATGGCTGTTAATTACATTATCATACATGTAGAAGGCAGGCCAGAGAGAATACGGTAGGTATAGAGTCGACCTTTCACCTGATGGACTTATCCAGCCTTTCACAATCACACAGCAAGTTGTAACATTGCAGAGGGAATTTTCTTAATACTGTCAAACGCTGAATTGCCATCTCTCGCTCCACTTTAATATTGCATTACAATTTCAAAAATAAAAAAAAATAAAAATAACACTGAAAAAGAAACCAAAACTCATTGACCTTTTGGTGTAACGGCAAGATGAGAATATGAATAAAACAGAAAACTGCCAGGGGTTGTATTGAATCTAAATACGTCAGTTTAATATAATTTCACCTGCGAGCAACAAACCTGTCATTTGTTTCAATAACTAGAAATCATTTATCTGCGCTTTCATTATCCAGCGCTTCATTTGTTCATTAGCAATCTCATTACTGTATTGATAGATTCTTGTCAAATGGGCTGGATGTTTTCAATCATCAGTTGTTGAAACAAACAGGCCGACCCCCCCTTCCCCTTCTATCCATTTTCCCAAAAAATTGTATGCATTTTTCTCAGCTCATAATCAAAACATGTTGCGGCAGAATACTTGGTTGCAAATGGCAGTTCAAACAAAGTTAGATACAGTCACCAAAAATCCAAACAATATTTCATATAATCAGTAAAATCTAGATAAAAAGACAAAAATCTGCTCGTACAGCAGAGTAAAGGGTCATCAAGTCAAAGAGAGAGAAAAAAATTAAAATCATTTCAGGAAGACAAAACCATGGCACATATTTTAGCTGGTCAAAATGACTGCTATTTTTGTTGCATAGAATAACTTGGGTGACGCCACGATGCGGCAGCGGCGCCCCTGCTCAACTATTCAGAGCGTGTAACACTAGCCATTCCTCTCTGCGCCATCTTAGTGGGTGCTGGATATTTTTGAACACAACTGGAACACTAGAAGACAGAAACCACTGTTGATAAGGCACTTTGATTTGATCCTTTTAGGCGTCTGTGTCGCTCTGCTCTCGCCAGCTTTCAGAGGGTTAAAACTGTTTTGGTCTTCCTTTCCAATTATATTCAAGGTAACAGCACTTCTCACCCACTCAGCTTTCTCCCATACTGTCTGAAACTTTTTTTTGTTTACTTTTTTGATTTTATAACTGCAAGTAAAGTATCAAAAGCTAAAATTGCCAAAAATAGATTTTAGATTTTTTTTCATCTCCAGCACCCTGTAAAATTATCTATTTTTTGTTCTGTATTTTATATGCAATGACATATCTACATTTTTATATATTTATATATATATTTATATATATATATAAGACGTATGTATAAAGCAATTTGAACAGGCAGGCATGGCTTTCACATCCTATTTTTTTCTTGAGAGTTTGAACAAAGGATTGTGGGCTCAGAAGTTTGACTACAATCAGAGGGAAGTGTGACACATTGTGGATGCACTTTTGGATGGTTTGGTATGTGTGAAGTTTCATTAGTAAGAACAAAAAGTTATAAACAAACAAAAGTCTACTACGCAGGAGGGCTCTGATTTTGCCTCAACTTACACAAAATACCATGCACTATAGTCAAAACAACAATTTGATCAAAATTGGCCAATCTTTAAATGGAAAAATAACACAAGGAAATAAAAACGTGGCTGATGAAACAACTCAATATAGAATATTCTTAATATGCAGAAGTTTAACCCCCCCCAATCCAGCAACGCATTATTAGCTATTTTGAGTAGCGTGAAAATTTAGTGTTACCGTAATTGCCTGTGTTCACCTCATTGAAAAAACAATAAGGGGTCAAAAATCTATCTGACTATCTGTATCAGCTGAAGGCAGGCACAAAAAGTTCACACCCTTCCAAACTCTAAAATCACAAAGAGAGCCCTCTGCGACACAGATGCATAATTGCAGATATATAATTCACTGGAAAACCCTTTGGCTAAATATGCACACAATACTTATTTTTTGTCTTTGTGATCACAGCTCAGCTAACTCATTGAGATATTTGATCTAAATCAGTGGTACCCAACACTGGTCCTTGAGGAACACCATGCCTGCATGTTTTAGTTGTTTTCCTGCTCCAACACATCTGATTTGGTGATTTAATTACTTCAAGCTTGTTAATTACCCATTAATTACAATCAAGTGTGTAGGAGCAGGAAACAACTAAAACATACAGGATGGTGTTCCTCAAGGACCAGGGTTGGGAACCCCTGATCTAAATACATCAGGCACTGGATAGTGGATGTAGTGTGGATGGGGGCGTAGCATTGGTCAGTAGCTAATAAGCACTGCTGCCGTGCCCCCAGAGCCTCAACACACACACACCCTTCTTTCATTTTAGTATCAACTGGAACACACACGCACACACAGAGACCCATCGACCCAAATAGTGACCGTCCCATCTTGCTGTCTTAGTTTCTGCAGCCTGCCTCAAACACTAAACTGTGTTCTGACGTTTATGCAGGTAACCACCTGCACGGTTTTAGCTCCTTAAGCTAGTTAGTCAAATCTGAACAAAAAAAAGTAGAGAAAATGACTCAAAAGAAAATCAAACATAAAATCAAGACAGAAGAAAAACAACAACACATAAATCATAAAAAGCTCCTTCAGCAACCATTTCAGCCATGCTTAAAAAAACAAAAATAAAAATAAAAAACACGCAGAAGCTGTTTAGAGGGGCACACCCAGAATGTGTCAGCTCATAATGACAACATGGAGCTCAACAGAAATACATGTGAAAAATGACAGAAATTAAACAAGTTAATGTAAGTGGACGTTCTCCTTCCTTCCATTTCTTTTTCTCTCACCGTAGGTGGATGCTTGAAGGGCGTGGGAGCACGTAGGTGCTCCTACAAAATATGCTTCGAGTAGGGTGGGGTCGGGGGCTGTTTGAGGACGATTACGTTATCACTCTGAAACCAAATGGTTTTACTGCAGATGTTGAACTTTGACCAAAGCAAGTGAGATCACCAAATCAGAGTAGTTAAGGGAGGACGGGTGGGAGGGGTGGGGGTCTTTATTGCTATATAATTCAGTGCAGATTCATGAGTAATACCACAAACACATCCACCCAGAGCGTGATTCATGGAGAAAAAGAAAGAGAGAGAATGGGAACTTAACTAATGAACAGAGGGAAAATGAATAATACACAACTTTTTTTTTTTGTTTCGTGTGTTTCGGTGAAGATTCTGCGTTGGTTTCTATCTTTTTGTCAGAACGTGTTAGGGTAACTGTACAGGCAGGCGCCTCTCTCTGTCACTTGCGTCCGAGAGGCTAGCAAAAGGCAATTACCAGTTAACTGATCAGCAGGCAGGCTTGGGGCGGCTCATCATTGGGTGAAGAGTTCAGAGGTCAGAAGGTCATGTGTTAGTTGCCGGTGGCGGCTAGGTGGTTAGAAACAAAAACAAAACAAACAGAAAAAAAAAAGATAGAAAGGATATTAGTGTCAGCAAGAAGAGACTGGAATGACATCATTTTAACAATAAAATGAATGCAAAATCTGCTCCTAATCCCCTGCTGCTATGCCGTCAACCCATCTAATCTCATTAAAATCATGGCGTCGTCATGTCATGATCCAAATACTAAGCCACACCCTAATCAATTAGCTTTGCAGTTTCTTTAAAGCACACACTGCCCCCCTAAAACAACACAACAAAGCAAAAAGGCAAAACATAATAAACAGAAGCAAAGAGACGTGAACAAAACAAGTTAAACAAAAAAAAAAAAGTAAAGTTTTAGTGTT
This sequence comes from Hypsolebias longignatus, assembly GCA_031762435.1. NCBI lineage: Eukaryota > Metazoa > Chordata > Actinopteri > Cyprinodontiformes > Rivulidae > Hypsolebias > Hypsolebias longignatus. The sequence goes on from JARVGV010000673.1 coordinate 7,674,557, forward strand.
TCTCAAGTGGGAGTGCAAGTTACAGTGTGATTAGTAGTAAGGTAATAAAAATAGCTACTGTCACGTGACAACTGTGTCTAGTGTTCAATAAATAGAAGAACCAATGCTTTCTAATTCTCTCTCTTTATTTAACAGTATACTTTTTTATAGAATATAAATATACACAAAGCCATAAATACATTTGATATAAAACGTTCAAATATAAAATGACAGTACCTCAAGTACAACTGAAATATCAAAAAATGCACTTAGCTTTTTTTTAAATGTAATTGCAAAAATGCTGCAGAGAACGCGAGCTACCTCAGCTTATGTCTACTTACTATAGAAAAATAAAATTCCCAAATATGAACTCCATAGAGAAATGTTGAATAGCTGAACAGCTACTTGTCTTCTGCCTTCACTGGTTTTAGATAGCTCTTCCTTTGTTTTTTGCTCCTTACGAGTGGAGATAGATCATGTATGGGAACAAGCTTGATCCATTTAGGTTCTAATTTCACCTCAGAGGAATGTCACTCTACACCTTAAATACTGCCTGTAAAGTATTTACCTGTCCTGGCTGCACAGCTGCATGAACTGAAATCTCTTAAGATCACTTTTGCCTGAGCGTTAAAATATACACAGTCTACACAAACTGTAAATTTTACGTACTAAATGTAAACAAAATGTGCATACCACCCAACCTTTTAGCTGGTGTGTGGATGTATAGGAAAGGTTTCAGAGGGAAAGGAAAACAAAAAAAATACAATACAGACAATGTACAAATCCCCGACTAAGGCAGTGAGGCATAATAGGCATCAAAATCATAGAAATGCACTCAATAGCAAAATGTAGCTAAGAGACTAAACTGACCTCTGTCAGCGGTCACAATCCTTTGGTAAGGATGGACCCGCGTGTCATGCCGTCTCACTTTAGTAGCCATTGCACCTAGATTGTAACAGGTCCACAAGGTTAGAAACCGTTCACTTTGAGAAAAGGAGAAACAGTCATTTTTTTTACAGCAACAACATTCACATTTCAACATTTACGATTTATAATGCTTCAGATTATACAGTACACAAAACCTAATACAGATTATATTACAGATACACAATACACAGATCTTTTTTTTTTTTTACATGTACAAAATCTTTGTAGGAAAAAATAATACATCTATTTGGAGATTTGCTTTGTTTTTAAAAATGCATAACTTAAGTACTAAAAATCCACAGTGTTCAGAGTTATGTGGGAACTTCTTGAAAAGAGGGAACTAGCTAAAGGTTACGGGCTCTTGGTTTGTCTAGAAAAAAATAATGATTCTTCTTGTGGGATCCAAAGCAGAGCTGAGAGAAATTTGTCTCTTTGTTTTGAAAGGTGGGGGAATCCAATACAGCTCTGATGGTAATTGAATGGTGGCAGACACCACCTGCCTCTCACTCTCTCTTTCATTTTCTCTTTGCTGCTCTCACCATTTCTCTCCAGGTCAATCTGCTAGCTGATGGCAAAGGCTGTCATTTTCCACCTATTTCTGTCGTAACTGATTTGTTTTTACTGCACCGGTTGTCACGGCCTCATATGCATGACACAAACACACAGTTTGTGCATCACGGTATGTTCAAGTATTACAAAACTACGAAGCGCTCAGCTCTCAGAGAGAAAACTGGGCAAAATAAATCCAAGAAGAAATGTCTTGTATTTTTAAGAGAAATGTTTAAGTTTCAACTATGTAGCTACACTGCTCTGAAGTAGCAGACAGGTCTGATATTTCCTGATGAGATGTCTGGACACAGTAGAACATGCAGCTGAGACCAATTGAAGGTGTGACAGTAAGAAAGAGACAGACAGAGTAGAGATACATCGACCTGCTTGTTTCTGTTCGGATCCAATCCCAATATCTGAATTCAAATATCTGCGGATACCAACGTTTTCCAATCTGTTTATGTCGTTATACTCTAGACTGTTTTTTCCTCTGTCAACATTCAAATATTTCCAGAAGCGACATGCTGAGCAAGCAGACCGCAGCACGCAGAATGCTCCTCTTTGGTGGCAGATTCATGTAAAAAGCTCCACCTGTGTTTCTAAAACTCACAAAATGTGCCCGACAAAGATATTTACTGTGCGTAGGACTAATGGGGATGTTTTATTATTAAAATATGCTAACTGTTTTTGGGTGTAAGTTTAAATGTTCATTATGTCATCAGTCAAAAAATAAATAAACTGCAGCAACACATCACCATGACATCTGAATCAACAAATGGATTCATGACCTCAATCAAATATTCAATACAGGAATGACGTCAGTATTGGAAGCGGATATCGATATTGGATCGGACTGGCCCCAACTCTATTTAAGAGCGTTGGCATGATTCTCAAGGCCTTGAGTTGCTGAAGGCACCAATCGATAGTGTGAGTAAATAAAGTGCACTAAGCTGGTGTAACCCTGCAAGTTGAAGAAAGAAAAGCCAGTCAGCTGTCTCTGTCTGTCCTACACGTCTCCCAGAGGCCTCACAGATGCACTGATCAGCTAAAATCACATTTGTGTCTGCTGCTGCCGCATGATACTATGACTAACATTAAAGAGCTCTGTGTCAAACATAAAACTCAACAACTGACCCAGAGCCTTTTGTCTTGTGACAAAAAAGAAATCGGCTGTACTTTTATTAACTGCAACCTCAACACAACAGATCCTGCACAATTTAGAATAGCCAACAGATGTACAGTAGATTCTTTGGTAGCAGATGTGTTGAGCTTTAAGCACCATTGAGAATAAATACAGAGCCACATATTTACCTGTCCTTACTGGCACAGAAACTAAAGGGACATGTCAGGTATAAACGCAAAGACTCAAGTTCCACAGATGTGAAGCTAAGACAATGGAGAGGAAGGAAAATGGATAAAAAAAAATGTAAAGATTGGAGGAATTTAATGAACATCCCCAGTGGGAGTGAGAAAGGGACTATCTACAGGCATCAAGGCCTGCCTGCAGAGAACAGCACAGAGAAATGATTTCAAAAGCTGCAGAAATCCGAGGGGATCTGCCGCCAGACTGAATATGCCTCCAGGCCAGTGCATGAAAAGGTTAGAGAGCAGGCTGCATGTATGAAAAGTGGGTTTCTGTCAGCGTGTCTTAGTTTATACAGAGGAAAATTCTTCTATAAACCTTGCAGAAAAGAGGCAATGTAAACCTGAGCACGTTCTTTTGGTAAGAGTGCTGTAACTAAAACAGTGAAATAACTTCAGTTAAGAGTATAAAGAAAGTTCAACAGCCAAAACTCATGGTAATTTATGTCCCCATTTAGCCTTTTTTAATATAATGAAGTCCATATGAGCCACATTGCTGGTCCCACTATCACAGAGTGACACCAGCACATCCACCCTGTGAGTTTGTCTGTTTTGATCTTCAGGTGGTCACAACATATTTACCTTTCAATAAGTCCTGACTGTGGCTCAGGGAAGCTGCATCCAGCATCCCAGCTCCAGGGTAAAACAAGCTGCCCTCCTGTCCAGGTTGGCTAAAGTTGGCCGCTGTACCTGCTGCACCCATGCTTCCCCAGGCTCTCTTACCTAGAACCCCACTGTGCTCGATGGGGTACTCCAGCAGCGAGGTGGGTGCCAAGGCGTAAGGGTACTCGTAGGGGGTGGTGTAGATTAGCCCAGCATCCGGTGTGGGAGGCACCAGGGTGGGGGTGCCATTGGGCAGCATGGCAGCCATCTGAGTAGGCCGACTGATGTTCATGATGGGGGCTCCAGCTGGTGTCGGAGGCCGGAGTGCCTGAGGAGGCAACACCTGACCTGCTGGAGCTGCTATGAGACGGGGGCCCTGTGCGGCTACTGCCGCCGCTGCAAGAGAGAACGCAAGGGCGGCTGCCATAAACAAGAAAGCAAAGGACAGGTGTAGAAAGAAAGAAAAAGACAAAGTGTAGGGTGATTGATCATAATCACAGATGAAGAGTGGGGGTGGGGTGTAGAAAGAAACAAAGAAGGAAAAGTAGAGTGAACAGAAGAGGAGAGGAGAGGAGCACAAGGGGAAAATTAGTCCATGCAATGATCATGGTGGTGAACCACAAAAGCGACAGTTTGCTGCAAATCAAAATCAATAAAATCAACATAGCCAAAGAAACTTAAAAACCCGCACACCAGAACATATGAGCACAAAATACAGCAGTCGTCCCAGTGCAAATAAAGCATACAGATCACCAGAGCAGCAACATTTCTGTCTAACAGACAAGGCACAGTAAGATAACTGACAAACATGCCAACAGAAATGGACTGGCTGACTGTATCTGAAAACAGCGCCTAAAACAAGTTTGGACTATTTTGGTTTTAAATATAAAGTTAATTCTTTAAATCAGATCCTTTATGCAGTCAACAGACAGTTTCTGTTGGATGTGAAAAACATTTTTAGGAGAATATGCATTAGCAGGTGCTATGAGCCGTGCCATACGCCTCTTCACAGGCATATACAATTATGTGCTATTGTAGCAGCAATAATGGGGAACATGAATTTTAATCAGTACCATGTGAGCAGATGTTAAATAAAAACAAATAAACACAGGAACTGACCACTTAAACTTACATTTTTGTAAATTTGAGCACACTTTTTTGCTTTTACCTGATTTTCAGTAGTTTCCAAATGACAATTAAAAAGTAATTAGGAATCACAAAGAGCATGCATGTCAGAGCTGACATTTGAGTAAGGACTTGTAAGTTAAATGTTTGATGTGATCCAGTTTCTGATGAGCAGAGTTAGACAGCTGAACTCAGCAATGTGCTAAAAAGTTCAGAACAAGCAACGCAGAGCTGATGTATAAGGTGCGCAGCAGAAAGGATGAACAGACAGATGAATGGATGGATGACAAAAAGGAAAGAAACAGGACAAATGCAGTCCTACATATAATATAAAGGAACGTAAGTGATCCAGTGTGGTTGCAGTTAACATGAGGGTAAATAAACATCAGATCATAATGGGCAAAATAAATTTAGAGGGTAAACAGGGTTATTATGAAAGGCTGGTGTGTGTGGTGAAAAGATTAGTGATGTATGTTACAACATAGGATTGTGAAAATTAGTGACATACAAAACACATTTTGCTTGAAGTTCACTTACATGTTTTAATGTTGTTGTCTCTGTATGTCCCATTGAGTATAGCTAGCTCCATTAGCTGCATCTTCTTCAAATTGTCTTCACCCTCAGCCTGAGGAAAAAAAAATATATATATATATATGCTTTAACTATACATCAATGCAGACTAAAGCTAACAGGTACATTTAAAGACCAACTAAAACAATATATAATAGAGTTAGTTCACTTTACCCCATGCCCAGGGTGTTAAAATGCAAGGACAAATTAAACATTTCAATGTAGCTTGAATTCAGGCAAATAAAAATGGGAACAGGCTAAAGTGCTGTTGTCATTCCAGAGTGTCTCCTTGTTGCTAAAATGCTGACAGAGACATTAAGTGTGAGAATGCATATTCATAATCCATATCAGAATGGTAATTACTGTAATTTTCTTTGCTCCCTTTTGCGCAATCAAATTCGCAATAACCGCCCTGGCTAATGTCAGTCCTGTCAATTAATGTTTGGATAAATAAATACAAAAGCAGCAGCCACTGTCATTATCGTCAAATTAGGGGACTGAAATTATTCACAGAAACCAATTAAGATAGCACCCCTCCTCCTACTCACACCCATCCATTCCAAACTCTTTCCTCTCAGTTTTCCCCTTCCGCCCCCAAACTCCATTTCCCCCGGAGCTACCGAACACTCAATAACCATGACAACAAAAAAGTCCCTGTGATTTTCCAGGTGGTACACCATAAACTGGGTTGTTTTGAATTATTTTCCAAAATGAGGAGTGCAAAGATGAGTGTGTGAAGTCTTGCTGACCTAAGGTCAACCTTAAGTGAACTATTGATTTTATGCCTTTTGCTGCAGTGAGTTAAAACTCAGGCTTCTTCGCTTAGTATTACCACTCACATATGCTCAGCCACATACACATTGCATCTATATGTGAACAAAGAAACAAGATTCAAGGAAGCTAAATCCTATTTCTCTGCCGAGTCAATTTGAAGAGCCAGGCTTTTAGACAAATTCATAGTTCAACAAATGTTTGTAGCTCAATTCAAAGAACAATAAGGAAAGAAAGGATAAAGGGGAAGAAAGAGTTAAGCCCTCCCTTGAGACTCCTCTTCAACACAGCCACAGAGAAGCAAAAGAGAAAGTGACAGTGGCTGGCCCCCCTTTACTAAAGGGCCCCGTATACTCCATCCAAAACAGTGAAATCGGCTCTCATTGACGTAGTTGGTGATAAAAATCACGTCATTTTGTCCTCATAGTAGCTTCACCTGTTTCTTCTCGACACAAGGCATGGGACACACATTTTTTCATGGGCAAATGTGCCAAGTATTGTGTGACTGGTTAGAGGTTTGTGGACGTGTTTGTCAATGTGGAAATGCACTCCGACATTCAGCTTTATGAATCTTCAATCACATTAAATTAGCCAAATGGACAAAACTGGATGGGGACTGCACAGATATTCATTGTGCAAGGAGGAGTCAGTCTGCTGAAAAGTGTGATGCTTTCTTCATGATAAATTTGTGGCCAAACAGCAGATGCAGGGGCGAAGTGGACACTGGCAGGAAGAAACCCATGTGGTGGTGATGCATACTACAAAGGGAGGGGTTTCCCAAGAGCTCTGTGCTATGTGTCTCATGGACAGTAAAAGGTATGGGTGTAAACACAAGTCCCATAATGTGACCGCGAGCCAACAGTTTAGCTTTGAATGGCGTATGTAGCCGTAAATGTAAGACAGTGTCATCAGAGCAGTCACTGTATCTAGCTGTACATTTTTTGTGTATGTGCACTGCTAAGTAAATTGCAGAGCTGCCAACAAATAAACTTTCCATTTGCTAAATGTAATGTGCTACTTTCTTTTTTCTCCTGTCAGACATTTTCACATTCCAACGCTAAAATAAAGAATGACAGAAAAAGGTAAAAACACGTTATCAAACACTCATGGTACAATAACCAACCATTTCACTGTTTTTCACGTTAATCTTGTTCACCTTAAGAATTGAAAAAATACATAGTCTGGTATGACTTACTAATGGCTATTATGAGACTAATAGCATGCAGTATTTTCTTCTTTGTGTACGTCTCCCAAAAACTGTGTCAGCGATTCTTCGAAAGTGGGCCAAGCCAGCTGAGATTATGAGATAGCCATACAAGCTCTGAATTGTAAGTTTATTACTTGCAAAGGTCAATAAGTTTTTTTTATTACTAAAAACCATCTAGCATTTATCTTTGCCATTTCCACTACACAAAAAGCTTCATAAACAATTTCAATGCTGCTGAAAGGAGTTACATTGTAAGCAATCCTGAACAAGCAAACCTTCTGCCCAACAATAAATCACAAAAATGAGTAATTTCTCAGTTGACTTTGTGCACAGGATGTCACAACAATGTGCGTCAAGAACCACATATATGCAATGTCTGTTTTTGGTCTATACTAAGGGTTAAAGTTCATCATATTGCCTACATAGAGGTAATAATTTGAAATGATTTTCAGAGTTTGAGCCTTGTGATAAACTGGTGACCAGTTCAGGGTGTACCCTGCTCGATGACAGGTGTGACAGCCTCCAGCACCCATGTGAGTGACTCTGAACAATGTGTACAGAAAATGGATGGACAGATTTCAGGAGTTTCTCAGTAGCAGAATGCAAATCAGGACAAATGAATGAATCTTAGAGTTGCTTGTGTGTGTGTGTTTATGTAGGCTCTATTATGATAGATCTGCCGATTGGTGGGGGTTAAAAAGGCACAAGGGAAGAGGGTGCCACAATCTATCCAACTCTGCAGAGGTGGCATGCTGCCCGTTAAAGAGTGGAAAGACACAAAATAGAGGGCAACAAAGGGAGAAGAACGCAGATGCTGCAGCTAGAATGAGGTGTGTGTGTGTGTGTGTGTGTGTGAGGGCAGAGGATGAAGCTTGATTTTCTCACTTACACACAGTGTTGGCTAACGCCACCAATCCCCAACACATCACTGCTGTTTCATATAAAAACAAGCTAATGATCATGTATGAAACAAAAGTACTGTCCTGCAACATTTTATTTTTCTCTAACATTGTTTTCCTTCAAACCAGCGATAGTGACATTAGATACATGGTCTGAGATGTGCAACGAGGACGGCACATTTAAAACGAATAGACACTTTGAGATCAGAAGAAACCAAAAGATGCTCCTGCTGATGACAGTGTTGTAGAGAAGCTTTAATCATGTCGCTCTAGGTATACTGACACAGCTTCCTACGATAGATGCACAGCTTAAATGAATGATGAATTGTACCGGAGAGAGCAGTTACCTGTTTAATGTTGCCTTGCTCAAAGTGTTGTCACAATTAACAGACTCCTCAGTCAGCATTCACAACATGTAATAAAACATCCACTCAGGGGGAAGTGTCACTAAGATTGTGAGTGTGTGTGTGTGTGTGTGTGTGTGTGTGTGTGTGTGTGTGTGTGTGTGTGTGTGGT
>JARVGV010000673.1:7696715-7708176 GCA_031762435.1 Hypsolebias longignatus
GATATATATCGTTACCGCCACCCATCACAATTCATATTGTGATATGAATTTTATGCCATATCGCACATCCCTACTCTAAAGACAATAAACTATTTTATTAGGTAGGGTAAAACTCTGGAAGACAGATTTCCTTAGTGTTTATCTTAACTAGAAGCTGCTTTCTTACGCTGGAGAAATGAGAAAATCTATTTAATCCAGCCAGTGGTTCATGTGATGAGTCATCGCATCGTCTTTCATGTACTTTAGATGCAACATTCTCCGTGATTTCTGGAAAAGCAAAAATGCTATTTTTGTGGAACTTAGCGGAAGAGTTTTAGCTGTAAGGGAGGCTGTCATTGACTTAAAAAGGATTTAGCTGTGCATGTGTCAACACACACACGTGAACACTGACTCGTTCAGAATGATTGTTCAGAACCCCATCGCTTCCAGACATGGTTTATTCTCAAGTACGGTAATTGTGAGTAACAAATATTTGTGTACATGTGCATGAATAAGTGCATCATAATTCTCTTTCAGAGCTGGAATACTTTAAACATCCCTGCACTAAAAACAAAAATTAAAGTGCCTACAAAAATAACAAGCAGGCAGTTTACAGACAAGAAATATTGACTTGAAAGAATATGAGCATGGGATTAATGCACAGGTCTCCACATTTTTATCATTTAGTGTTCAATTTTTTCTAAATCTCCCAACAATTGGATAGTCTTTTTGGACTGTTTCTTGCTCAGTATCTGGATGCAAATCAAACCTCTAAAAATGTAAGTTTGTTAAGTGGTAATGTATCAGTGAATGTGCTCATATCTCAAGAAAGACATTTTTTTTAAATGTAACATGTATAAAAATTTAGCATAAATATTAAAAGGAAACAAGAATAAGAGCAGCTCAACAAAATCCAATTTAAATTTCCTTTAACCTTGCATGCTTGGTCTGGTTCCAAGTCCAAAGACCACAAAGGCCTGTACATTGCTACCTAATGCCATACTGGGGTCTTCAGCTGCTCTGTCCACCTGGTCACCACAGTATCAGCACACATACAAAACACATGCCAACAAAACCAAAAGCAGCTATCGCCAGTGGCACAGTGTGTGAGGAAGGTTTGCCAGAGGGGAAGCGGAGATGAAATGTGGCACTCACCAAGGGTGTGTGCAGCTAGCTATGTTTTTCCACTCAACTGGGGGTACAGCCAACCTGTTCCCCTTGCTTATATACGGACATAAACAGGATCATAACAGTGGGGTAGAGGTGGTGTGCCATATATAGTGCCATTATGCTGTTTTTGCTGAAAATCAAAAGCTTCCCTTTATCCTTGTCCATGGTTCTGTGACATTGAAAATGAACCCAAAAGCTGGTACCACAGCGTCAAAAATGTACAGTTTACATTTGTGCATATCGTGTACTCACAGCAGGTACAAGAAGCTTCTTGACTTCCTCTACCGCTCTCCTCATCTTGATCTCAGCTCTGTTCTGTGTGTCTTCCACTGTGATTAGGACATGTAGGTCTTCATTTAGGTGTTCCCAGTTGGGCTTTCCTCTGTTCTGCTCCTCCTGGACAGGAACAGAAAAGAGTGAAAAAGACGATGAGTGAATTTGACAGCGTGGGTGTGCTAGAGCACCAGTGCAGCAACACGGCATATCAGAGAGCGGATGCAGGAGACAGGCGTACACAGAGGATGAATAGGTGCTGTGAAAAGAAGCAGGATGACAGGAGTGACCCATTAGTCAGCTATTTAGCTTTAACTTTGAAAGGACACCCTTCTTTAACAGATCCCTTGCTTCACAGAGACAAAGATGACAGCTAGCCCTGCAGCAATTAATATCAGTGAAAGATGAATGGATGCAGGGATCAGAGGGAGATGTATCTGGATTTTTAAGCCTCTCTACTGTAACTAGTTGAGTTTGAATCATAATGACAGAGTTCAAAGTCCTGCTGGACTTTAATGAAAGCACATGGTTGTGTTTTGATACAACTCTATGGACAATGCTGGGCAACAACTACTCTTTAAGGGATTTGTCCCATCTGAAGACGGTGCCAAAACACTGGCAGCTCACCTAGAACTACTCTACCTACAATTTGAAAACAACCAGCACTGCCGTCTTTTTTTTTTTTTTTTACCTGTTCAAGAAAGCACTGCAATGTTAGAATTAAAGAGACTGAAGTTTAGAAATGTCAAACCGTTTCAGCTGTCTCCATTAAAAGGCCAGGCTAATCCATTTTCCTTTGTGAAGAGTTATAAGGATAAAGAATATAAAAAATAAAGTATTAGAGAAGTTTGAAGAATACTTTTAACATATTCCAAAATGTAGCAAAATACCTACTGTTCTGCCACTGGGACAAGTACCTGAAGCGAGTTGACACTGAGCTTTTGAGTCTATATCGCATGTCACTGTACAACTACAGGAGGCAGCGATTAGAAAGCTGATGACTTTCAACAGAGGTGAGGAGTTGAGATCTAGGCTGCCAAAAAAAAACAAGTTCTCTAACGTGTGACTGTGTATTAAAATATTAATACAAATATTCAAATAGCAATGATTATGTCATTTGAAGGAAAAAAAGAAATACAAAATTATTAACTGAAAAAGGTCAGAACTGAGATGGGGTAAGAATCTCAGGAAGACAAATGCACATCGGTTTAACATTGATTGTGCAACACGCTGATGAACTAGTGTTGTTTACTTCTACCCACAATAAGAACACCTCAACTTGAGATCACTGCTTATTTGAGTGTAGTAGAAATACAGTAAGTGAGTATTAGGAGTGCACGATAAATTGGTCGGCTGGTTGATTTATCGCCCCCCAATTTCCTTAATTTTGGGAAATCGGACGATACTTGCATGAGAAACCGAGTTTAACGATTTTCAGAGTCACTCAGAGTCAGAGAGTCTTTATTGTCATTTGCACCACATGTGGTACATGTGATGAAACGAAATTATGTACACAGGGTCCCAGTTACATCCAACAATAAAATGCAAAAGAAAACATTACTAAGATCTAAGATGTGAACTTAAAAAAAAACCTACCAACTAAAAATACACTAAGCATTAACATCATAGAATAACATTGCTCCAAACAGCAGCACGAACATGAGTTTGTATGAGCAGATGAACACAGCAACATGAAACAGATCAGCAACATTTCATTATTTGTTTCAACAATAACTGTCTGAACTTCCTTTTTATTTCAGAGCTCTACCTCGTGGCCAGTTAAAACAAGTTTGTATTGTTTCTAGGATATTGTTCAAGGGTCTGTTTTCAATAAAATAATATTGGAAACTTGAAGGTGCATTGTGACCTTATAACAACACCTGACAGTGTTGCTTATCAAACAAAATCGGTATCGGCCAATATCGGAATCGGCAGGTCAGACTTTTTAGAAATCGGTGATCGGCCAGAAAACTGCAATCGGTGCACCCCTAGTGAGTATAATTACTAAGTTTACAATGAGGTGCTCTGCAGGGGTCCCCCTGTCATGACTTTAAAACACCAAACAAGAACTGCAAAGAGAAAGTGAGCATGTACACACACAGCTTAGAGTCAGAGCCGAGTGCCACCCACCAGCTTTCTACTCTAGAGAGCTGTTGCCATGGCACTCCTCCTTACAACACACACACGCACGCACACACACAGACGTGTACACACACACACACATTGAAGTACATAAGTTCAATATTCTACTCTCGTTTCCCCCTTTTTCCACTTGTGGGTGGGGTGACAGTAGATGAAGGTGTGGGCTAGCTTAGGCAGTGTTGCCAGTATTTCACCACTGCAGTAAGTTTATGGTCGACATTGGGGCTATGGGGGGGACACATAGGTGAATCATCATTTTATAAAAAGGAGATAAGGTAATATGTATGTTAACTAACATGTTGATATGCACATGTGCATCAGTGGTAACACTTTTTCCTATTATCAACAAAAAGTATACATTTACTGTCTAAAAAAGCTAAGTCTGGTCCTCTGGACATTTTAAATGTCCAGAGGACCAGACTTAGCTTTTTTAGATTTTTCTACCTGGATTATTGAGCATGCATCAGGGTATACATTTACTGATTGTGGGCTCTGAAAGGCTCCCATTTTTATTGTAGATTGTAGCCAAACAAAGATCGCAAAGTAAACATCCATAAGAAGAGATTCACATAATTTACACCAACACAACTGCTTGTACACAAGATCAGTGTGTGCTCCAAAAAAGAAAGTGACAGAATGACAAACAGGATGAAGGTCAGAAGGGGAGGCATGTTGGAAGGGTGACAAAAGGGACGGGTGGTAAGACGTGAGTTAGCGGCAATACTGGGAGGGTCTTTGATGAAAAGTCAGTACTGGCCTAATATAAAACCAATGGCAGCAAGTGCCTTATTGAAAACAATTGATTTTTTTTCTAACATACAGTATGTAGCATGAATAAACATTCATCCAGAGAAAACTACTGAGAAGAAGATCAGTCATGCTGCTCAATACTTTGTTGCAGCTGTTTGCCTGGTAACATTCACACACCTCTTTCAGTTTCTATCCAATAAGCCTTATTACCTTACTTTATACTATAATATGGTTGAAACCACAAACAAAACAAAACAAAAATGCTTATTTTCTTCTAAAGACTCTTTCTTTTATTACAAAACAATCTATTACGTTCCATGCGTTTTGTCACCTAACTGATTTTCCTTTATTGGCCCTGTAGGTTAATCTACACCTCTAAATTCTAAATTCCAGGTTTGATGCTTTGCTCAAAGCCATCGGAGGGAGGAGAGTTTTATGCTCAAAGCGTTCAATACCTGGAAATATGACCCAAATACCATTCTGGTCTATTTGGTGATCCAGCTTTGCTCTTGTGATGTTGAACTTCAATAGTTATAATTTAATCCACCAACATAAGCTGTTGCATCTTTGTCTTTGAGGACTTTCCAACTAAGGTCAGCTCATTTGAGGCTCAGTGCCAGCAAACTAAATGAAAGCTGACGGAACAAAGAAAGATGCAGAAAAGACGTGAAATGGAAGGAAAAGCACCAACGATGGCAGAAACAGGAATGAACCAAGAAAACACACAAATGCCAACAAAAATAGTCTTATTTTATTAACACACATTAATTTCAGTAAGATTTGATTATTAGATAGTACACTGGCAACATCTGCAATATGTCACCTGCACGTCCTGAGTCATATTTGCTTTTTGTCATTTGTAGACAGTACATACAATGGCAGAGGTACAATGACAGTACCTACAATATGCATTATGGTAAACGCAAATTGGTCAAGGAATGAGAAATGCAAAGTGTCAGCTTTAAATTCAAAACAAAAATTAAATGATTTGCAGGACTGCCAAGAGACCAATAAAATTTAGCATATTGACTGCAAACATCATGTATAACTTTATAGGCAATGAAAAGCAGCTGTGCCATGATGACATTTATAGGCTGGCAGAAGTTGGTGGCATATTTTGTTGTCAGTAACCGTGCTGATACAACACTTTTAGGTATTTTATGTTTTAACAATCAGCAAAAAAAAAAAATAAATAAAAAAACAGATGCAAATTCATTTGATAGTGTTTTTAAAGCTGCTAGCCTGAAAGGATTTTCAGAGTGGCTCTAAATAAAACAGATGTCTGTGGTGGTAACTGTAATCTCACTGTGAAGAAGACTAAATAGAATTAGGGAATTCGTTTTTGCAAAGGGGAAGGGGAATCCCCACTCTACACGTGCAGCGGTCGATAAGACGCCTCTGTAATTTAATTGCGGCTGTTCTCAGTGTTGTTCTGCATTAATTGTGATGGCAAAGAGAGAAACAAAAGAGCCTAAAGCTATCTCAACACACGATAGTTTGATAGTAATGTGGCTTCTAGCGGTTCATTTGAGATGTAGCAACAACTAGAATTAAAAATCAGTTAACACAATATGTCTAGAAGCCTTTATTACTAGCAGCAATCCCTGTCATTATAATGTATGGAGTGTATTGTACAGCTTACTGTTAGATATATTGTTCAAAATGCAATACACTGGGTTGTGCAAACAGAAAATTAATTTAATGTTAAAATAAAAGAAAATTTATAGATGCTCAAATTTGAGCATTAGTCACCTGATTTTATTTTATAAGGGTGTGCTATTCTGTTTCCTTTTGCCGCTGTCTTACTCCTTATTTTCTACTGGAATTGCTTTTGTTCCTTCACCATTGTTACTTTTTATTATTTTAGCAGGCTTCTCCTCTCTCAGTGTCTGCCTGCCTCTCTCCCATTGCGTAGCTCCAGTGAGCCGGCTCCCTGTCAAGCAGCGCGGCCCAAGGGGGAGTAACCAGCTGAATTATTGAGAGCATAAAAATGCTGCCGCTAATGGATCCTGAATAAACACACTGGCTTAGCTGCTGCCGTGGCATCCTCTGCTGCCACAGGGCATCAAGCTGAAAATACTGAGGCTGAGGATGCAGTGACTGGAAGCTACTTCTGCGGCTTTCTTTGTGGCTGAGCCACAGCTATGACACACATGGTCTATCCAAAAGCTACTGAGGTAAAAGAAGCTAACTTTTGCAGCTTTTATGATCTATGAATGCACAAAATGGAAAACCACTTGGTCCTATGCCAATATCTTATTCATACCAGCATATTTGGTACATTTTAAAGACTATTAAAAGAGAAATAAGGATTTTATTAGAATATGCATGAAATGTATTGCATTTTAAAAATAGTTCAACTACCGTACTTTTACGGAAGCAATAAATGAAGCATCCATTAAAACCTATAAAATACTTTCAATTTTAGAAATTCCCCAACTTCATGACAACAACCTCTCTTACCCATACTGCTGTGTAAAATGTTAGTGTATTGTCTCTTTATCAACTTATTAAATTGTGCATAGCTCTTGGCAGATTCATTAACAGCACCAGAAAGAAAAAAATAAACTGGGACACATCATTAGGTTTTAGCATACTGCGAGATTATGAACATAATCATAGATATACGTAACGAACTGAAACTAAAGTCTGAAGTGTGAGTTCTGCAATAATGAATACCCTGAGAGGAGATATAAATTAAAACACACTTCTCCGACGGTTTTCATCTGTTGTGGCATGGTCTGGATTTCACGGCATATTATGAAATCTGTCTGCAGAAAAGGTGACTGCTCTTCCACAGCTACTTTGATTATTTTAATGCATTGTAATCTAGCAGCCCGGCTGGCAAATCTTAGCAGCTAGGGGGTGCAGTCAGAAGGAAATTATCTCCAAAATGTCAGTCCATTAAAAAAAAAAAAAAAGAGGCTTTAAGTACTACAGTTTTGAAAACAAGTAATTTGTCCACTCAGTAAATTATTAAAATTGAACTGGCATACTTTAGCACTTTGTGGGATTTCAATTAGGCCAGCTGAGCATTTAAAATGCAAGTTTTTCTTATTTAAACATATATTATTACAAGACTGACAGGATAGGAGTACAATACAAAATCTCCAAACATAATCTAAATACCACCCCCCCCCCCCCCAATCAATCAGTCTGGATTTTATGAATTTCATTTGCTGAGGCCGTACTACTCAATGTTTGTGCAATTTCAAGTTCAGTTTGCAAATAAACTGCCTTCAAGAGGTTTTTAAATACCTTTCTGCATCAGTGTGAGTATACAACGAAGTATATTTTAATGCATCACCAATCCCACCTCAGAAGCTCCAGACATGGAGGCTGCCCCTGGCCTGAGGCTTTCCTGTTGCCTTCTCAACTTTCCACAGCACAATATTTCTCAAGACGTTTGTCATATGTCAGAACTAGGGTGAACCGACTGCAGTTTTCTGTCCGGTCACCGATTTTTAAAAGTCTGACCTGCAGATACCGATTTTTTTTTCTAACAAGCAACACCATCAGGGGTTATAAGGTCACATGCACCTTCAATTTTCCCATCTTATTTTATTGAAAAACATACCCTTGAACAATATCCTGGAAACAATACAAACTTGTTTTAACTGACCACGAGGTAGTGCTCTGAAAAATAAATGCAGTTTAGACAGTTGTTAAAACTGCAAGAAAATCGGTAAAATCGGTTTCTCATGTATCGGTCTATCTCCGATCTCCAAAAATTAGGAAATGCGGGGGATAAATCGTGCACCGCTTGGGGATCAATAAAGTATATTGAATTGAAATATATATAACTAAATAAAATGTAATGTTTAAATATGTAAAAATGAAATCTAATGAACACTACAATCAACATTCTGTCCAAAGCTCTGGGCTGAAGAGCTTACCTTCTTCTTGTCTCTCATGGAGCTCTTGCCTCGCACCATGATTTTGCATCCCGTCTCTGCTTCCAACTGTTTGGCAGTGAGTCCCCGGGGACCAAGAATTCTCCCCACAAAGTTATACTGCAGACACACAGGGGAAAAAATATACTAGTGACTTTAAGGGAAAATACAATAAAGGATTTTTTTTTTTTTCCTCAACAGTGAAATCAGGCCACCGTGAAAAGACATTAATAAGCAGTGTGGGCATTACCCACACAACCCAGCATCAATGAGTTGTCAGAGTTTATCATCTAGGCCCCTTTTCTTATTCAATGGTTTTGAAGCTTTGTCCTATAAAAAAACAATTTATGAATGTGATTCACTTTACATAAAAATGTTTTTGATGAGAAAATAAATGTGTATTGGTAAATAATGTGCTTTCAGAAAAAAAAATACAGTACTGCAACTTTCTGTAGAACACAAGATCACAGCTAAAATGTAAACTTTTATACTGAAATAAAATTTATAAATTTGACACAAAATTTACTGACTGAGCAAAACAGCTTCTTTGTTGATCAAAAGCACAACTATTAGTTAGGGGTGCACCAATAAATCGGCCTGCCGATTTATTGATGCACGCCTACTATTAATCTTTTGAAACAGCTAAAAAAATGTGGGGAAACCACTGCATTCAACACTACATCTGCTTACAGAAAGGCCATGAGATGTCACATTTAATTATAGAAAGATTACATGTTGATGTACCTCCCTGCAACAATGAAAAAACACAGAGGACAATCAGAAACACCAGGCTTGTTATCGTTTCTTTGTCTGCATTGCCCAGTGCGCTTGCCTGCATTCCTTGCCCGTCTCTATCAGGAAAAATGCACCACATAGCTGAAAAGATACTGGTGTTCCTACAGATAATCATAGCATGCAGCTACACAGGCTCAAAGTGCGTTTCTGTCACAAGGCAACTGTCAGTTTGATTAACTCTAATCAGTAAAACTAGTGCAGGGGCTACGTTTAGTGGTGTGCACGTCAAAAATGCAACGTGAGAATACCCATCCTCGGAGGTCACCCGCCAGAGATGTACATGAATCTGTGTGTGGCTTCTAGGTAAACACCAACTTCCCATACACACACACACACACACACACACACACACACACACACACACACACACACACACACACACACACACACACACACACACTCGGACCTTTCGTTGATAAACAGGACAAACCATTATTTGTTCAATAATGAGAATTTTCTACTTTAGAGCTGACATCTTGTGGACATTTGATCTTTTTTAGGATAAATTCCTGGAATAGATGGTTTCGTGTGAGCATTTGTTTTTCTTTGAACAGTACTAAATAACTAGAAACAGGATTGAAGGAAGCGCCACTCTGAGCTCTTGTTATAAAACGAGAGCTTATTCATTCATACTTGGAAAAGAAGCTGAAACACGTTTTAAGACATATATTTTACAAAGTATGTCAAACCCTCCTATGGAGTTCATTCCAACCACAAAATACACTGTGGGACAATGCTGACTGTTAAATCGCTTTGCTAAAATTAGTCCAAAATGAATTTACTGTTAAATTAAAACAAACAAAGAAGAAGCTAAAATCATCAAAACAGTAGCTAAAATCTAAAATGAACTACAAGTTACAATGAGCGAAACCATTACAAAGCCATAGCTACAAACTAAAAAAAAACAATACAGTGATTAATGTACGGTATTTTAAATCTATCCAGTGGCTTGTGAGATACAAAGTATTTTGCTAACAGACAGTCATGGGAACAGTTGCAGCTGTTTCTCAGTTTCCCCTTCTGTTGGTCTCGTAACATCGTGGAGACTCGAGCTCAAGATCCACGAAGAAGCAACGCTCCTTCTCCTCTGATCAAGCTGCCTTTTGAATTGATCCATGAAGCTGCACTGTAGTTTGTACATGACTTTACTGATGAAACCACGCAGTTCTGCTGTGTGTCTGCTGTATCATCAAAGCCCCCTCAGCCCCCTCTCTGCTGCAGGGCGTCACGCCCGCCTGTGGTTTGGCATCAGGCCTGGCCTTCCAGTTGCCCTGCAGTGGGATCAGCGACAGGTGGAAACGCTTTGAACTTTGCAGGTGGAATGACTTTGAACCTCCGCACCGTGTCACCGACTGAAAGAGCGTGTTAGCACACATGTTAAGATAAAACTGCAATTTCAAAGAACACAGAGCTCGTGAAATACAAGCAAACTACAACACAAACACGCTGCCCCTGAACAATGACGCCAGCTAAAAGAAGAGTTCATTCATAACTTTCATGAGAGTGACAGAAACTGGAGTAAGTGAAGCTTTGTGTTACTCGCCCCCCCCGGTACAAAAAACTGTCAACTAAATAAAACAATAACAACAACCCCCAAACGTTCAATAAGAGTTTTATTTTAATTTAAAATGCACAATACCTGTATCAAATTTGAGCTAAGTTTCTGTATTTCTGTATCTTTCTGTAATACAATATCTATATGGTTAACAAAGTGAAAGAGAGCTCCCTGCTCTTCTATAGTTTTGGAACGTGTAAAATTAAAATCAGCCTTCAAAAAGTCTTAAATTATAAAAACTAAAACTTATTAACAACAAACTACACATTTTATAGGCTGGAGCCTTTTATTTCTTTATGCTTCCCTGCAAATAACCAGACTTTCTTGTAAGTTTTAAAGGGCCATTTATCAAAAGTTCCTCAGACTTTCGGAAGTTTTTTTTTAAGTCCATCCATCCATCTATTATCTTCCGCTTATTCCAAAGTTAGGTCGCAGGGGCAGCATCTTGAGCAGGGAGGTCCAGACATCTCTTTCCACAGCCACCTCTTCCAGCTCTTCCAGGAGGACACCAAGGTGTTCCCAGGCCATCAGAGAGATTTAGTCTCTTCAATGTGTCCTGGGTCTTCCATTGGGTCTCCTCGCAGTCGGACATGCCTGAAGCACCTTCCTAGGGAGGTGACCAGGGGGCATCCTTACCAGATGCCCAAACCACCTTAACTGGCTCTTCTTGATGTGGAGGAGCAGCGGTTCTACTCTGAATTTCTTCTAGTTAACTGAACTTCTAACACTATCTCTAAGGGAGAGTCCAGCTACCCTGTGGAGGAAACTCATTTCAACCATCTGCAATCTCATTCCGTCAGTCACTACCCAGAGCTTGTGACATATGGATGGAGCTTACTTATATAACGCTTTCCAGCCCCCATGAGGGGCCCCAAAGCGCTTCACAGTACCAGCCATCCACCCA